>CM038711.1:42657969-42767969 GCA_021613375.1 Megaleporinus macrocephalus | reverse complement strand
AGAGAGAGAGAGAGAGAGAGAGAGAGAGAGAGAGAGAATATAAGAAGCCATTAGTCTCTCATTACTTTTATATTTGTGTTAAAAGACTTCAGATGTCTACCTCTAGTGGTCAAACAAATGTACTACACTGAATGTGCCCATAAAAATAATAATAATACTCCAAACAAAAAAAGAACACCACTGACCAGGGGAACCTTGAGAGGGGATTTAGAAGGTTTCATGGTCTTCCTATTGTAGGCCTTCCCGCTCAGTCGGACCTTAAAAGTGGGGGTCTCTCCATCTGTTTTCAGTTCAGTTACCACAGCCAACTCAGGAAAGCTGTCTAAGGCATTCTAAGACAGGGATACAGACGAGAGGTTTGGGTTAGTTGGGTCAAATCAGGGTAAACGAAGCATCAACAACAGAAAAACTTAATACAGATAATCAATACAGAACTAAATACATTCAGTCACTGGAATATAATACAAGATTCAAGAGTTATTGTCGTATGTACAGCAGAACAGACAGTTACACTGTACAATGAAATTCTTACTTTGCTGTTCCTCCTTTCACCAATAGATAAAGATAATAAAAAAGTAATAATAAGAATATATACAAAATATACAAAGTATAATAATTTAAGTTGAAGTAAAAGTATTTTTTATATAGTTAAAAAATAAAAGTTGTGTTTTAAGTATGAAGAGCAGCAGCCATAAAGTGTAAGTTGCAAGAAACAAATGTAAACAATAATGTTTGTGTGAGTAGTGAATGTAAACAGTATTGTATGTAAACAGCAGTACAGTGAGTGTAAGGTGCAGTTTAAACCAGACCAGTTAAAACCAGTTCAGATAGGAGAGGTTAGAGAGGTAGGGTGTGAGTTGTTCACAAGCCTGATGGCCTGTGAGTAGAAAGTGTTTGTCAGTCTTATGGTCCTGGACTTCACACTCCTGTAACTTCTGCCTGAAGGTAAACGTGTGAAGAGTGTGTGCTGGGAGTGTGTACTGTCCCTGACTATGTTGTGGGCCCTCCTGGTGACCCTGGTGTGGTAGATGTTCTGCATCTACTACAGTATTAACATCATGAAGCAAACAACAGTTTTCGCAGTTCATTGAAAAAAAAATCTATATATCTAATAAAAACACAGACATGTTTGGTTACCCATAGACCTGGAAGAGAGTAAATTAAAAGTGGTGGAAGGGGACTTTCTGTTTATGTTTATAGATAGCAGTGAGTCACACAGTGTCAGAAACCACAAGTCTACAGCCCCATTTACACTCAAGGTGAAAGGCTAAGCAGCAGCTGATATGAAAATGTCAAACATGTAAATATAGTGGAGTTTGAGATCCAAACTTGTGATTATTAAAAGTCAGAAAATGTTTTATTGTTTACAAAGTCAAGCAATACGACTTAAACGGCTGGTTAGCTCCACCCACTGTTTGAAACCTGGCATTATGTGTGTGAGGTAGATGGTGGACAACAACACTAGAAGATGCACTTACAGTAATACACAGTGACAGAAAGGTGGTGTTGTTGTTTTTGGCTGCAGTAATTGGATGTACAGTGGACCCCAAAAAAAAGACCCCCAGATATCCAGAAAGTGGACTAAACCAGTCAACTTTAAACGGGGACACTGGAAAGGACCGTCCTCTCACTCATTTCAGGTCTGAAGATCATCACTATGGGACGTAGGCTTACACGACGACTGGATCTTAAGGCTGACGCTGTTCAACAATATGGGCGTGTAGGAAACCAGCGAGAGGTTTTCAAGACCCTCCGTGTACGTGGAGGTAAACCAGGTAAGATCAGTTACTGAGCCTGCTTTAGCTGATGTTAGCTAACGTTAGCTTCAGTTGCTAAGTTCAGTGGTTATGCTAAGCTAACGTAGTTGAGTTATAAAGATTTATAGTCGTATGAGAGCGAGTTCACTTTAATCATATTTACTAGAATAACTGTACCTCTATATCTGAGTGTAGCTGGTTGCTAGGCTGGTTGCTAGGCTCGTTGTTAGGCTGTTACGATGAATAATGTTGGTTATTTAACTAGATACTGTTTACACTCAGGATGAGCTGCTGTTGTGGGTGTGGTTTGACTAAAAGTATCAGGACTAAGTGATATGGTGGTCTAAAAGTCTCAGGACTAAGTGATATGGTGGTCTAAAAGTCTCAGGACTAAGTGATATGGTGGTCTAAAAGTCTCAGGACTAAGTGATATGGTGGTCTAAAAGTATCAGGACTGAGTGATATGGTGGTCTAAAGGTATCAGGACTAAGTGATATGGTGGTCTAAAAGTCTCAGGACTAAGTGAGATGGTGGTCTAAAAGTCTCAGGACTAAGTGATATGGTGGTCTAAAAGGATCAGGACTAAGTGATATGGTGGTCTAAAAGGATCAGGACTAAGTGATATGGTGGTCTAAAAGTATTAGGACTAAGTGATATGGTGGTCTAAAAGGATCAGGACTAAGTGATATGGTGGTCTAAAAGGATCAGGACTAAGTGATATGGTGGTCTAAAAGTCTCAGGACTAAGTGATATGGTGGTCTAAAAGTATCAGGACTAAGTGATATGGTGGTCTAAAAGTCTCAGGACTAAGTGATATAGTGGTCTAAAAGTCTCAGGACTAAGTGATATGGTGGTCTAAAAGTATTAGGACTAAGTGATATGGTGGTCTAAAAGTATCAGGACTAAGTGATATGGTGGTCTAAAAGTCTCAGGAATAAGTGATATGGTGGTCTAAAAGTCTCAGGACTAAGTGATATGGTGGTCTAAAAGTCTCAGGACTAAGTGATATGGTGGTCTAAAAGTCTCAGGACCAAGTGATATGGTGGTCTAAAAGTATCAGGACTAAGTGATATGGTGGTCTAAAGGTATCAGGACTAAGTGAGATGGTGGTCTAAAAGTCTCAGGACTAAGTGATATGGTGGTCTAAAAGTCTCAGGACTAAGTGATATGGTGGTCTAAAAGTATCAGGACTAAGTGATATGGTGGTCTAAAAGTATTAGGACTAAGTGATATGGTGGTCTAAAAGTCTCAGAAATAAGTGATATGGTGGTCTAAAAGTCTCAGGACTAAGTGATATGGTGGTCTAAAAGTATCAGGACTAAGTGATATGGTGGTCTAAAAGTCTCAGGACTAAGTGATATGGTGGTCTAAAAGTCTCAGGACTAAGTGATATGGTGGTCTAAAAGTATTAGGACTAAGTGAGATGGTGGTCTAAAAGTATAAGGACTAAGTGATATGGTGGTCTAAAGGTATCAGGACTAAGTGATATGGTGGTCTAAAAGTATCAGGACTAAGTGATATGGTGGTCTAAAGGTATCAGGACTAAGTGATATGGTGGTCTAAAAGTCTCAGGACTAAGTGATATGGTGGTCTAAAAGTCTCAGGACCAAGTGATATGGTGGTCTAAAAGTATCAGGACTAAGTGATATGGTGGTCTAAAGGTATCAGGACTAAGTGAGATGGTGGTCTAAAAGTCTCAGGACTAAGTGATATGGTGGTCTAAAGGTATCAGGACTAAGTGATATGGTGGTCTAAAAGTATCAGGACTAAGTGATATGGTGGTCTAAAGGTATCAGGACTAAGTGATATGGTGGTCTAAAAGTATCAGGACTAAGTGATATGGTGGTCTAAAAGTATCAGGACTAAGTGATATGGTGGTCTAAAAGTATCAGGACTAAGTGATATGGTGGCCTAAAAGTATCACGACTAAGTGATATGGTGGTCTAAAAGTATCAGGACTAAGTGATATGGTGGTCTAAAAGTATCAGGACTAAGTGATATGGTGGTCTAAAAGTATCAGGACTAAGTGATATGGTGGTCTATTTCTACATTACAGCTCTTTCAGATTCAAATTCAGAAATATCATCAGAATCTGAAGAAGCAGCTCTGGAACATTCTCAGTCCCAGCCAGTCATAATGCTGTTGTACCGCGGAGCTGTTCACTGTTCTCCACCAGTGACGTCACATGGTAGCGTTCAGGAATTAAAATTAATTTTAAGTCACGTTTATATATTTTCAGTATCTAAAACAAAAGTGAAATCATCAGGGGTGTCCATAAGTGGTGCTTAGCCTTTAAAGACTAAGCCTTCTGTCTAGACTCTGTGTTTATTTTTTATGTGATTTGGACGTTTTCTGAAAGAACGCTGCCTTTTTCTTCGTGTTTGAAGTACGAGCTCATCCGCCGTCACCATGTTTGATTTTTACTGCCCTCTGCTGGATGTCAAACATGTCAACGGCGCTGATGCAAAGAAGTATGTGGGCAGTTACAGTTATATTGCTTGAAACCCACATATATTTCTGTACGCAGAGAGAGTATAAATTAGTCTTACTAGAGATCATTGAACATCCCCACTCAGTTGAAGGCAGGTGGGCTGAAGTAAGTAGAGATGGAAGGATCGATCGGCTATGTAACGGTGATCGGCAGATTTTTAATCAAAATATGTGATCGGCTGATATTTCTCCAATTTAGCCGATCTCGAGAGCCGATCGATGGCGTTAAACAAATGAGCCTAATTTCTGTATTTACAGCTAGTGTTTCATCCAGGAAGAGGAGCTGTCTGTGAATCCCCCTCCAGGCAGCTCCCTGCAATTCCTATCTGAACCACTAGGTGGAAATACACACCCTTTCATTTCCACAGACTGACTAAAGCAGCGACCTCGTGAGAAAAGCATGCGCTGATAGAAAACATGTCGTCTGTCTGGCAGTGTTTACCGTATGTGATACAGACTCATCCAGGACGTTTTTAAAATTAGTAAAATCAGAGTCTCTCGTTGGAGAACCAAGACAAAGACATTTAACTACTAATCTGATACAGCACTGCACACAACTGAATACAGTGAGTATCAGTAAACAGCAGAGCTAGAACACACAGCTAACACAAACTAATAACCCAGAACACCATACAGACCAGATCTGACCGGTACCAACAGAACAGCAGCTACAATTTTTTGTTTAAATTAAGGGTCTAAATGTAATGATTGGAGATATTTGTTTGATTTACTTTGTTTATTTACTGATAATTTAGTTAAAAATATTATACTGTTTCACATGAGCTCGTTAAAAATGGTAATAAACCAGTTTAGACCATGTTTCATGACTTGCTTGCGCTAATAACTACATGTAGCCCTGCTGTGGCGTATAGCCCCGCCCTCAATCAGTATTAGCTATCGGCCAATCGTGCTGAAAGGTGATCGGAATCGGCCTCAAAAACACTGATCGGTCCATCTCTAGAAGTAAGCGTACAGAACTACTCTGTGCTAACTAGTTCATATTAATTACTTTAGTCTCGGAGCTTCACTGTAAAACTAAACAGACTAACTTCCGGCAGCACACACGACCTGGCTGAGAGGACAACTGTGCACATTTAACTACTAACTACTCCTTTAATAGTGAGACAGAGAGTGAACGCTGGAGGTGATGCTCACTTTGAAAACCTGACCCACGCGCAGTTTAGGCAGCAGTCTCCGCCTGTTGTCTGTAATCATCCCATCCACTCTCTTCATATGTGGCAGGAGAAGTTCATCTGAGAGAGAGAGAGAGAGAGAGAGAGAGAGAGAGAGAGAGAGAGAGAGAGAGAGAGAGAAAAACATTACATCAGCATACGGGTTGAATCCCAGCACAGCAGCCAACAGAGGCAGTCGATGTAGTAAAAAACATAATATTTAAAATTTTCCATGATAAACAATGTGTCACAATATTTATTTATCAGACGTCTGATCAGCTGGAACAGAGAAACAGGACCAACAGAGCAACATTTAAAAAACTACTATAAAAAATTAAACACTTTTAAACGTTTTGTTTATACTGTGTTGCACTAAATCCAGTTCAACTCTGCTTATAATGAAACCTGCAGCTGGTCAGTGTCTACAAGTCCTGACCATAAACACCATATGTTCAGAATAGTGCGTTGTATTGTGTATTGTATTAATAGTAGTTTGTATTATATTAACTACAGAGGTGGGGGACTCGAGTCACATGACTTGATTCAGACTAGAGTCACGATTTTAAGGACTTGAGACTTGCTTGATTAACACTGATAAAAAACTTGACTTTGGCTTGGTACTCATGACCTTAGACTCGACTCTGGCTTGGTACTCATGACCTTAGACTCGACTCTGGCTTGGTACTCATGACCTTAGACTCGACTCTGGCTTGGTACTCATGACCTTAGACTCGACTCTGGCTTGGTACTCATGACCTTAGACTCGACTTTGCCTTGGTACTCATGACCTTAGACTCGACTCTGGCTTGGTACTCATGACCTTAGACTCGACTCTGGCTTGGTACTCATGACCTTAGACTCGACTCTGGCTTGGTACTCATGACCTTAGACTCGACTCTGGCTTGGTACTCATGACCTTAGACTCGACTCTGGCTTGGTACTCATGACCTTAGACTCGACTTTGCCTTGGTACTCATGACCTTAGACTCGACTCTGGCTTGGTACTCATGACCTTAGACTCGACTCTGGCTTGGTACTCATGACCTTAGACTCGACTCTGGCTTGGTACTCATGACCTTAGACTCGACTCTGGCTTGGTACTCATGACCTTAGACTCGACTCTGGCTTGGTACTCATGACCTTAGACTCGACTCTGGCTTGGTACTCATGACCTTAGACTCGACTCTGGCTTGGTACTCATGACCTTAGACTCGACTCTGGCTTGGTACTCATGACCTTAGACTCGACTCTGGCTTGGTACTCATGACCTTAGACTCGACTCTGGCTTGGTACTCATGACCTTAGACTCGACTCTGGCTTGGTACTCATGACCTTAGACTCGACTTTGCCTTGGTACTCATGACCTTAGACTTGACTTTGCCTTGGTACTCATGACCTTAGACTTGACTTTGCCTTGGTACTCATGACCTTAGACTTGACTCTGGCTTGGTACTCATGACCTTAGACTTGACTCTGGCTTGGTACTCATGACCTTAGACTTGACTCTGGCTTGGTACTCATGACCTTAGACTTGACTCTGGCTTGGTACTCATGACCTTAGACTCGACTCTGGTTTGGTACTCATGACCTTAGACTCGACTCTGGCTTGGTACTCATGACCTTAGACTCGACTCTGGCTTGGTACTCATGACCTTAGACTCGACTCTGGCTTGGTACTCATGACCTTAGACTCGACTCTGGCTTGGTACTCATGACCTTAGACTCGACTCTGGCTTGGTACTCATGACCTTAGACTCGACTCTGGCTTGGTACTCATGACCTTAGACTCGACTCTGGCTTGGTACTCATGACCTTAGACTCGACTCTGGCTTGGTACTCATGACCTTAGACTCGACTCTGGCTTGGTACTCATGACCTTAGACTCGACTCTGCTGGTACTCATGACCTTAGACTCGACTCTGGCTTGGTACTCATGACCTTAGACTCGACTCTGGCTTGGTACTCATGACCTTAGACTCGACTCTGGCTTGGTACTCATGACCTTAGACTCGACTCTGGCTTGGTACTCATGACCTTAGACTCGACTCTGGCTTGGTACTCATGACCTTAGACTCGATCTGGCTTGGTACTCTGACTTAGACTCGACTCTGGTTGGTACTCATGACCTTAGACTCGACTCTGGCTTGGTACTCATGACCTTAGACTCGACTCTGGCTCTTGTACTCATGACCTTAGACTCGACTCTGGCTTGGTACCTCATGACCTTAGACCGACTCTGGCTTGGTACTCATGACCTTAGACTCGACTCTGGCTTGGTACTCATGACCTTAGACTCGACTCTGGCTTGGTACTCATGACCTTAGACTCGACTCTGGCTTGGTACTCATGACCTTAGGACTCGACTCTGGCTTGGTACTCATGACCTTAGACTCGACTCTGGCTTGGTACTCCTTGACCTTAGGACTCGACTCTGGGCTTGGTACTCAGACTTAGACTCGCACTCTGGCCTTGGTACTCATGACCTTAGACTCGACTCTGGCTTGGTACTCATGACCTTAGACTCGACTCTGGCTTGGTACTCATTGACCTTAGACTCGACTCTGGCTTGGTACTCTAGGACCTTAGACCTCGACTCTGGCTTGGGTACCATCTGACCTTAGACTCGACTCTGGCTTGGTACTCATGACCTTAGACCGACTCTGGCTTGGTACTCATGACCTTAGACCTCGACTCTGCGCTCGGGCTGGGACTCCAATGACCTAGACTCGACTCTGGCTTGGTCATGACTTCTGGCTTGGTACTCATGACCTTAGACCTCGATCTCTGGCTTGGTACTCATGACCGTAGACCTCGACTCTGGCTTGGTACTCATGACCTTAGACCTCGACTTGGCTTGGTACTCATGTCCTTAGACTCGACTCTGGCTTGGTACTCATGACCTTAGACTCGTCTCTGGGCTTGGTACTCATGACCTTAGACTCGACCGCTGGCTTGGTACTCATGGACCTTATGTCTAGACTCTGGGCGTGGAACTCCAGACTCGACTGGCTTCTCTAGACTCGACTCTGGCTTGGTACTCATGACCTTAGACTCGACTCTGGCCTTGGTACTCATGACCTTAGACTCGACTCTGGCTTGGTACTCATGACCTTAGACTCGACTCTGGCTTGGTACTCATGACCTTAGACTCGACTCTGGCTTGGTACTCATGACCTTAGACTCGACTCTGGCTTGGTACTCATGACCTTAGACTCGACTCTGGCTTGGTACTCATGACCTTAGACTCGACTCTGGCTTGGTACTCATGACCTTAGACTCGACTCTGGCTTGGTACTCATGACCTTAGACTCGACTCTGGCTTGGTACTCATGACCTTAGACTTGACTCTGGCTTGGTACTCATGACCTTAGACTTGACTCTGGCTTGGTACTCATGACCTTAGACTTGACTCTGGCTTGGTACTCATGACCTTAGACTTGACTCTGGCTTGGTACTCATGACCTTAGACTTGACTCTGGCTTGGTACTCATGACCTTAGACTTGACTTTGCCTTGGTACTCATGACCTTAGACTTGACTCTGGCTTGGTACTCATGACCTTAGACTCGACTCTGGCTTGGTACTCATGACCTTAGACTTGACTTTGGCTTGGTACTCATGACCTTAGACTTGACTCTGGCTTGGTACTCATGACCTTAGACTCGACTCTGGCTTGGTACTCATGACCTTAGACTCGACTTTGGCTTGGTACTCATGACCTTAGACTTGACTCTGGCTTGGTACTCATGACCTTAGACTTGACTCTGGCTTGGTACTCATGACCTTAGACTTGACTCTGGCTTGGTACTCATGACCTTAGACTTGACTTTGCCTTGGTACTCATGACCTTAGACTTGACTCTGGCTTGGTACTCATGACCTTAGACTTGACTCTGGCTTGGTACTCATGACCTTAGACTTGACTCTGGCTTGGTACTCATGTTGTTTTTGTTTTTCGATACAAGTCAATCTGGCAACCCATCAGAACGCAGAAGACCTAAGTAAGTCACATCGTGTGGAAAATAGGTTTTCTCTACTTGTTTTTAAGGATAGAGGCTAAAAAAAAAACAGATTTAAAAAATTTACACCCAGTAACACGACTCACCGTTCTCTCTCTCGAGGGCGAGCATTACGTCTGCATCCAGGGCAACACTGATTAGCAGCTCCACGAAACTCCTGAAGGTTTCCTTCATCGTCCTGGTGTTCAGGAAGCGCGAGGCGAACGGGACAGGAGGCGTAAACTCTGAACCCGGCGGAACCAATGAGGACAGACAGAGATACAGAAGCAGAAGCAGTCATGACTTCTCATACTGTACTGATCATCACAGTTCAACAGAACTACAGCAGCCTTTTAACCCTTAAACGTCTATAGTTATGATCTGATGTATATAAAAGTGTTTTGGCAAGAACCTGTCGATACAACACATATTATGATATAGCGTTCCTGATTCAATATATTACAATATACTGCTTATAATATACTGATTTTGCAAGCAAAGTCATATAAAACACACCACTATAGCATTGCACGCTTATGCTACTTGTTAATGTTGGAGTGGAGATGACAATAGATTACAACACTGCCATCTAGTGGTCAGAAGGTTAAACACAACACACAATGACTGTCTGCCAGGAATCTGTGCTTTTAAACTGCTAATTAATAATCGATACTTTTGAGAATCATTTTGGCCCATTCCTTCACACAGATCTTCTCCAGATCAGCCAGGTTTCTGGGCTGTCGCTGAGAAACACGAAGTTTGAGCTCCCTCCAAAGATTTTCTATAGGGTTTAGGTCTGGAGACTGGCTAGGCCACTCCAGAACCTTGATAGGCTTCTTACGGCGTCACTCCTTGGTTATCCTCGCTGTGTGCTTTGGGTCATTGTCATGTTGCAAGACCCAGCCATGACCCCTCTTTAGTGCTCTAACTGAGGGAGGGAGGTTGTTCCCCAAATTCTCGCAATACATGGCCCTGGTCCTCCTCTCCTTAATACAGTGGAGTTGTCCTGTCCCGTGTGCAGAAAAACACCCCCAAAGCATGATGCTTCCACCCCCATGCTTCACAGTAGGGATGGTGATTTTGGGATGGTACTCATCATTCTTCCTCCTCCAAACACGGCGAGTGGAATTAAGACCAAAAAGTTCTATTGTGGTCTCATCTGACCTCAGAACTTCCTCCCATGACTCCTCTGGATCATCCAAATGGTCATGGGCGAATTTAAGACGGGCCTGGACGTGTGTTGATTTAAGCAGGGGACCCTTCCGTGCTATGCATGACTTTAAACTATGACGTCTTAGTGTATTACCCACAGTAACCTTGGAAACAGTGGTGCCAGTTCTCTTTAGGTCATTGACCAGCTCCTCCTGTGTAGTTGTGGGCTGATTCCTCACCTTTCTTAGGATCATTAATACGCCACGAGGTGAGATCTTGCATGGACCCCCAGTCCGAGGGGGATTGACCGTCATGTTTAGCTTCTTCCATTTTCTAATAATTGCTCCAGCAGTTCAAGATTTTTCACCAAGCTGCTTGGTAATTGCCCCATAGCTCTTTCCAGCCTTGTGGAGGTCTACAATTTTGTCTTTAGACAGCTCTTTGGTCTTGGCCATGTTAGTAGTTGGAGTCTTACTGATTGTGTGGGGTGGACAGGTGTCTTTAAACAGCTAACGACCTCAAACAGGTGATTCTAATTTAGAATAATAAGTGGACTTTTTAGAGGCGGTCTCTTCGAGGGTCAGAATGTTTTCTGATTGTTCTGATCAGTTGTTCAAATACTTATTTTTGTTTTTAGATTATGTCTCTCACAGTGGAATCACCTAAAATAAAAAATTCAAACCCCTCCATGATTTCTAAGTGGGAGAACTTGCAAAGTCGCAGGTAGTTCAAATACTTATTTTCCTTACGGTAATATATATATATATATATATATATATATATATATATATATATATATATATATATATATATATATATATATATATATATATATACATAAACGGCTGCCCTGCTGTAGAATGTGGCTCACCACAAGCATTCCTGATGTGCAAATGACAAACTTGAAACAATAATAAACAAAATCCTTTTACTCAAATTCAAATCATAAACAATATCATACCTTCTACTTACAAAAACAAATGCGGTCTAGACTGAAACTGCACTATCAACAGATTTCTCTGCTTGTTGCTGTGAGTCATATATAAAGTATTAGTCATATAGGAACACACTGCTGAGAAGGCTGGGACAGTATGCAATTGCAAAAAGCCCCCAGAAATCAGTAATCAGTCATTTCTGATTGATCTATATTACAAAAATATATTTGATGCCTGCAACAAGTTCCAAAATAGCTGGTTCAGGAGCGTGTTTACATCACATTTCCTTTACCAGCCCGTCATAATCGCTGTGGACTAAAGATACAAACTGATTCAGTTTAAAAAGTGGCTTCATTCTGTTAGACTCGCCCTCATTGTCATATTTCAACTGTAATAAAGTACGTTTTTAATGGGAGACGGTTCTCGACAGCAGCCAGGTCAGTCTAGCACTAGTACTCTGATTATGTGTAACGAGTCTTGGTGTTACTTGTTGGAAACGAGAATGAACATCCCTGAAAAAGACGCCATCTATGTTGCTTAATTTTTTTTCAGTGCTTGGCAGCGTCGATTTAAAGTCAGGCACGCCTGCCGGCAGCCCCGTGTTATTGGTGCGGTGGAACGTGCTGCTGCCGTATGTGAAGGAACCCAAGCCGAAACTTTTTGAACTGTTCGGCTGAAATAAGAGAAAATGAATAATTTATAGCGAACAGTGACGTTTTTAATGAGGCGGGTACGTGTTTCTAGTTACGGCCGTAGACGTGAACCAGAGCAGGTGTTTTAATCCTTAGCTCCGGGGCTAAAGCTAACTGTTCTAGTGTAATACACACATTAGCTCCGGGGCTAAAGCTAACTGTTCTAGTGTAATACACACATTAGCTCCGGGGCTAAAGCTAACTGTTCTAGTGTAATACACACATTAGCTCCGGGGCTAAATCTAACTGCTCTAGTGTAATACACACATTAGCTCCGGGGCTAAAGCTAACTGCTCTAGTGTAATACACACATTAGCTCCGGGGCTAAAGCTAACTGCTCTAGTGTAATACACACATTAGCTCCGGGGCTAAAGCTAACTGCTCTAGTGTAATACACAAATTAGCTCCGGGGCTAAAGCTAACTGCTCTAGTGTAATACACACATTAGCTCCGGGGCTAAAGCTAACTGCTCTAGTGTAATACACACATTAGCTCCGGGGCTAAAGCTAACTGCTCTAGTGTAATACACACATTAGCTCCGGGGCTAAAGCTAACTGCTCTAGTGTAATACACACATTAGCTCCGGGGCTAAAGCTAACTGCTCTAGTGTAATACACACATTAGCTCCGAGGCTAAAGCTAACTGTTCTAGTGTAATACACACATTTATAGGTTACTGTTACACAGAGAGTCTCTCCGGAGCAGCCAGAGCTTCCCAGATGTTATTCAGCTTCCAGCACTAGAGACTAACTAACTAAAGAGTAAAGAGTAAAGAGAGTCATTACATTTCTCTCTCTTTCTCCCCCCCCCCTCTCTCTCTCTCTCTCTCTCTCTCTCTCTCTCTCTCTCATCCTCCTTAAAGAACCGCAGTTCTACTACAGCTTGATAAAAACCCGAGTGTGAAGTGAGTCTCTCTCTGTAACTGCAGTGAACATGTCTGCTGTGTGGAAGCTCTTCTTAATAACTGGTTAGTTTTAGGTATGAAGAGATGCATCTTACACCCTTACAGCCGTAATATGTTCATACTGTATCTCTTTTGGAGGCAGATATAAATATTTCTTCTATTTCTTTTTGTTAAGTCAGTGTTCAATAAATTATGTTAAGTTCAGAAATGTTCTGCATTCACTTGTTATTATTAGCGTGACATTTTATCAGCTGACCCTGACCTCTAAACATCGGCATCGCCTATAGAAACACATCAGTCGATCTCTAATTCAGAGATGTGCAGGTTTCCCTCCAACACCCCTCAGACTATGGTCTGTTTCTTCTTTGGTCCAGAGAATATGGCACCCATTATTTTATTAAGCAGAATGTACATTAAAATAATAAAACCAACAACTCGGCGGTGTTTCTGGACGTTGATGAAAAATGACTTCCACTGTGTTTAGTGTACATTTCGTTGCTGTCCAAAGAAAATCATGCATCTCCATATTGGTCCATTTTCATGTTCCTTCATAAACAGACCATCATAAATGTTCCAAAATAGCTTGGAAAGAAATCTGGTTCCATTGACTTACATTGAAAGGTAAGACACTCTTTGGGCTCTCCTTTAAAGTTGTTGTTTTGGAGATATTTTGGATCGTTGGACAGTGACGATTTGTGGATGCAGCAGCAGATGGAGCTTTTTTTTCTTGAAGGCTTGCGGGGAGATCCATCACAGAAGCTTGTTTTCAATAGGGGTTTAAGAAAATACCGAAATATGAAATATCGGGATATTATGTTTAGTGATACTGTATCGATTCTCAAAAACACAGTATCGATACACAGCTTTCTGGCAGACAGTGAATCATTGTGTGTTGTGTATAAACCTCTGACCACTAGATGGCAGTGTTGTAATCCATTTTCAGCTCCACTCCAACATTAACAAGCAGCACAAGGGTGCAGTGTTACTGTAAGCATTGATAAACCTGTTTATATAGTGGTGTGTTTTAATAGTAAGACTTTAAAAATCAGAACATAATACTTGGCAATATATTGAATCGTGATATGAATTGTATTGCCAGCTTCTTGCCAATACACAGAGGTCACAGACATTCAGTTGTGGTTTCTTTCCTTGTGCACAGACGTTTCTCCGGACTCCCTGAGGTTATTCTGATGTTATTATGAACTGCAGGAGGTGATTTGATTGGCTCATAAAGAACTCACCTCTTCCTTAGATGCTCCTTTTATTGTATTGGTATTGGTTTAAATGTAGGTCAAGCTTTCTGTTTTTATTTGCTATTGATTAAGTATTACCTGGGTTTATAAACTGCACCAGGGTTTAATCATTGATGGGTACAACTGACAGGATGCCCAGTGTGTTTCAAACGATTAACATTAACAAAGTTATACACCTTAAGCTTGGTTTTAAAGCAGACCAAAGCTTTTACACACACAATGAGCTGACCACTAATTAAGCTCTGACTGGTCCTGTAAGCAAAGAAGAGCTGCCCACACTGGCTCCATGGAAAAGCTGAAACACCATGTGACGATGAACTAGCGAGGCGTCAGCAACATTACTCACCATCATCTTCACTCCCAGCCTCTGGAGAGGAGTCCAGCTGGGGGCTTGTGAACTCCTCCTTCCACTTCTTCCTCTTCTTGGGAGGAGGTTCAGCCTTTGTTTTGGGCTGCTTGGGCCTGGGCTTGGACAGGCCATGCTTTGTGCTGGGCTTCAGTGTGGAGGAGTCGGACGCGGCCGGGGCCGCAGCGCTGTGGGCCAGAAGAGCCTTCATCTGAGAGCCTCTGAATAAACCAACGCAAGCACAAACCAACGGGTGAATCTACAAACGAGCCCGGATTCGAATAAAGAGCAGCCGAAACTGACCTGCAGACTGAGTGGACATGGTATAATGAATGGACCAATAGAAATGCTTCAATAGAAAATGTTCATTTATTTCATTTCTAGTCAAACGACTAGTACATTATTTAATGTATTATGCAAATACTGGCGGACCCCTAAAACTGCCCCCCCATCAGATATTCAGCACTCAAAGCCTAATAAACAAATATCTGATGTCCCTGTATTTCTCTCCTCTCCATGTAAACTGGGTCCTAATCTGAGGTAACGCTTCTGTAATCATTCCCCCAACCAATCACAGGGCTGATATCTCTCTGGCTCCGCCCCCTCAAATCAGTTTCAGAGTCAGAGAAACTCAAGAGTTAAAACTGACCAGCATCACCAAAACATAAACCTTCATTCCTTCATTCCTTTATCATCACCAACACTGTTCCTTCATTCCTTCATTCCTTTATCATCACCAACACTGTTCCTTCATTCCTTCATTCCTTTATCATCACCAACACTGTTCCTTCATCCCTTCATTCCTTTATCATCAACAACACTTCCTTCATCCCTTCATTCCTTTATCATCTCCAACACTTCCTTCATCCCTTCATTCCTTTATCATCACCAACACTGTTCCTTCATCCCTTCATTCCTTTATCATCACCAACACGGTTCCTTCATCCCTTCATTCCTTTATCATCACCAACACTGTTCCTTCATCCCTTCATTCCTTTATCATCACCAACACTGTTCTTTCATCCCTTCATCACCACTAACACTGTTCCTTTATCCCTTCATTCCGTTATCATCACCAAAACTGTTCCTTCATCCCTTCATTCCTTTATCATCACCAACACTGTTCCTTCATCCCTTCATTCCTTTATCATCACCAACACTGTTCCTTCATCCCTTCATTCTTTTATCATCACCAACACTGTTCCTTTATCCCTTCATTCTTTTATCATCACCAACACTGTTCCTTCATTCCTTTATCATCACCAACACTGTTCCATGTTAGTTTGGTATGAGGGCGGAGCACAGCTAAAAGTGTTGAACAGAGAGCTGTAATTGAAGCTACTCATTAGCCACGCCCACTCAGCTCTCAGACTGGTCTATTTTAAGCAGTTTTTTATGTTTTTATATAATATTTGCTAGACGTTTAATATAATAGGTTAAAATAAATATAGAAAACAGTGCAGTTTTAGATACATTTGTTTATGTAGCCAAACATAAACATATATTTATTATAATTATCATCAAACAATTTCAGGTTTGCTGTTGATCTGTGATGCCTGGGCGCATCCAAGAGACTGCTGGAACCAAACTTCTCCAAACTAGCTCAGAAGATTTTTACTATTTTTACAAAAAAAGGTAATTTTGACTATATTTAAGCTTCAAATGACACACACTGACTGCCAAGACAAACAAACATCTACTGCCAAGATGAATGGCTTTAAACAATCTACCTGGGGGACATTGTTTTTAGCAGACAGCAGTTTATGTCTATTTTTACTGACCATTAAATAAACAGAGGTATACAGACTCCTGTATTCTTCTGATCCAGAGAACTTACTCTGACTTCAGAGGGAGAAGGTTTTGCTCCTGACTGTATGAAGTAGAGCAGTTAAATGTGGTTCTGAGTGATTTGGTCTGAGGTTTGGTTCTTTGAGAAGGCTGACGAGTGGGCTTGACTTGATCTGGGAGATTTCAGACTGACTGAGAAAGGAATGTGCTGCCATGGGGACATTGTTGTTAGTGTGTGTGTCTCAGAGAGAGAGTGGGATTCAAAGCATGCCGCGTGACTTTATTCAAAACCTTCCTTTATCACCACCAACACTGTTCCTTCATCCCTTCATTCCTTTATCATCACCAACACTGTTCCTTCATCCCTTCATTCCTTTATCATCACCAACACTGTTCCTTCATCCCTTCATTCCTTTATCATCACCAACACTGTTCCTTCATCCCTTTATCATCACCAACACTGTTCCTTCATCCCTTCATTCCTTTATCATCACCAACACTGTTCCTTCATCCCTTTATCATCACCAACACTGTTCCTTCATCCCTTCATTCCTTTATCATCACCAACACTGTTCCTTCATCCTTCATTCCTTTATCATCACCAACACTGTTCCTTCATCCCTTCATTCCTTTATCATCACCAACACTGTTCCTTCATCCCTTCATTCCTTTATCATCACCAACACTGTTCCTTCATCCCTTCATTCCTTTATCATCACCAGCACTGTTCCTTCATCCCTTCATTCCTTTATCATCACCAACACTGTTCCTTCATCCCTTTATCATCACCAACACTGTTCCTTCATCCCTTCATTCCTTTATCATCACCAACACTGTTCCTTCATCCCTTCATTCCTTTATCATCACCAACACTGTTCCTTCATCCCTTCATTCCTTTATCATCACCAACACTGTTCCTTCATCCCTTCATTCCTTTATCATCACCAACACTGTTCCTTCATCCCTTCATTCCTTTATCATCACCAGCACTGTTCCTTCATCCCTTCATTCCTTTATCATCACCAACACTGTTCCTTCATCCCTTCATTCCTTTATCATCACCAACACTGTTCCTTCATCCCTTCATTCCTTTATCATCACCAACACTGTTCCTTCATCCCTTCATTCCTTTATCATCACCAACACTGTTCCTTCATCCCTTTATCATCACCAACACTGTTCCTTCATCCCTTCATTCCTTTATCATCACCAACACTGTTCCTTCATCCCTTCATTCCTTTATCATCACCAACACTGTTCCTTCATCCCTTCATTCCTTTATCATCACCAACACTGTTCCTTCATCCCTTCATTCCTTTATCATCACCAACACTGTTCCTTCATCCCTTCATTCCTTTATCATCACCAGCACTGTTCCTTCATCCCTTCATTCCTTTATCATCACCAACACTGTTCCTTCATCCCTTCATCATCACCAACACTATTCCTTCATCCCTTCATTCCTTTATCATCACCAACACTGTTCCTTCATCCCTTCATTCCTTTATCATCACCGACACTGTTCCTTCATCCCTTCATTCCTTTATCATCACCAACACTGTTCCTTCATCCCTTCATTCCTTTATCATCACCAACACTGTTCCTTCATCTCTTCATTCTTTTATCTTCACCAACACTGTTCCTTCATCCCTTCATTATCACCAACACTGTTCCTTCATCCATTCATTCCTTTATCATCACCAACACTGTTCCTTCATCCCTTTATCATCACCAACACTGTTCCTTCATCCCTTCATTCCTTTATCATCACCAACACTGTTCATTCATCCCTTCATTCCTTTATCATCACCAACACTGTTCCTTCATCCCTTTATCATCACCAACACTGTTCCTTCATCCCTTCATTCCTGTATCATCACCAACACTGTTCCTTCATCCCTTCATTCCTTTATCATCACCAACACTGTTCCTTCATCCCTTCATTCCTTTATCATCACCAACACTGTTCCTTCATCCCTTCATTCCTTTATCATCACCAACACTGTTCCTTCATCCCTTCATTCCTTTATCATCACCAACACTGTTCCTTCATTCCTTTATCATCACCAACACTGTTCCTTCATCCCTTCATTCCTTTATCATCACCAACACTGTTCCTTTATCATCCCCAACACTGTTCCTTCATCCCTTCATTCCTTTATCACCAACACTGTTCCTTCATTCCTTCATTGCTTTATCATCACCAACACTGTTCCTTCATCCCTTCATTCCTTTATCATCACCAACACTGTTCAGTCATCCCTTCATTCCTTTATCATCAAAAAACACTGTTCCTTCATCCCTTCATTCCTTTATCATCACCAACACTGTTCCTTCATCCCTTCATTCCTTTATCATCACCAACACTGTTCCTTCATCCCTTCATTCCTTTATCATCACCAACACTGTTCCTTCATCCATTCATTCCTTTATCATCACCAACACTGTTCCTTCATCCCTTTATTCCTTTATCATCACCAACAATGTTCCTTCATTCCTTCATTACTTTATCACCAACACTGTTCATTCATCCCTTCATTCCTTTATCATCACCAACACTGTTCCTTCATCCCTTCAGTCCTTTATCATCACCAACACTGTTCCTTCATCCCTTTATCATCACCAACACTGTTCCTTCATCCCTTCATTCCTTTATCATCACCAACACTGTTCCTTCATCCCTTCATTCCTTTATCATCATCAACACTGTTCCTTCATCCATTCATTCCTTTATCACCAACACTGTTCCTTCATCCCTTCATTCCTTTATCCTCACCAACACTGTTCCTTCATCCCTTCATTCCTTTATCCTCACCAACACTGTTCCTTCATCCCTTCATTCCTTTATCCTCACCAACACTGTTCCTTCATCCCTTCATTCCTTTATCCTCACCAACACTGTTCCTTCATCCCTTCAGTCCTTTATCATCACCAACACTGTTCCTTCATCCCTTTATCATCACCAACACTGTTCCTTCATCCCTTCATTCCTTTATCATCACCAACACTGTTCCTTCATCCCTTCATTCCTTTATCATCATCAACACTGTTCCTTCATCCATTCATTCCTTTATCATCACCAACACTGTTCCTTCATCCCTTCATTCCTTTATCATCACCAACACTGTTCCTTCATCCCTTCATTCCTTTATCCTCACCAACATGTTTCCTTCATCCCTTTATCATCACCAACACTGTTCCTTCATCCCTTCACTCCTTTATCATCACCAACACTGTTCCTTCATCCCTTCATTCCTTTATCATCATCAACACTGTTCCTTCATCCCTTCATTCCTTTATCATCACCAACACTGTTCCTTCATCCCTTCATTCCTTTATCATCACCAACACTGTTCCTTCATCCCTTCATTCCTTTATCATCACCAACACTGTTCCTTCATCCCTTCATTCCTTTATCATCACCAACACTGTTCCTTCATCCCTTCATTCCTTTATCCTCACCAACATGTTTCCTTCATCCCTTTATCATCACCAACACTGTTCCTTCATCCCTTCACTCCTTTATCATCACCAACACTGTTCCTTCATCCCTTCATTCCTTTATCATCATCAACACTGTTCCTTCATCCCTTCATTCCTTTATCATCACCAACACTGTTCCTTCATCCCTTCATTCCTTTATCCTCACCAACACTGTTCCTTCATCCCTTCAGTCCTTTATCATCACCAACACTGTTCCTTCATCCCTTTATCATCACCAACACTGTTCCTTCATCCCTTCATTCCTTTATCATCACCAACACTGTTCCTTCATCCCTTCATTCCTTTATCATCATCAACACTGTTCCTTCATCCATTCATTCCTTTATCATCACCAACACTGTTCCTTCATCCCTTCATTCCTTTATCATCACCAACACTGTTCCTTCATCCCTTCATTCCTTTATCCTCACCAACATGTTTCCTTCATCCCTTTATCATCACCAACACTGTTCCTTCATCCCTTCACTCCTTTATCATCACCAACACTGTTCCTTCATCCCTTCATTCCTTTATCATCATCAACCCAATCTGAAGGCCTTTGTTTCTGCTTCTGCTCTAGGCAGGAAAAGGAGGATGAGTCCATGTAGAAAAGGTAGAGGTACCTCATGGAATGCATGGGCTTGCACCGCGGCTTCCTGTTGCACACTCGCACGTACTCCCGCTTGTTCACAGTGTCGAGAAACTTGACGTACACTCTCCGGTACATGGTCTTCGCGTCTCCAAAGTAACCCAGATACTACAGGGCAGAGAACAGAACACACTGCAAACACTGGGACCAGTAATGTCTTCGGCCAGTTCGGCCTACAACAGTATCTGGAGCAACATGACACGAGAAGTATACTTCACTCACGCTGTTGGTGGCTGAAAACACTCGTTTCCCATCTCGCAGCTCCGGTACGAACTTCTGCAGCAAGGCCTTCTGGACCTTCCAGATGGCCGGCGGTTCTACTCCTGCCCTTAATGTGATCTAGGCCCACAGAACAGACCAACATCAGGTCTTTAAGCAACAGGGTACACAATCTTCCACTCCTAGTTAGTTCATGTTTATAGATATATCACAGCAGAGGGGCCTCATCCTGGTCCTGCCCTCAACCCCCCTGGAGAGATCAGACGCAACACACATGGCCCTAATACTCAGATGCTCCTGAGGGCCTTCATTGCCGGGATCAGGTGTATGAGATTACAGGTGGTGCTCCACATGGTAAAACCATATGGTCCATATGGTGAACCTCGCAGCTCCAGGGCAACAACTAATAAAGCAAACGTCTTTGTTGATATCATACGAGACCAAACTCCCAAGCTGGAAATCATTCTCAGCACTGCAGTGACACTGACGTAGTTGGTGGTGTGTTAGTAGTGTGTGTTGTGCTGGGGTGAGTGGATCAGACACAGCAGTGTCACTGCTGGACTGAGAATCGTCCACCAACCAAAACTATCCAGACAGCAGTGTCCTGTGGGCGGCGTCCTGTGTCCACTGATGAAGGACTAGAGGAACACAAACTGTGCAGCAGCAGATGAGCTACTGTCTCTGACTTTACATCTACAAGGTGGACCAGCAAGTAGTAGGAGTGTCTAATAGAGTGGACAGTGAGTGGACACAGTGTTTAAACACTCCAGCAGCAGCAATGCTGTGTCTGATCCACTCACACCAGCGTGTCAGTGTCACTGCAGGGCTGAGAATGATCCACCTCCTAAAGAGTAGCTGCTCAGTGGTGAGCCTGTGGGGGTCCTGATCATTAAAGAACAGAGTAATAAAGTATACAGAGAATCAGATGAACTACTGTAGAACGTGTGTGTGTGTGTGTATATATATATATATATATATATATATATATATAACAGCTTAAGCACTAATATAATACACAGCAGGAGATGTAGAGCATCACCGTAGGCCTGTTGTCTTGTGAATCCAGTAGGTGTTCCCCACCCATTTGATAAATAAAGGCCTACGTCAGTCACACACATACCTTGAGGCTTTCTATTTCCTCGTTTTTCACCACAAACTCGTCTCGCTCTCGGTACATGCCCTCCCCTTCACTGTCGGACAGTTCCTCGTCTGTCAGGCCTTCGATAGCTACAGTGGTCAGCTGTACAGCCAGTTTGTCTGGAGGCACATTCTTCACCAGTTCCTCAGCAGACACTTCCTTCTGCACAGGCTGCTGCTGCTCCTGCGGCTTGGTGTCGGTCGGCTGGGCGCTGGGCGGCTGCTCTGACATCGTGCCTTCGCCTGAACCTGTGCTCTCTAGGAAAAGGACACCAGATCATGTACCCAGGCTTAGAATGTGTGAGGACAGATATAGGAAAACATTCAAAACGCTTTATAAACAGAGACACGCAATGAAAACGCAATTACTCTGATTAGGGCTGCACCTAACGATTAATTTCTTAATCAATTAATCTGCCGATTTTTTTTTTTCAGATTAGTCGATTAATCTAACAACTCATTTTACGCAAATGTGAGTGTGTTAGGAAATACATTTTTTTAAAGATTTGTAAACAATGGATTTTCCGCATATATACACTACCGCTCAAAAGTTTAGGATCACTTTAGAATTTCATTTCATACAATTTTCATGCAATTCACAAACAATATTCTCAATTTCACAATTAATGCAAGTGTATCAGATGATTTTTAAAGAATAAAAATGTTTGTATTAAAGTCTATTTTTGTATAGAGGCTTATTTTACATATAGTCTATTATCAGTAATTCTCAGTCCTCTGTCTAAATCTCCTGGTACGACCACCAATCCAAGTTAAGGATGTTATTGGACTAATTAGTTGTTAGGACACTCTTGATCAATTGTGATCACAGCTGAAAAACATTCTACTAATAAGTGAGTATAAAAGAGAACAACATTCTAGGTTAGTTTAGTATCTGAAGATCAGCAGTTGATGTCTTGCTGACCGACTCACAATGACCAGAAAGAAACAACTTTCTTTAGAGACCCGTCAGTCCATTGTTGTGTTAAGGAAGAAGATACTCCATTAAAACAAGAACATTTCACTGTGATCCCAAACTTTTGAGTGGTAGTGTATATATATATATATATACACACACACACACTACTGCTCAAAACCATGGTCTAAACTGGTTTATTACCATTTTTAACGAGCTCATGTGAAACAGCATAATATTTTTAATTAAATTAACAGTAAATAAACAAAGTAAATCAAACAAATATCCCCAAATACTGCAATCATTACATTTAGACCCTTAATTTAAAACGAAAAAAACTAATTAATTAAATTCAGTAAAAACTGCAGTCATTAAAGTCAGACTCTGTTATTTTAAACTAAATCTGTAATCATTAAATGTAGATAGGTGGTCTGTAGGTGTTCTGGGTTATTAGTTTTGTGTTAGCTGTGTGTTCTAGCTCTGCTGTTTACTGATACTCACTGTATTCAGTTGTGTGCAGTGCTGTAACAGATTAATAGTTAAATATCGTTGTCTTGGTTCCTCAGCGAGACACACTGATTTTACTAATTTTAAAAACGTCCTGGATGAGTCTGAGTTACATACGGTAAACACTGCCAGACGGACATGTTTTCTATCAGCGCATGCTTTTCTCGTGAGGCTGCTGCTTTAGTCAGTCTGTGGAAAATGAAAGGGTATGTGTTTCCACCTAGTGGTTCAGATAGGAATTGCAGGGAGCTGGCTAGACGGGGTTTCAAGGAGGTCTCCTCTTCCTGGATGAAACGCTAGCTGGAAATACAGAAATTAGGCTCATTTGTTTAACGGCATCAATCAGCTCTTGGGATCGGCTAAATATCGGCCAATCACATATTTTGATTAAAAATCCGCTGATACCGATACATAGCTGATCAATCCTTAATTCTTAATTAAGAATTCTAGACTTAATGTATTAAAGGATATCCTAAACACGTGATCTATAAACGGTTAAAGACTAAGAGTCTACGCTCTGACTCGACTTTTAGAGTCACAAATGATACATAGACTACACGCCTCACACAAGAACTCAGACAGTTTGTTGATTATATATTTGGACAGAGAGTCGTTTGAGAAGCAGCTACGTGTGTTTTAAAGCTCCCGCGGTATCTAGAACAGTCTTAGGTTCTACACTGGATGATTAAGAAACGGTTAACAATGAGACTGTTCTAGATACCACTACTGAAAGAAACATGTTACACGTGTTAATAATCTATAAATAATCTATAAGATAAGATAAACAGGTAAACAGGTGCTGTCCTGCTGCTGTGTTGATGAAGCTCTACAGGATGTTTGATCTTCAAGGTCTCGTGTGTAGCAGTTGTACTGTTGTGATCATCTCCACTGTGCAGAGCTGACAGAGCACCACACTGTTGTGTTTCTGTGTGAAACACTCCCACAACTTTAGATTGTTTGTAGCGACGCGTTTATATATTGGTTTAAAAAATTAAAAATAAAAAAAGACATGAGGAATGAAAAATGGGATGAGCAATTCTGCTGTAGTGGGCGAATATAGTGATCTGAACATTAAACTCTGGTGGCCAGAACCCAACGCAGCAGTAACTGCAGTAGAATGATTTGGATCATTGGGTTTAATAAGTACGCAAATACAAATCATGTCCTAATATTCTAAGAAAATGTGATTTAGTAGTTAAGTATTGTGCTCACAATGCTATTATACACAACAGTGTACTATATCTGGTCATCTCTTTTTAGAGCCCACATCTATTTTAAATAAAAGCTCATGGAAACTCATGCTTTGATTTCAATAATTGCCATTCGCAATGATTTGACTTCCCGCTCTTAATAAGGAGGCTCTGCATCAATTTCAGACCTGAACTAAACACATGGCTGGAGAAATCCAGCTTCACTGCTCATAAAACCTGGGGCTTGTTTAGGTTCTGGCTATTCTTTGTTTGTGGGTTTGTATGCTTGAATAATGGAATAAGACCGATGTTACTTCAGGTCATATTGATTGTACATTGTAGTTTAAAAGTCTTTATCTGATCAATAAGTGTATTTACAACAGTAAGAACAGCAGATCTGATTAGAACAGATGTAAATAATCCTACATACAATACAAAGTAACATGAATATGTTATTGTGAGAGAAGTAGATCAGATCTTGAGCTCCAGTTTGAAGAACAAAGTTAGGTTCCAGATTTCTCCTGGACGCCCCAGACATTGTATGAATGTGTTTAGTTCCTTCAGCAGCAAATCTTGATTTATCTTAATGAAGTACTGAGCAGTCAAAGCAGGTATTAGATGAGAACTGATAATAATACTGGGTTGTTTAGGAGAAGCTTGGAAAGGGTTAAATAAACACACTGACGTATGTAAAAGTACTACTTACTCTATTAATACTGTTTATTATTTAAATAATTAAATGTTTACTGAGTAAATAAAAGCTTCCTGTCTGGAATAAACAGCTTTTTAAATATAATATTATCCTCAAGTGACTAAAAGATCAGAGATCTATAAAGCAAGCCATACACAGGGTCAGTAAAGACTGGGCTAACAACAGAAAGGCTGGAGCACATCAACACAACGTTGAAGAGTGGTGATACTGTTTAACCTCAGCCTTCTCAAATGAATGTCTGATGTGAAAAAGTGTCTCTGTCACAGTTATCAGACACTGTTACACTCCGGACCTCTGCATCAGTTATCAGACACTGTTATAGTCCACACCTCTATATCAGTTATCAGACACTGTTATACTCTGAACCTCTATATCAGTTATCAGACACTGTTATACTCCAGACCTCTAGATCAGTTATCAGACACTGTTATACTCCACACCTCTAGATCAGTTATAAGACACTGTTATACTCCAGACCTCTATATCAGTTATCAGACACTGTTATACTCCACACCTCTAGATCAGTAATCAGACACTGTTATACTCCAGACCTCTATATCAGTCAGCAGACACTGTTATACTCTGAACCTCTATATCAGTTATCAGACACTGTTATACTCCAGACCTCTAGATCAGTTATCAGACACTGTTATACTCCACACCTCTAGATCAGTTATCAGACACTGTTATACTCCGCACCTCTATATCAGTTATCAGACACTGTTATAGTCCACACCTCTATATCAGTTAGACACTGTTATACTCCAGACCTCTATATCAGTTATCAGACACTGTTATAGTCCACACCTCTAGATCAGTAATCAGACACTGTTATACTCCAGACCTCTATATCAGTCAGCAGACACTGTTATACTCTGAACCTCTATATCAGTTATCAGACACTGTTATACTCCAGACCTCTAGATCAGTTATCAGACACTGTTATACTCCACACCTCTAGATCAGTTATCAGACACTGTTATACTCCGCACCTCTATATCAGTCATCAGACACTGTTATACTCCACACCTCTATATCAGTTATCAGACACTGTTATACTCCACACCTCTATATCAGTTATCAGACACTGTTATAGTCCACACCTCTAGATCAGTAATCAGACACTGTTATAGTCCAGACCTCTATATCAGTCAGCAGACACTGTTATACTCCAGACCTCTATATCAGTTAGACACTGTTATACTCCAGACCTCTATATCAGCTATCAGACACTGTTATACTCCAGACCTCTATATCAGCTATCAGACACTGTTATACTCCAGACCTCTATATCAGTTATCAGACACTGTTATACTCCAGACCTCTATATCAGTTATCAGACACTGTTATACTCCAGACCTCTATATCAGTTATCAGACACTGTTATACTCCAGACCTCTATATCAGCTATCAGACACTGTTATACTCCACACCTCTATATCAGTCAGCAGACACTGTTATACTCCACACCTCTGTATCAGTAATCAGACACTGTTATACTCCAGACCTCTATATCAGTCAGCAGACACTGTTATACTCTGAACCTCTATATCAGTTATCAGACACTGTTATACTCCAGACCTCTAGATCAGTTATCAGACACTGTTATACTCCACACCTCTAGATCAGTTATCAGACACTGTTATACTCCAGACCTCTATATCAGTCAGCAGACACTGTTATACTCCGAACCTCTATATCAGTTATCAGACACTGTTATACTCCAGACCTCTATATCAGTTATCAGACACTGTTATACTCCACACCTCTAGATCAGTTATCAGACACTGTTATACTCCAGACCTCTATATCAGTCAGCAGACACTGTTATACTCTGAACCTCTATATCAGTTATCAGACACTGTTATACTCCAGACCTCTAGATCAGTTATCAGACACTGTTATACTCCAGACCTCTATATCAGTCAGCAGACACTGTTATACTCCGAACCTCTATATCAGTTATCAGACACTGTTATACTCCAGACCTCTAGATCAGTTATCAGACACTGTTATACTCCACACCTCTAGATCAGTTATCAGACACTGTTATACTCCAGACCTCTATATCAGTCATCAGACACTGTTATAGTCCACACCTCTAGATCAGTTATCAGACACTGTTATACTCCGCACCTCTATATCAGTTATCAGACACTGTTATAGTCCACACCTCTATATCAGTTAGACACTGTTATACTCCAGACCTCTATATCAGTTATCAGACACTGTTATAGTCCACACCTCTAGATCAGTAATCAGACACTGTTATACTCCAGACCTCTATATCAGTCAGCAGACACTGTTATACTCTGAACCTCTATATCAGTTATCAGACACTGTTATACTCCAGACCTCTAGATCAGTTATCAGACACTGTTATACTCCACACCTCTAGATCAGTTATCAGACACTGTTATACTCCGCACCTCTATATCAGTCATCAGACACTGTTATACTCCACACCTCTATATCAGTTATCAGACACTGTTATACTCCACACCTCTATATCAGTTATCAGACACTGTTATAGTCCACACCTCTAGATCAGTAATCAGACACTGTTATAGTCCAGACCTCTATATCAGTTAGACACTGTTATAGTCCAGACCTCTATATCAGCTATCAGACACTGTTATACTCCAGACCTCTATATCAGCTATCAGACACTGTTATACTCCAGACCTCTATATCAGCTATCAGACACTGTTATACTCCAGACCTCTATATCAGCTATCAGACACTGTTATACTCCAGACCTCTATATCAGTTATCAGACACTGTTATACTCCAGACCTCTATATCAGTTATCAGACACTGTTATACTCCACACCTCTATATCAGTTATCAGACACTGTTATACTCCAGACCTCTATATCAGCTATCAGACACTGTTATACTCCACACCTCTATATCAGTCAGCAGACACTGTTATACTCCACACCTCTATATCAGCTATCAGACACTGTTATACTCCACACCTCTATATCAGTCATCAGACACTGTTACACTCCGGACCTCTATATCAGTCATCAGACACTGTTACACTCCACACCTCTATATCAGTTATCAGACACTGTTACATTCTGGACCTCTGCATCAGTTTTCAGACACTGTTATACTCCAGACCTCTATATCAGTTATCAGACACTGTTATACTCCAGACCTCTATATCAGTCATCAGACACTGTTATACTCCAGACCTCTATATCAGTCATCAGACACTGTTATACTCCGGACCTCTAGATCAGTCATCAGACACTGTTATACTCCACACCTCTATATCAGTCATCAGACACTGTCACACTCCGGACCTCTATATCAGTTATCAGACACTGTTACACTCCACACTCTACTATCAGTCATCAGCTCACTGTGGTCTCTGCATCAGTTTTCAGACAATGTCTATACTCCACACCTCCTATACTCAGTTATCAGACACTGTTATACTCCCAGACCTCTATATCAGTCCATCAGACATGTTTTTACTCCGGGACCTCTAGATCAGTCATCAGACACTGTTATACTCCACACCTCTATATCAGTCATCAGACACTGTTACACTCCACACCTCTATATCAGTCATCAGACACTGTTACACTCCGGACCTCTGCATCAGTTTTCAGACACTGTTATACTCCACACCCCTCTATATTCAGTTATCAGACACATGTCTAATACTCCGGACCTCTAGATCAGTCATCAGACACTGTTATACTCCACACCTATAATCAGTCATCAGACACTGTCTCACCTCCCGGACCTCTATATCAGTTTATCAGACACTGTTATACTCCACACCTCTATATCAGTTATCAGACACTGTTATACTCCAGACCTCTATATCAGTTATCAGACACTGTTAATACTCCAGACCTCTATATCAGTTATCAGACACTGTTATACTCCAGACCTCTATATCAGTTATCAGACACTGTTATAGTCCACACCTCTAGATCAGTAATCAGACACTGTTATACTCTGGACCTCTATATCAGTCAGCAGACACTGTTATACTCCACACCTCTATATCAGTTATCAGACACTGTTATACTCCAGACCTCTATATCAGCTATCAGACACTGTTATACTCCACACCTCTATATCAGTCAGCAGACACTGTTATACTCCACACCTCTATATCAGCTATCAGACACTGTTATACTCCACACCTCTATATCAGTCATCAGACACTGTTACACTCCGGACCTCTATATCAGTCATCAGACACTGTTACACTCCACACCTCTATATCAGTTATCAGACACTGTTACACTCCGGACCTCTGCATCAGTTTTCAGACACTGTTATACTCCACACCTCTATATCAGTTATCAGACACTGTTATACTCCAGACCTCTAGATCAGTCATCAGACACTGTTATACTCCACACCTCTATATCAGTCATCAGACACTGTCACACTCCGGACCTCTATATCAGTTATCAGACACTGTTACACTCCACACCTCTATATCAGTCATCAGACACTGTTACACTCCGGACCTCTGCATCAGTTTTCAGACACTGTTATACTCCACACCTCTATATCAGTTATCAGACACTGTTATACTCCACACCTCTATATCATATCAGACACTGTTATACTCCACCTCTAATCAGTCATCAGACACTGTTATACTCCACACCTCTATATCAGTTATCAGACACTGTTACACTCCACACCTCTATATCAGTCATCAGACACTGTTACACTCCGGACCTCTGCATCAGTTTTCAGACACTGTTATACTCCACACCTCTATATCAGTTATCAGACACTGTTATACTCCAGACCTCTATATCAGTCATCAGACACTGTTATACTCCGGACCTCTAGATCAGTCATCAGACACTGTTATACTCCACACCTCTATATCAGTCATCAGACACTGTTACTCCGGACCTCTATATTCAGTTATCAGGACACTGTTATACTCCACCACCCTCTATATCAGTTATCAGACACTGTTATACTCCAGACCTCTATATCAGTTATCAGACACTGTTAATACTCCAGACCTCTATATCAGGTTATCAGGACACTGTTATACTCCAGACCTCTATATCAGTTATCAGACACTGTTATAGTCCACACCTCTAGATCAGTAATCAGACACTGTTATACTCTGGACCTCTATATCAGTCAGCAGACACTGTTATACTCTGGACCTCTATATCAGTTATCAGACACTGTTATACTCCACACCTCTGTATCAGTTATCAGACACTGTTATACTCCACACCTCTATATCAGTTATCAGACACTGTTATACTCCACACCTCTATATCAGTTATCAGACACTGTTATACTCCACACCTCTGTATCAGTTATCAGACACTGTTATACTCTGAACCTCTATATCAGTTATCAGACACTGTTATACTCCACACCTCTATATCAGTCAGCAGACACTGTTATACTCTGAACCTCTGTATCAGTAATCAGACACTGTTATACTCCAGACCTCTATATCAGTTATCAGACACTGTTATAGTCCACACCTCTAGATCAGTAATCAGACACTGTTATACTCTGGACCTCTATATCAGTCAGCAGACACTGTTATACTCCACACCTCTATATCAGTTATCAGACACTGTTATACTCCGGACCTCTAGATCAGTTATCAGACACTGTTATACTCCGGACCTCTATATCAGTTATCAGACACTGTTATACTCCGCACCTCTATATCAGTTATCAGACAGTGTTATACTCTGAACCTCTATATCAGTCAGCAGACACTGTTATACTCTGAACCTCTGTATCAGTAATCAGACACTGTTATACTCCAGACCTCTATATCAGTTATCAGACACTGTTATACTCCACACCTCTATATCAGTTATCAGACAGTGTTATACTCTGAACCTCTATATCAGTAATCAGACACTGTTACACTCCGGACCTCTAGATCAGTTATCAGACACTGTTATACTCCAGACCTCTATATCAGTTTTCAGACACTGTTATACTCCAGACCTCTATATCAGTTATCAGACACTGTTATACTCCAGACCTCTATATCAGTAATCAGACACTGTTATACTCCAGACCTCTAGATCAGTAATCAGACACTGTTATACTCTGAACCTCTATATCAGTTATCAGACACTGTTATACTCCAGACCTCTATATCAGTTATCAGACACTGTTATACTCCAGACCTCTATATCAGTCAGCAGACACTGTTATACTCCACACCTCTATATCAGTTATCAGACACTGTTATAGTCCACACCTCTATATCAGTAATCAGACACTGTCATAGTCCACACCTCTATATCAGTTATCAGACACTGTTATACTCCAGACCTCTATATCAGTTATCAGACACTGTTATACTCCACACCTCTATATCAGTTATCAGACACTGTTATACTCCGCACCTCTATCAGTTATCAGACAGTGTTATACTCTGAACCTCTATATCAGTCAGCAGACACTGTTATACTCTGAACCTCTGTATCAGTAATCAGACACTGTTATACTCCAGACCTCTATATCAGTTATCAGACACTGTTATACTCCACACCTCTATATCAGTTATCAGACAGTGTTATACTCTGAACCTCTATATCAGTAATCAGACACTGTTACACTCCGGACCTCTATATCAGTTATCAGACACTGTTATACTCCACACCTCTATATCAGTTTTCAGACACTGTTATACTCCAGACCTCTATATCAGTTATCAGACACTGTTAATACTCCAGACCTCTATATCAGTAATCAGACACTGTTATACTCCAGACCTCTAGATCAGTAATCAGACACTGTTATACTCTGAACCTCTATATCAGTTATCAGACACTGTTATACTCCAGACCTCTATATCAGTTATCAGACACTGTTATACTCCAGACCTCTATATCAGTTATCAGACACTGTTATACTCCAGACCTCTATATCAGTCAGCAGACACTGTTATACTCCACACCTCTATATCAGTTATCAGACACTGTTATAGTCCACACCTCTGTATCAGTTATCAGACACTGTTATAGTCCACACATCTATATCAGTTATCAGACACTGTTATACTCCAGACCTCTAGATCAGTTATCAGACACTGTTATACTCCAGACCTCTATATCAGTTATCAGACACTGTTATACTCCAGACCTCTATATCAGTCAGCAGACACTGTTATACTCCACACCTCTATATCAGTTATCAGACACTGTTATAGTCCACACCTCTATATCAGTAATCAGACACTGTTATAGTCCACACCTCTATATCAGTTATCAGACACTGTTATACTCCAGACCTCTATATCAGTTATCAGACACTGTTATACTCCAGACCTCTATATCAGTAATCAGACACTGTTATACTCCAGACCTCTATATCAGTCAGCAGACACTGTTATAGTCCACACCTCTAGATCAGTCATCAGACACTGTTATACTCCGGACCTCTATATCAGTTATCAGACACTGTTATACTCCGGACCTCTAGATCAGTCATCAGACACTGTTATACTCCACACCTCTAGATCAGTCATCAGACACTGTTATACTCCGGACCTCTATATCAGTTATCAGACACTGTTATACTCCACACCTCTATATCAGCTATCAGACACTGTTATACTCCACACCTCTATATCAGTCATCAGACACTGTTATACTCCGCACCTCTAGATCAGTCAGCAGACACTGTTATACTCCGCACCTCTATATCAGTTATCAGACAGTGTTATACTCCACACCTCTATATCAGCTATCAGACACTGTTATACTCCACACCTCTATATCAGTTATCAGACACTGTTATACTCCACACCTCTATATCAGCTATCAGACACTGTTATACTCCACACCTCTATATCAGCTATCAGACACTGTTATACTCCAGACCTCTATATCAGTTATCAGACACTGTTATACTCCACACCTCTATATCAGCTATCAGACACTGTTATACTCCACACCTCTATATCAGTTATCAGACACTGTTATACTCCACACCTCTATATCAGCTATCAGACACTGTTATACTCCACACCTCTATATCAGTTATCAGACACTGTTATACTCCGGACCTCTATATCAGTTATCAGACACTGTTATACTCCACACCTCTATATCAGTTATCAGACACTGTTATACTCCAGACCTCTATATCAGCTATCAGACACTGTTATACTCCGGACCTCTATATCAGTTATCAGACACTGTTATACTCCACACCTCTATATCAGTTATCAGACACTGTTATACTCCAGACCTCTATATCAGCTATCAGACACTGTTATACTCCGGACCTCTATATCAGTAATCAGACACTGTTATACTCCAGACCTCTATATCAGTCAGCAGACACTGTTATACTCCACACCTCTATATCAGTTATCAGACAATGTTATAGTCCACACCTCTATATCAGTAATCAGACACTGTTATTGTCCACACCTCTATATCAGTTATCAGACACTGTTATACTCTGGACCTCTATATCAGTTATCAGACACTGTTATACTCCAGACATCTATATCAGCTATCAGACACTATTATACTCCAGACCTCTATATCAGTTATCAGACACTGTTATACTAGCGGAATTCAGGAATTTCTGTAGCGAGCTCGGGTTTTTCCGTCAATTTAATTAAAATCGTCTGTTTTAAAGCAAATTAACTTCATTTTAATTCATGTTTATATATTTTCAGAATCTAAAGCGATGTGAAATCACCAGGGGTGTCCATAAGTGGTGCTTTAATAAAAGACTTTAATGAAGTTAAGCTGACGGAGCAGCTTGAGTTTTAATCTCATGTTAAAGTGGGATTCTGCATCATGTTGATAGACAGAGCTGTAGAGTTTGTAATCACTGGATATACGCAGCAGGTATTATAAGTCATGGACTAATGTTCTTTATGGGCTTTTACACATTTCAGAAGTAATAAACTGGCCTGTGATCTGAGCAGCTGCTTTCACTACTGATTTTGCAGTTGGCAGTCAACGAAGGTAGTAGGACCACCGGGGAGCACTCTGCTTTGTAAAGTGATTGTCTACTGACGTAGACTTGCTTGGTAGTGTTGACAGCCCGAACCTAGCATGTAGGGCTAGAACCTCATCAATAACAAGACCACCCAACAAGCTAGCGTGGCTTTGCCAAACAACAAGTCTTGATGACTCTTCCATTCACAACCTGATGTTCCCCACCAATCATATCCTCTGAAAAAGATGGACTACATACCTGATTTCTGCTTCTTCTCTGAAGGTTCATCTAAAGAGGAAAGAGCAGAACTAATGCTCTTTTGAAGGTCTTGGTTTTTACTAACTGACTCATCCTCATCGGAGGAGAACGAGGGAAGCGTTTCCAGGTTCTTCTGAAGATCCTCATCTAGTCTCTTAGTAGAACTAACCGTATGGATGTCCGGCGATACCAGCTGCGTTGACTGGGGCAAGAGTTTTAGGGGGACAGGCAGTGGATTCGAAAGTCTCTTTGAGACCGAAGACTTTCTTGTGCGGTTTGGCGATCGTATAGGCGGAGAGGAGAAGTGCTGCTTGGGCCCGGATTTGAGGAAGTCCAAGAAAGATCCAATGAACCCAGTCTTAACCTCCGGCTGCTTCTCCTCTACCTCTCTTATTTTCTGACGCATCCTCTCCTGCTGCTGGTAGCCGTCATACCCCTCAGACATGGAGGACGAACTCGTCTCGCTACTTTTGGAGTTCTGCCGCTTTGCCTGGCCGGCTCTCTTCTGAGATTTGGGCTGACCGTTCTCATCCTCACCAGCTGGCTTAGAAGAACTCTTAGATCGGACTTTCTTTTTGGGAAGACCATCAGAGGAGCATTCCATGATGCAGTCCTCCATCTTCACGTTCTTTATTCCCTTGAGCTCGTTCTTATTCTTTGACAGATTGTCTGTTTTCATAAGCCCAGCTGGGGTGTACTCCTGGCCCGCCAGGTGAAAGTCTGAGTGGTTATCTGGGTTTATGCTACTTCCACTGGAGCTCATGGAAGAATCGTTGCTGGGATTCACACAGTGTTCCTTGGGTAGAACCTCACTTTTCTCAAGGCAGTTAACTGTCAACTTCTCTGATGGTTCCTGTTTGGAGCTGTTGTGCTGCATGTGGGAGCTCCCTACGCTAAATGCTTGGTGCCCGCCAACGTCTTTGTGAACATTGGCACTCAGCTGAGCACCGTTGAGGGTCAAGGTCATGGCCTGGGTGTTTGCGATGATCATGTTCTGGGGAGAGAAACCGTTCGCTTCGTGTCGGTTCTCCACTAACTGAAAGTGGCACTTGGAGTCTGCAGCATTAGATATGCTTGGCAAGTCTCCATCCGAGGACGTGGATTTGAAATCCTGTGGCGTGACTCCACAGGCTGCTGCCGTGGCTGCCAGGATGTCGTCCACGTTGGACAGGATGTTCCTCTCGTCTGCCATTAGCATGGACTCAGGAAAGCAGATGGAGTTCAGGGTAAAGTGCTGCTTGGCGTCATGCGGATTTGATGGGTTGCTGAAACCGTCTTTCGGTGCCAGGTGCTGCTTGGCGGACTCCGTTTGTTGATTCTGCGGCTGGTTCCCACGTGTGCCGCCAGCAGGATTGACAAGATCGTTATTCATCTGCATATACTGGATCGGCACTGGTTGCATCTGCCCCGCCGCCTTGGACTGGTTAGGTCCTGCGTGGAGCAAGGGCTGCTGCTGCAGGAGGATCATCTGCGTGGGGTCCAGCAAGACTTGCGCGTTGGGAATCCGAACATACTGCGCCTGGTCCTGAGGCACCTGTCTGTGATCTGGCAGCTGGACTCTGTTGTTCTGGGTTTGGTGGTTTTCTTGTTGAACGGCAGGGGCTTTGAGAAGCAGAGAGTGTTGTTTCAGCTGGTCACTGCTCAAGGCCACATGGGAGGACTGCATTAATGCAGAGCTGTTTTTTGGACCAGAGGTTACGTGCACATGGGCACTGCTTACAAGCTGCGCGTGTTCACCCAAAGTACTCATCCTCTCATCTTTGACCGTCGACATCTGCGAGAGCATCTGATCCTCGGATCGAGAGTTACTTCGGATCACGCTCTGCGTGTTGTGCCTGTCCTCCACCTTGGACACGACGTACACGACATTGTTCTGTATCCCGATGTCGTTGTTTGTGACCGCCTGCGTAGACGTCCCGACAGACGCCTGCTGTAGCGCCTGCACATCTTGAATAGGAAGCTCACCGCAGCCCTCTTTGGAGGAGAGGAACACAGACTCGTCTTGTTTCCGTTTGCCGTAGGCTTGCTTGGGCTCCACCGAGGTTTGGTTACTCTGTAAGGCTTGCGTGTAGGTAGCAGTGGAGGAAGTTGGCGAATGAACAGACAGCAAATATTTCTGGGACTGCTGTGCCAGCAGCCCGTCGGGCTTGCCGCCTGGAGAAGGCTGCATTAGGATGTAATCCTGGGTGGAGTTGGAGGTCGGTAAACTGTGGACGCGGGAAGAAGAGAAGGGGGGACTAGAGGCGAGGGATTGACCTGATGTGTAGTTCTGGGAGGGGCTAGCGGACGCTGGCCCCTGGGCATAGTAACTGGCGCCTGGCAGACCCTGAGAGTGAGAGGAGGAATAACTCTGAGAAGGATTGCCCATGCAAAGTCCTTGCACCTGCGCTTCATAGTCTTCCCGGTTTCCGGCAGAAGACAAGACCTGCTGCTGACTCGAAGAGTAAATCAGAGACTGGCTGACCGGGGTCTCGTTTTCCGACTGGCTAGCAAACGATGGCAGAGGTTTGTATATGGAGGGCAGTTTCTCAGGCTGACCAGGGGAGAAGGCCTGTGCTTGGTTGAGGTTGCTCAACAGACTCTGAGAGGTGATGTAGGTCTGCGATGGGCTGATAGACATCAGGCTGGGAAGTTGCGCAGATGTATACGATTGCGATTGGCTTGCTATAACAGAGCCTTGTTTCTGGGCAGAGGAGGTGGTCTGAGCATGCGGCTCGGTGCTCTCACCGGGATGCTCTGTTATTTTGGAAGAACCGTCTTTGGCTTTCACTCCTGACGAGGAGGAAAACCCTGGGGAAGGGACAGAGGACGAGGTCGTCTCTTGTTGAGCGTTTACATTAACGGCCTGGGTTGGGTCTCCAGCGGGGCTGCTGGGTACAGGTGTGTGTCGGGAGGGATCCTGCTGGTAGTTGACATCATTGTCATCAGGCAGGTAACCTTGCAAAGAGTGCTGCACGCTGCCCGGCAGAGTCTCCTGGACAGGCTGGGTGCTGGAAGGCCGCTGGTGGTGCTTGATGACACTACATTCACGCTGAAGTGCTCGTTCGATCGAGCCAGAGAAAACCGGCGCTCCGTAAGGCTGCGAAGAAGCCTGCTGGGAGTTGCCCAAGGCAGAGGGCAGCAGACTGAACTGAGGTTGCAGAAGGTGAGGGGCGGACTCCTGGGCCGAGCGATATGTGGATGACTGGGGTGGCAGGCCAGAGGCCAACGAAGCACCGCCCAGGCGATCGAAGGCTAGAGCTGTTGGTACAGTACTCTGGGGGGGTTTAATCTGAAGCAGAGGGTCAGCAGGAGAGAGCAAACCGTTTGAGGGGCTGAACGTGGCGTCCTGAACAGTTAGCGCCGAGGTGCTGGCAAAACTCCTACTGGGAAAGGCGCTGGGGTGCTGGAAGGACGAAAGAGCTGAAGGCGTGGGGAACGTTCCGGAGGAAGGAAGGGCTCCGGTGAGAAAGAGCTCGGTCGAGCAATTAGTACCTGTGCAGGGAAACGAAACAGAGAAAAGGAAATGAGCAGCTTGTTTACACATGAACTTCATCACAAACATTGTGCTTGCTTTAACAAAGACTCTCTTAAAGTGGCCGCAGCCAAGACACCCTGCAGCCATGCAGGAGATAAAACTAGAGACAATGAGACTGACCTTCTCACTAGAGGTCATCTCCACCATATCAAAACCTCAAACTCTCAGAACACACGATGCATCACTTCATTCGGACATACAGTTTGAGAGTTCGGACTGGCCGTCAACATGTGGTGGTAGTACGAGAGAAGACTGATTGAGGGAGGGGAATACAAGAGTTCTGGGAAGCTTCTGTTTGTAGCTGGAAGGCTGGACCTTCTCCATTCATGACTGTGGAAGGACTGGTGCAGGACAGGGAGTAGATGGTGGGGATTATGAAAACCTAGTTATGGGAATCGAAGGTGAGGATGTACATTTACAGGGGCTTGGACTGGAAGAAAGAGAGGTTTCAGACATGATCCTCCTTCCAAACTCCACTGAAAATGCAGTGATAGGGTAACATTTAAACCTGATATCGAAAGACAAATACAATTACAATTATTGATCAAAATTATCACTAAATTTTAAGTACACAGTACAATTAGTTAGTGTTCCTTGTGCTGATGATATGCAAAATAACTTGTGTGTATCTATCCAATATATATATATATATATATTCTTGCCATTAATTTATGCTTAGTATGTTTTGTGACAAAGAACATAGATTTTAATGAACTTACATACTTAAAACAGTAAAATCTTAAAGTGTTTATTTATAGAGGCAGTAAATAAAGCAGCGTCTTCTCGTTAACTCGGCTTCACATCTGGACCTGCTGGTTTGGAGCCGCCTGTGAAGAATAAACATATATACGACTCTCCATTACTGCCTCAGGCGCTCTTCACCTCCACTTCTCTTTAATACAGCACCTTATTCTTTCTCTGACTCTCCATTCCTGCCTCAACAGTCACTCTTCACCTCCACTTCTCTTTATTACAGCTCCTTATTCTTTCTCTGACTCTCCATTCCTGCCTCAACAGTCACTCTTCACCTCCACTTCTCTTTATTACAGCACCTTATTCTTTCTCTGACTCGCTTTATTCTCTGACTCTCCATTACTGCCTCAACAGTCACTCTTCACCTCCACTTCTCTTTATTACAGCTCCTTATTCTTTATCTGACTCTCCATTACTGCCTCAACAGTCGCTCTTCACCTCCACTTCTCTTTATTACAGCTCCTTATTCTTTCTCTGACTCGCTTTATTCTCTGACTCTCCATTACTGCCTCAACAGTCACTCTTCACCTCCACTTCTCTTTATTACAGCTCCTTATTCTTTATCTGACTCTCCATTACTGCCTCAACAGTTGCTCTTCACCTCCACTTCTCTTTATTACAGCTCCTTATTCTTTCTCTGACTCGCTTTATTCTCTGACTCTCCATTACTGCCTCAACAGTCGGTCTTAACCTCCACTTCTCTTTATTACAGCACCTTATTCTTTCTCTGACTCGCTTTATTCTCTGACTCTCCATTCCTGCCTCAACAGTCGCTCTTCACCTCCACTTCTCTTTATTACAGCACCTTATTCTTTCTCTGACTCTCCATTACTGCCTCAACAGTCGCTCTTAACCTCCACTTCTCTTTATTACAGCTCCTTATTCTTTATCTGACTCTCCATTACTGCCTCAACAGTCGCTCTTCACCTCCACTTCTCTTTATTACAGCTCCTTATTCTTTCTCTGACTCTCCATTACTGCCTCAACAGTCACTCTTCACCTCCACTTCTCTTTATTACAGCTCCTTATTCTTTCTCTGACTCGCTTTATTCTCTGACTCTCCATTCCTGCCTCAACAGTCGCTCTTAACCTCCACTTCTCTTTATTACAGCTCCTTATTCTTTATCTGACTCTCCATTACTGCCTCAACAGTCGCTCTTCACCTCCACTTCTCTTTATTACAGCTCCTTATTCTTTCTCTGACTCGCTTTATTCTCTGACTCTCCATTCCTGCCTCAACAGTCACTCTTCACCTCCACTTCTCTTTATTACAGCACCTTATTCTTTCTCTGACTCTCCATTCCTGCCTCAACAGTCGCTCTTAACCTCCACTTCTCTTTATTACAGCTCCTTATTCTTTATCTGACTCTCCATTACTGCCTCAACAGTCGCTCTTCACCTCCACTTCTCTTTATTACAGCTCCTTATTCTTTCTCTGACTCGCTTTATTCTCTGACTCTCCATTCCTGCCTCAACAGTCGCTCTTCACCTCCACTTCTCTTTATTACAGCTCCTTATTCTTTCTCTGACTCTCCATTACTGCCTCAACAGTCACTCTTCACCTCCACTTCTCTTTATTACAGCTCCTTATTCTTTCTCTGACTCGCTTTCTTCTCTGACTCTCCATTCCTGCCTCAACAGTCGCTCTTAACCTCCACTTCTCTTTATTACAGCTCCTTATTCTTTCTCTGACTCGCTTTATTCTCTGACTCTCCATTCCTGCCTCAACAGTCGCTCTTAACCTCCACTTCTCTTTATTACAGCTCTTTATTCTTTATCTGACTCTCCATTCCTGCCTCAACAGTCGCTCTTAACCTCCACTTCTCTTTAATACAGCTCCTTATTCTTTCTCTGACTCGCTTTACTCTCGCTTCATACCTCAACCAATCATATATGCACAGATCTGATTGGCTGAGGAGCCTTTGGTGATTTTACAATGCACATGATTGTTCTGTGAGTTTACTGCACTGCAAAGCCCTTATACCGTAAAGACTAGAAAAGTCCCACCTCTAAAAATAAACACTGTCAGACGTAAACCCTCCTCAGTAGTTTATCAGTCCGTACCCGGACCGCCTATTAGTGACCTCTGGTCTGGACATTTTCCTACTCCTAATAAGAGTTAGGGTCTGGCTCCAATCCTACTGATCCCCTACATAGGCAGCATTTTACATCATAGTATGCGCTCCTGACATGTAGACTGTCCCAATTCTTACATACCTTAAACATGCTTCTACTGAGGAACCTTATTTAGACCTGATTTTAAAGAAGTATTGAACTCTTCCTCAGCCGCTAAAACAATCCCATGATGCAACACAGGCTAATCTAGGAGCAGTGAAGTGGTTTTAAAATGTGAGTTATTTTGATTCTCTCTGGAGTTTTAATGTGTTTTTGGTCATATAATCACACAAAACAGTATTTTATTATCAACTCTGTAACGAGTCCTTCACCATTTACACTTTTATACTCCAGACATTAGCATTTATGCTAGTGGATTTTTAAGCCTCGGGCTATTGTTTTGGATGCCGGCTGGTAGCTTAGCAACCAGCTAAACCACCGGTGGCGTGCTGCAGTGGGGGGAACAAGCCGTGACGCAGTCTCTCTCTAACTAGAGCGTCTCAGTAATCTGTTTTATGAGGAGAGATCAGGAGAGAACGCTGCTACTTACACACTCACTACCTAGACAGCCTACTTAGACACTCACTGGGGTTTGAGACACAGCCTTAGAGTCAGCAGACTCAGGAAGAAGCAGCATAAGTGCTGCCTCATGTGTTACGACAGACCGGTACGAGAGGCGGCTCCTTCTTACCAGTCTGCCACGGGGGCGTCCTGAACTGAGGGAGGAGAGACGTGGCTGCAGGTCCAGCCTGAAGGCCTCGGGATTCGATGGAAGAGAGGAAATTCATGACTGATGATTCCGTGGTGCCGCTTCCGGCGCTGTGCAGGCTCGTATCAAAGACACCCGACAGACCTGAACACAGTGACATCAGGATCAGAGGAAAACACACAAACCAAACCATCCACAGAGCTCCAGATCTGATAGATGCTCTGTCCTCACCTGTCGGGTGGTGAGAGGTGGTGTAGGTAGGAAGCGTGTGAGTGGAGGCAAACGTCTGTCGATGGAGAAGCTCCGTCTCCAAGTGTGTAGCACCATAACTGGAGCTGGCGGCAAATCACAAGAATCACATGCACACAGATTACACAGCAGTACCATATACAGGAAATATACAAACCTGTAAACAAACAATAAACAAAATCAGTACAAGCTAAAACTCCCTCCGAGACCAGCATCCTTCTGAACAATGACCCTTCTCACGTCTCACTCTAATAACAGCACTGCTGTGTCTGAGAATGACCCACCTCCCTAATAGTATCTGCTCTGTGGTGGTCCTGTGGGGGTCCTGATCATTAAAGAACAGAGTAATAAAGTATACAGAGAATCAGATGAACTACAGTCTGTAAGCGGAGCTCCTGTATGGTCAGTGGAGCTGATACAGTGGACAGTGAGTGGAGGTCCTGTATGGTCAGTGGAGCTGATACAGTGGACAGTGAGTGGAGGTCCTGTATGGTCAGTGGAGCTGATACAGTGGACAGTGAGTGGAGGTCCTGTATGGTCAGTGGAGCTGATACAGTGGACAGTGAGTGGAGCTCCTGTATGGTCAGTGGAGCTGATACAGTGGACAGTGAGTGGAGGTCCTGTATGGTCAGTGGAGCTAATACAGTGGACAGTGAGTGGAGGTCCTGTATGGTCAGTGGAGCTGATACAGTGGACAGTGAGTGGAGGTCCTGTATGGTCAGTGGAGCTGATACAGTGGACAGTGAGTGGAGGTCCTGTATGGTCAGTGGAGCTGATACAGTGGACAGTGAGTGGAGATAAAGGGGGGTGGTTTTAATGTGATGGTGACCGTGGTGACATAACCACTGTATTTAACATACCATAATCAGAATCAGGATTGTTTCCACTGTACTGTAATCAGTAAATCCGATAATTCAAATATTCACTTTATATAAAACCAACTTGGTCATGTAGTTGTTTAGACTAGAAACACTTTGAAGTTTGAATTATACTGTGATATTTAGAGATGGAAGGATCGATCGGCTATGTATCAATATCAGTGGATTTTTAATCAAAATATGTGATCGACCGATATGTCTCCAGTTTAGTCGATCTCGAGAGCCGATCAACGGCGTTAAACAAATTACCTTAATTTCTGTATTTCCTGCTAGCGTTTCATCCAGGTCCTTGCAGTTCCTATCTGAACCACTAGGTGGAAATACATACCCTTTCATTTTCCACAGACTGACTAAAGCAGCGGCCTCGCGAGAAAAGCATGTGCTGATAGAAAACATGTCGTCCGTCTGGCAGTGTTTACCGTATGTGACGCAGACTCATCCAGGACGTTTTTAAAATTAGTAAAATCAGTGTGTCTCGTTGAGGAACCAATACAAAGATATTTAACTATTAATCTGATACAGCACTTCACACAACTGAACACAGTGAGTATCAGTAAACAGCAGAGCTAGAACACACAGCTAACACAAAACTAATAACCCAGAACACCATACAGACCAGATCTGACCGGTACCAACAGAACAGCAGCTACAATTCAATATTCTACATTTAATAATTACAGATTTAGTTTAAAATAACAGAGTCTGCGTTTAATGACTGCAGTTTTTACTGTATTCATTTAATTATCTTTTTTTGTTTTAAATTAAGGATCTAATTGTAATGATTTCAGTATTGGGGATATTTGTTTGATTTACTTTGTTTATTTACTGTTAATTTAAATAAAAATATTATACTGTTTCACATGAGCTTGTTAAAATGGTAATAAACCAGTTTAGATCATGTTTCATGACTTGCTTGTGCTAATAACTACATGTAGCCCTGCCGTGGCCTATACCCCGCCCTCTATCGGTATCGGCTGATCGTGTTGAAAGGTGATCGGCGATCGGAATAGGCCTCAAAAACACTGATCGGTCAATCTCTAGTGATAATACCTGTGGGCCATTATCTCACTACTAGGTTGTAGGGGTGTAATAAAATATTGAAAATATACTGTACTGATTTTAAGCACTGCTTTCTAATCAACAGTTAACATTCAAATATCATCCGAGGCAGACAGTGTTAGTGTTGTGTTTAAACCCACTACTATATATATATATATATATATATATATATATATATATATATATATATATAAAATTTATAGCGTGGTTCAAAATGCTTTACAGTTTATCATTAACAGCAGAATCTTAATAAGTCAAAAGACACAGTTCACATTTACTAAGATCAGTAAAGTATTAATGAAGTGCTGAGTTACAGAGAGACTGTTTATTAACTGTGTAGTAAGAGACTCTGAGCTGGACTGTCTAATAGAAGCTGAACTGAGCTCCACAGTTTAGAAGCAGAAGAGCTGAAAGAGTCTCTCCAGGTTCTCTGTATGTTACTGAAGGTGACTGTACAGAAGATCAGTATCTACAGACCTAAGATCAGCAACTAGAACATAAACAGAGAGACGTTCTGTGATGTAGCAGGTTCTAGATTATTTAGAGTTTATAGACGAGTACAGAAGTTTAAAGTCTGGTCTAAAAGATACAGGTAGTCAGTGCAGCTCTTTTAAAACAGGACTGATCTGAGATCTGTTTAGTGTTTGTTAGAATCCCAGCTGCTGCGTTCTGGACCAGTTAGACTGTTTTCTTAGGAACTTCAGTAAGAGACCATTACAGTGATCAACTCTAAACCATTACAGTGATCAACTCTAAACCATTACAGTGATCAACTCTGACCATTACAGTGATCAACTCTAAACCATTACAGTGATCAACTCTAAACCATTACAGTGATCAACTCTGACCATTACAGTGATCAACTCTGACCATTACAGTGATCAACTCTAAACCATTACAGTGATCAACTCTAAACCATTACAGTGATCAACTCTGACCATTACAGTGATCAACTCTAAACCATTACAGTGATCAACTCTGACCATTACAGTGATCAACTCTCGCCATTACAGTGATCAACTCTAAACCATTACAGTGATCAACTCTGACCATTACAGTGATCTACTCTGACCATTACAGTGATCAACTCTGACCATTACAGTGATCTACTCTGACCATTACAGTGATCTACTCTGACCATTACAGTGATCAACTATGACTATTACAGTGATCATCTCTGACCATTACAGTGATCTACTCTGACCATTACAGTGATCAACTCTGACCATTACAGTGATCTACTCTGACCATTACAGTGATCTACTCTGACCATTACAGTGATCAACTATGACTATTACAGTGATCATCTCTGACCATTACAGTGATCTACTCTGACCATTACAGTGATCAACTATGACTATTACAGTGATCATCTCTGACCATTACAGTGATCTACTCTGACCATTACAGTGATCAACTCTGACCATTACAGTGATCTACTCTGACCATTACAGTGATCTACTCTGACCATTACAGTGATCTACTCTGACCATTACAGTGATCAACTATGACTATTACAGTGATCATCTCTGACCATTACAGTGATCAACTATGACTATTACAGTGATCAACTATGACCATTACAGTCATCAACTCTACTGAAACAAACGTATAAACAAGTTTCTCTGCGTTGCTCTGGGATAGAAAAGGCTGAACTTTGGCACAATATACTGAATTAAATCCCTCGTATCAGAACACGTATCGTAGCAGCAGGTTCTTGCCAATTCACAGCTCTACTAGGTAAAATCAGGCGTGTGCCGGCAACAACAGCACCAGATTTAGTGGGCAAGTGTGGGCAGGAGCGAAACTGGATTTTCTGCGAGCACAGGTGGACGTGACATAGTTGTCAACGCTTGTCCTGTCCAACTTCAGGTGTTTCACACCATCAGTATCTGGAGATTTGGAGAGAGACAACACACGAAATTAATTAAAAAATAATAATAATAATATTTCTGCCTCCAGTTTAAAGAAAATATAGAAATATTAAATAAAACCTTTGTGACAAGCGGTTTGCGATATCTGAACTTGCGTAAATTATTAAAGTATGCAAAATAACCCATAATATTTATATTTCAGGTGATCTTCAAACTTTAAAGGTGAGAAATACCTTTTATGTTGATGTTTTGATTATCTTGGCTTTCTAAATAATTGAATCTCTTTCCTTCACACTGTGTCAGACTTTCATGATGATTGGACGAATAAAAATACTCCAAAACTGACTTACATAGAAAGTAAAGACAGTTTTTGGTCTTTGCTGAAAGTTATTACTTTTGAGAGACTAGTTTGATAGTTGAGGTGCATTGACTGAGTTATTAAGGCTCCAAATTCTCTGACCACTAGATGACAGTGTTGTAATCCATTTTCAGCTCCACTCCAACATTAACAAGCAGCACAAGGGTGCAGTGCTATTGTAAGCCTTAGCAAACATGTTTATATAGTGGTGTGTTTTAATAGTAGGATTAAAAAAAATATATATATATATTATATATATATATATATATATATATATATATATATATATATATATATATATATATATATTATATATATATATATATATATATCACCAGTATATCACAATACAATAATAATAAAATTTCATTTCATAGCCACCTTTCTGTCACTCAAGGACACCTTACAAAATAATACAAAGTAGACAATAGATAATAAACAAAAAATATACAACAATTAAAAAAAAAAATTAATATTGAATTGTGACCGCTGGATCACGATACATATTGTATCTCCAGGTTCTTGCCAATACACAGCCCATTATATTAATATTAGGGGTGTAAGAAAATATCGAAAATATTGAATACCGGGATATTATGTTTAGTGATACTGTATCGATTCTCAAAAACACAGTATCGATACACAGATTTCTGGCAGACAGTGAATCAGTGTGTTGTGTTTAAACCTCTAACCACTAGATGGCAGTGTTGTAATCCATTTTCAGCTCCACTCCAACATTAACAAGCAGCACAAGTGGTGTCCTTCACACGGTGTCAGACTTTCATGATGATTGGACGAATAAAAATACTCCAAAACTGACTTACATAAACCTCTGACCACTAGATGGCAGTGTTGTAATCCATTTTCAGCTCCACTCCAACATTAACAAGCAGCACAAGGGCGCAATGCTATTGTAAACATTGATAAACCTGTTCATACAGTGGTGTGTTTAATGGTAGGATTAAAAAAAAAAAAAATCACAGTTTATTACTTTGTTTGCAGTATCGCAATATATCGTGATATATTGAATCGTGACTGCTGTATCACGATACGTATCGTATCGCCAGGTTCTTGCCGATACACAGCCCATTATATTAATATGTTTCATATTCACTATAATAATCCAAAGCAGAACTAATCTTGTCTCTTTACTCTTCCTGAGATAATGACCATCCTGTCCTGCCCAAAACTGACCATCAGGGCCTCCTCCTCACCAAACACCTCACCTCCTCTTCAGTCGTGCAGTCTGCTACACCCTCGACTGCATCACTGTGTCATCCAGATGTACCAGCATTACTTTTTATACAGACTGAGTCAGAGACTGCCTCGGTCAGAGACTGCCTCTACCTGTGCAGCTTCTAAAGCTTTTACCATCCAGACTCCAAACAGAGATTCTCTTAGTTCTATTTTGAATTTAGCTTAATAACCTATAAGTACTGTTTGCCAGAGGAGGACGGGTGTCCCCTCGAGAGTCTTCGTTCTTACCAAGGTCTCTTCCTCCAGTCTTATGGGGGTGTTTCCTTCGCCACTGGCACCTCTGGCTTGCTCACAGGGGGACACATGCTGTAATTTCATGTTTTCAATGCTTATAAACTCTGTAAAGCTGCTTTGTGACAGCACTGCTGTTAAAAGTGCTATACAAATAAACCTGACTCGACTCGACTCGACGGGAAACAGGGACGGCGAACAGGCTCCTGAACACAGAGGCTGAGACGTCACTATCAGAATGACTTCTTCTCTCTGTCGCCACATCTGAAAGCAGTTGCGCTTGACAACGCAGTCGACTTCCACCACATCAAAACACAGAGGCTTTTCATTTCTGGTAGCAGCCGAGTCAGTGCTCCAGCTCAGCCTAAATAAAAGCCTCCCCGCGCCACGACCGTACCGGGCAGACAAACAGGATCACAAAACATAAAATCCCAATCATTCATATTTCAATATCTTCCAACTCCCCCATCATTAGGTGTGAACTGTCATATGTAAAATATTTGAAGTACCTGAAACCACCATGACAGTCTTTAGATAAAAGCTACTGGGAGCCTTAATAACACAGTCGACGCACCTCTACCATCAAACTGGTCTCTCCAAAGTAGTAACTTCACAGGAGAGACCAAAACTGACTTTACTTTATATGTCAGTGCTAAAGTACTTCATTCAGTGGAGTTCTGGAGTATTTTTATTGGTCCAATCATCATGAAAGTCTGACACGGTGTGAAGCACTGCTTGTTTTCTTCTTTGGAAAGCAATAACATAATAAAAGATATTTAGTGTTTGTTTATTAATCAGATTTAAAGTTGAAAGAAATACACTACCATCCAAAAGTTTGGGATCACATGAAATATAAATATTCTACATCACTACAAGACACACCTGCTGTCGGACTGTTATTGGACTGTTGGGCTGCTCGTCTTGGGGCCGGTTCTGTTCAAGCCGTATTGGTTGGCCAACCAGCAACGTCCCAACCGGCAACGCCCCAACCGGCAACGCCCCAACCGGCAACGCCCCAACCGGCAACGTCCCAACCGGCAACGTCCCAACCGGCAACGCCCCAACCAGCTACGCCCCAACGTCCCAACCAGCAACGTCCAGCTACGCCCCAACCAGCTACGGCCCAACAAGCAACGTCCCAACCAGCAACGGCCCAACCAGCTACGGCCCAACCAGCAACGGCCCAACCAGCAACGGCCCAACCAGCAACGGCCCAACCAGCTACGGCCCAACCAGCTACGGCCCAACCAGCAACGGCCCAACCAGCAACGGCCCAACCATTTATCCGTCCAACTGCCCGTCCATCCATCCATCCATCCATCTATCCATCCAACTGCCCATCCATCCATCCATTTATCCGTCCAACTGCCCGTCCATCCATCCATCCATTTATCCGTCCAACTGCCCGTCCATCCATCCATCCATTTATCCGTCCAACTGCCCGTCCATCCATCCATCCATTTATCCGTCCAATTGCCCGTCCATTCATCCATCCTTCCGTCCAACTGCCCGTCCATCCATCCATCCATCCAAACAACTGCCCGTCCATACATCCATTCATCCATCCATACAACTGCCCATCCATCCACCTATCCATCCGTCCAACTGCCCATCCGTCCATCCGTCCAACTGCCCATCCATCCATCTGTCCAACTGCCCATCCATCCATCCGTCCAACTGCCCGCCCATCCATCTATCCATCCGTCCAACTGCCCATCCATCCATTTATCCATCCGTCCAACTGCCCATCCATCCATTTATCTGTCCAACTGCCCATCCATCCATCCGTCCAACTACCCGTCCATCCATCCATCCATCCGTCCAACTGCCCGTCCATCTATCCGTCCAACCACCCAACTATCCATCTCTGTCCATCCAACTGCCTGTCCATCTATCCATCCAACTTTCTGTCTATCAAAGGTTTTATTTAATATTTCTGCATGTTCAGTGAACTGGAGGCAGAAATATGATTAATTTGCTGTAATTCTGTATATACAGTCTTTATTTTGTCTACTGATCTGCCTCGAAATTTTTAATCTGATTAATGTTGTATATTGTCGCTCTCCACAGCTCTCCAAGTGTCTCTCTTTTTCTCGTTCTTCATGATGGATGGAGCTGCTAATTCTCGCAGCTGGAAGACGTTCATCATCATGTCGTTTCCTGCCAATCAACTGTGCACTGGGAGACGCTGGTGCGCTGTCAGTTCACCGCAGAACTTCATGCACCTGAGACGCGTCTCTGCAACCAAAACCGTCCCTCTACTTCCGTTTTGTCCTACTCGTCTCTCGTAACAAAGACACTGGCCTGAAACGTCAAGCTCCCTTTGTGCTCCTCCATTAAAGCCATACCAGGAGATTAAAAATTAAATACTGTCCTCTGGGTTGCACTTCCACCTACTTGGCACCTAAAACAACGTTTGTTCGTCAAAAGAAACCAAGACGTTGGAGGAAGTGCTGTTTAAAACCGAGCTGATTAAAAGTGGAACTGAAGCGCTCTCAAAGCGGGACGGCGGCGTTCTCCTTAAACACGTCCAGCAGAAGCCTCGAAAACCACAACACAGCTACACAGGGGGTGTCAGAAAACCTCCAGCGTTCAGTGGAGCGAAGGCGAAGGAGGCAAAAAGGCCGTGTGACATGTACGTTATGACAAAACGTGTACATAAAACCAACCACTGTTCCTCATTTACATATTTATCACAAACAAAATTCACCCACAGACCCCAGCAACTGTTCAAGAAGTTAAATATAACGCGCAGGTGAGAAACAGACTTCACTTTAGACCCAAATCAGACGGAAGCTGATGAGAAAAGAAGTTTCTAATGTGTATCTACCTAAGCGGTCAGTCATGTGTAGCTTAAAACCATCACTTGTACCAACAGTGATCACACTGTACACCTCAGCACTGCACATTATTAAATACTGAGCCGTATCAGGACGGCTCTCTGAGCACCAGCTGGACGTTACTACACCTCGTTACTCAGAGCTATACGCACTGCAGCGTTATACATGCTCCTCATATTGCACATCTATTTACCATTTATTTATATTTTCTTTATTTATATTTACTTATTCTATTACAATATGACATTATGACATCATCTGTATATTTATTTACTTTTTTATTTACTTACTGCACATTACACAGTAGTTGTTTTGTTATATTGTTATTATATGTATATATTATATTTATGTATCTGTATGGGAGGTTATTTTGCTACTGCTTGCTCTTCACTGTCCTTCTGTGCTGCTGTAATACCTGACTTTCCCTCTGGGATTAATAAAATTATCTATCTATCTATCTATCTGACCACCTGTCTATCTATCTGACCATCTGTCTGTCTATCTATCTGTCCAACTGTCTGACCACCTGTCTATCTATCTGACCATCTGTCTGTCTATCTATCTGTCCAACTGTCTGACCACCTGTCTGTCCATCTATCTGACCATCTACCTATCCATCCAACTGCCCATCTATCTATCTGCTCAAGTGCCTGCCCATGTATTTGTCCACCTGTCTGTCTCTGTCCAACTGTCTAACTGTATGTCCATCTGCCCGTCCAACTGTCCATCTGAAGGTCAAACTGTCCATCTATCCATCCGTCCAACGGCTCATCTATCTATCTGTCCAACTGCCTGTCCATCTGCCCGTCTAACCATCCATCTATCCATCTGTAGGCCCAATTGCCCATCTATCCATCCGTCCAACTGCACATCTATCTCTGTCCAACTGCCCGTCCAACCATCTATCTATCCATCTGTAGGCCCAATTGCTTATCTATCCATCCGTCCAACTCCACATCTATCTATCTGTCCATCTGCCCATCTAACCATCCATCTATCCATCTGTAGGCCCGATTGCCCATCTATTCATCCGTCCAACTGCACATCTATCTCTGTCCAACTGCCCGTCCAACCATCTATCTATCCATCTGTAGGCCCAATTGTCCATCTATCCATCCGCCCATCTTTTTATCTGTCCAACTGCCCGTCCAACCATCTATCTATCTATCCATCTGTAGGCCCAATTGTCCATCTATCCATCTGTCCAACTGCCCATCTATCTATCTATCTGTCCAACTGCCCGTCCAACCATCTATCCATCTATCCATCTGTAGGCCCAATTGTCCATCTATCCATCCGTCCATCTGCCCATCTATCTATCTGTCCAACCATCTATCCATCTGTAGGCCCAATTGTCCATCTATCCATCTGTCCAACTGCCCATCTATCTATCCGTCCATCTATCTGTCTGTCTGTCTCTCTGCCCAACTGCCCATCTATCTATCCGTCCATCTTTGTCTGTCCATCCGCCTGTCCAACTGTCTATCTATCCATCTAAAACTTTGCTGTTAGTCTGATTTAAGAGGTAAGACTCTTTATCAGTGTATTAGCTCTTCCTGATACAGGGGGGAACTTTGATGATGTTCATGAAAGTTCACTATTGGTAGCTCTAAAATATAAATGTTTCTTTGGCCGGAAGCTCAAAACGTTCTGGTCTCTTTTAAGAGGTATTAAAGGAGCAGTCTGGAAGACGACTCAACCAAACACATCTCAGACAACAACAGGAACCTCATAGATTTGTGATAATGTCTGTATAATTCAGTCCTGGACACGTAAACAACGTCATTCAGAGTAATCTTGTGACATATGGTTATAATTTTTTTTACACCTCAGTTTTTATATGCAATGTTGATGGTTCACTATTGATGGGCTTGAAAAATTAATGTTCTTTTGGGCAAAAGTTCTAAATGTTCTGGTCTCTTAAGAGGTATTAAATGATCAGATCAATGATGACAAAACCAAATATAGTCCAGACAACAACAGAAACTCCACCAATTTATCATAAAGTCTGTCTGATTAAGTTTTGGAGAACTTCTGGAGCTTCTATCAGCTCCACTGACCATATAAGAGCTACACTTACAGACTGTAGATCATCTGACTCTCTGCATACATTGTTTATCCCCTTTCACCCAGTTATTTAATAGTCAGGACCCCCACAGGACCACCACAGAGCTGGTACTATGAAGGAGTCAGAGATGATAACTCATCTGTTGCTCAACACACACTAACACACCACATCAGTGTCACTGCAGTGCTGAGAATGATCCACCTCCCTAATAGTATCTGCTCTGTGGTGGTCCTGTGGGGGTCCTGATCATTAAAGAACAGAGTAATAAAGTATACAGAGAATCAGATGAACTACAGTCTGTAAGTGGAGCTTCTATATGGTCAGTGGAGCTGATACAGTGAGTGGAGAGGCAAGGAGGTGGTGTTAAGGTTATGGCTGAGGTGTGTATGTGTTTAAATGTTTATTAAAAGTGAGCACGGAGCTCGTCTGACTAATAAAGGTTGGACTGAGTTCCACAATACAGAAGCAGAAAAACTGAAATAGGTCTCTGTTCATATTTCGCGGAAGGTATTTGCAGAAGTTCAGGATCTGCCGATCTAAAGATCACACAGCTTAAACAGACAGACATTCTGAGACAGAAGCAGGTGCTAGACAATTTGTTTATAGCTTAAAAACTATGATATCATAAACAATAAAGACATAAGATGTGTCCATAAAGACGAACAAGATGTCAAGATGATGTCTACTGAAATTAGAATGCTAATCAGCTAGCTCTAGTCAGTCCTGTCTCATAATATCACTTGTTTATTAGCGTCAAGCTGAATCAGTCCAACATGTGAGGATGAGGAAGTAGCACTGCTGCTCCGACAGTGTACCCTAACCTCTTATGTTATTTATTAATCATGTAGATGGTGCTGCTCCTGGTTACATCACTTCAAATGAAGGGCAGCCAATGAAAGGAAGGGTAAATGCAACGACGGCTGGAAATCCATCGGCTCTCGGCAAGAAAGCACGTTTAGCAGCAAAGAAAAAAAAAAGTGATAGACACAGAATAAGAGTTAACATTGATGCTACTGGAGACTCTACTGTAGAGTAAATGGATGAGGTTTTATTTATTTTACACTAGTAAGAAATAAAAGAGGAGGTGGAGGGACTATACACTTGCTGCTGATGTTGCCCCCTACCGTCTGGACCACACATTTGACAGGCTTCATTTTACAGATTGCTCCTTTAACGCATTCATTTACAAGGCCTACCATCTGTGAACCATCCCCAGCATTACATATTAAAGCTCAGATGATGTGCAGCGATTCGGGACAGAACATAAATGATTATATATTTGTGTCATAAGGATTGCGACCCTTGGTTTCCATCATAATCATCATCATCACCAGGGTAAAGAAATTAGAACCACTCTGAATGACTTTGTTTACATCTCCAGAACTGAATTACGCAGGAACTATGACAAAGCAGAGGAGTTCCCCTGCATCGGGAAGGGCTAACACACCAATAAAAGAGTTAGACCTCATAAATTTAACCTAAAAGCGATGTTTTATTAATATATGATATGATTTAAGGCTAAATTCCTCACATGACTGAGTACTTCCAGTTAAGACACACGTTAGAAATTATTTGGGTATAAAGTAGAGACCTCTTAAACATTATTTAGGGTCTCTGGGTTGATTTGGTATCACATTAGGGCCAATATTTGAACGAGAAGTGCAAGAAAATAGTAATAACATTAAGCTAAGTTGGACACACGTGGCTCGTTGCACTGTTTACATGGAAGCTATTTGGCTAATTCGCTGCTAAGCTACTCAGATAACGACACAAAAATAACAAACAGCTACAAGATTTGTGGGTATTTTTGAGAGAACACACAACACTGGGTTGTTTATGAGCCTGTGTGACTATTTTTGTTCGTTTACACGGTGAAAAACATCGATAAGTTGTAGCTGGAGTTAGCTTCTAATCGGAATTTTCCGGTCCACCTTAAATTTTGCAGCAGTTACATTCTGGCGCCTCAGGCGCCAGAATGTAACTGCTGCAAAATTTAAGGTGGACCGGAAAATTCCGCTCAGAAGCCGCTGAAAATGAAGCCAGTTTCAGCCTGGGCGAGGGAAAAAAGTGCCAACTATTAGTTTCGCACACCTTAAAACCTAAAAAACACCGAAATACGTCCTTAAAAGTGCTTTGTTCGACAGATGTGTCTCTAAAAGAAGCGCTAACTTTAGCTAGCCCGAGCCGCGGGATCAGCTAGGCCTTCATCACCGGGATTTTCTTGGGAAGGTAATTGGGCCCCCCAGCCCCGTCCGGCTCGCCCTACCTGGGTGTTAGGCCGGCGGCAGGGCGCTCGTAGGCCCAGCCCGGGCTCTGGCCTGCCGCGGCCAGCGGCTCCCCGAAGCCCGGGCTTGGGTAGCTCCGGTCCATCGTCCGCTTTCCCAGGGACAGCGTCGCGAAGCAGGCGCGCATGCAAGCGAGCGGCGCGGCGACAACAAATCACATTTTCCCCTCCGCTCGGATCCAGAAAGGCGCTGAAGCTCCCGGGGGGGAGACTGCTGGTGCTGGGCGGCGATCACAGCCTGCACACCCCCCCTAAAAACAGCCCAGATCAGTCACACGGACACGGCTGAGCTGCACTTGGAGCAGGTCCCCATTTCGCTTCGGTTCCTAACAAATCACTTCCGACCGAGTTTTGGAACTTGTGGAGATTTTCTTTTTTCTTGTTGTTGTCCTTAGTGCTTGTTACCTACACGGGGAATAGTTTTGAGCTCCCTCTCCTGTAATCAGATATTATGGCCATATTAGACACATCAGAAGACAGCCAAAGACATTAAAGGGCTTATATCCTGCATTTATTCTTATATCGTCGCTGTCCAATAAAAATCAAGCATCTCCATTATTTACAATTTACAGTCATGATGATTGGACCAATGAAAATGCTTTAAAACTAAAAAAATAATAATATGAATAATAGCAATTATAATAACACCTTTCTATTAATTTACATTAAAAACAAAGCGTGTTTTTATCCTCTGTTGTAAAGTTAATATTGTGGGAGGGGGATTTGGACAGTACCCCCACCCAACACATCTTCTAGAGAGTAAAGTACCAAAGAACTAATTTCCAACCTTTAGATATCAAGCATGCTTTTTTGTTGTTACTGTGTCTTTAAGACTGATTTATGCAAACGAGGACTGTTCTTATTGGTTGCCCTGTATTGCATCACATTTAAAAAGCATACCCTCCTTATACAACCACCTTTCTAAACATGTTGGGATGCTGTATAAATGTAAACAGTACCAGAATGCAAAGATGTGCAAATCATTTAAGGCCCAGATTTTATTAGAAATAATACGATTATTATAATATTATTATGTGAGTCTTTCAGAAGTAAAGGGGGGGTCACACCGAGAGGTGGAGTCTTTTAGAAGTGAAGGGGGAGGGGTCACCCAGAGAGGCGGAGTCTTTTAGAAGCAAAGAGGGGGAGGAGTCACATAGAGAGGCGGAGTCTTTCAGAAGTGAAGGGGGGGGGGGGGGGCATCCAGAAAGTGGGAGTCTTTCAGAAGTAAAGGGGGGAGGGGTCCTCCAGAGAGGCGGAGTCTTTCAGAAGTAAAGAGGGGGAGTGGTCACCCAGAGAGGTGGAGTCTTTCTAAAGAGGGGTGGGGTCACCCAGAGAGGCGGAGTCTTTATAAAGAGGGGTGGGGTCACCCAGAGAGGCGGAGTCTTTATAAAGAGGGGTGGGGTCACCCAGAGAGGCGGAGTCTTTATAAAGAGGGGTGGGGTCACCCAGAGAGGCGGAGTCTTTCAGAAGTAAAGAGGGGGAGGAGTCAAACAGAGAGGCAGAGCCTTTAGAAGTAAAGGGGGGGGGGGTCACACAGAGAGGCGGAGTCTTTCAGACAAGGGGGAGGAGTCACACAGAGAGCAGAGTCTTTCAAAAGTAAAGAGGGGAAGGGGCCACCCAGGGAGGCGGAGTCTTTCAGAAGTAAAGAGGTGGAGGGGTCACCCACAGAGGCGTAGTCTTTTAGAAGTAAAGGGGGGGGGGGTCACACAGAGAGGTGGAGTATTTTAGACAAGGGGGAGGGGTCACCCAGAGAGCGGAGTCTTTCAAAAGTAAAGAGGGGGAGGGGTCACACAGAGAGGCAGAGCCTTTAGAAGTAAAGGGGGGGTCAAACAGAGAGGCGGAGTCTTTCAGAAGTAAAGGGGGTGGTCACACGGAGAGGTGGACGTTTAGGAATGTAAACTAGTGAATCATTTGGAGATCATCATCATCATCATCATCATCTACACTACATCATTAAAAGATTCAGAGAATCCACAGAACCTTTGTATATAAGGAACAAGGCTGAAAACCAATATCGGATGGTTTTGATCTTCGGACCCTCAGCCGGAACCGCATTAAAACCCAATTCTGTAGTGAAATCACTGCATGGGCTCAGGAACACTTCCCAACACCTGATCTGCTGCTGTCTGAACTGTGTTGCGTTACAACTACTGCTACATGTCCAGTTTACACCAATCAGCCATCCCAGTATCCCCACACACTGTCCACTGTATCAGCTCCACTGACCATACAGGAGCTCCACTTACAGACTGTAGCTCATCTGATTCTCTGTATACTTTATTACTCTGTTCTTTAATGATCAGGACCCTCACAGGACCACTACAGTGCAGGTAATATTAGGGAGGTGCATCATTCTCAGCACTGCGGTCATGTTAAAGTGATGCTGGTGGGTACGCCTCAATGTTCTCGTGATCAATAATATCCTATAGGTCTTATCCTATAGGCTCGGGAGTGAATGGTAAACATTAAACTTAAAACTTGTTCACATATTAATTCAAACTATTTAAAATTTAATTTTTTTAAAAGATGTATCAAGTTTTCCATGATATGGGCCCTTTAAGACCTGCTTATGTGGTTTCAAACTCTCCATCCATCCATTATATTCCACTTTATCCCACTAGTCGGGGTGACGGGGGGGAGCTGGAGCCAATCCCAGCATCATTGGGCGAAGGCGGGGTACACCATGTACAGGTCGCCAGTCCATCGCATGGCCAACACACACTCACTCACACACTCACACCTACAGGCAGTTTAGAGTGAGGATCCTAACATGCATGTGTTTGGACTGTGGGAGGAAACCGGAGTACCCGGAGGAACCCACTCAAACACTGAGAGAACATACACACTCCACACAGAACCACCCGGACCGGGAATCCAACCCAGATCATCTTACTGTGAGTGCTGACTACTACACCACCATACTGACTACTACACCACCATACTGACTACTACACCACCATACTGACTACTACACCACTACTAACATCAAACTAAAAATGGGATTTCAGTGATATGAGCCCTTTAAATCTGATACTGTTGAGTGTACATGAACACATAGATTAAAGATTATCTGTTGATCATCTATTTGGTTGAAACACTGCTCACAGAAAATATAAAACAAACAAAGTATTTGGTTAATTTATTTCTTATTCACTTACAAAAAGCTTCACCCCAGCGATCCAGGCAAATCAAGTGAGTCAGATGTTCACAGCTGGGCATGGAGCAGGACCCCCCATGCTCTATATTCAGCTGCCCTTCCGACTGAGATGAGTGTATACACAACATTCAGCATTTACAGCTTCAGTCACGTTAGACAATAAAAACAAAGCAGGGAAATGAGTCTTCATTATCCACTAGAGCCAAACACACCTGACTCAGTCCATATATCACATATACCCATATATCACATACACCCATATCACATACACCCATATATCACATACACCCATATCACATACACCCATATATCACATACATCCATATATCACATACACCAGATACATCCATATATCACATACATCCATATATCACATACACCCATATATCACATACATCCATATATCACATACACCAGATACATCCATATATCACATACATCCATATATCACATACACCCATATATCACATACACCAGATACATCCATATATCACATACATCAGATACATCCATATATCACATACACCAGATACATCCATATATCACATACATCCATATATCACATACACCCATATATCACATACACCAGATACATCCATATATCACATACATCAGATACATCCATATATCACATACACCCATATATCACATACATCCATATATCCCATACACCAGATACATCCATATATCACATACATCCATATATCACATACACCAGATACATTCATATATCACATACATCAGATACATCCATATATCACATTCACCCCAATATCACATACATCCATATATCACATACACCCATATATCACATACACCCATATCAGATACATCCATATATCACATACATCCATATATCACATACACCCATATCAGATACATCCATATATCACATACATCCATATATCACATACACCCATATCAGATACATCCATATATCACATACATCCATATATCACATACACCCATATATCACATACATCCATATATCACATACACCCATATATCACATACACTCATATCAGATACATCCATATATCACATACACCCATATATCACATACATCCATATATCACATACACCCATATATATCATACACCATATATCACATACACCCATATTAGATACATCCATATATCACATACACTCAAATCAGATACATCCATATATCACATACACCCATATCAGATACATCCATATATCACATACACCCATATATCACATACACCCATATCAGATACATCCATATATCACATACACCCATATATCACATACACTCATATCAGATACATCCATATCACATACATCCATATATCACATACACTCATATCAGATACATCCATATATCACATACACCCATATCAGATACATCCATATATCACATACACCCATATATCACATACATCTATATATCACATACACCCATATATCACATACACCCATATCAGATACACCCATATCACATACATCCATATATCACATACACCCATATATATCATACACCATATATATCATACACCATATATCACATACACCCATATTAGATACATCCATATATCACATACACCCATATATCACATACACCCATATCAGATACACCCATATATCACATACACCCATATATCACATACACCCATATCAGATACATCCATATATCACATACACCCATATCAGATACATCCATATATCACATACACCATATATCACACACACTCATATCAGATACATCCATATCACATACATCCATATATCACATACACCCATATATCACATACACCCATATATATCATACACCATATATCACATACACCCATATATCACATACACTCATATCAGATACATCCATATATCACATACATCCATATATCACATACACTCATATCAGATACATCCATATATCACATACACCCATATCAGATACATCCATATATCACATACACCCATATATCACATACATCTATATATCACATACACCCATATATCACATACACCCATATCACATACATCCATATATCACATACACCCATATATATCATACACCATATATATCATACACCCATATTAGATACATCCATATATCACATACACCCATATATCACAAACACCCATATATCACATACACCCATATCAGATACATCCATATATCACATACACCCATATATCACACACACTCATATCAGATACATCCATATATCACATACACCCATATATCACATACACCCATATCAGATACATCCATATATCACATACACCCATATCAGATACTTCCATATATCACACACACTCATATCAGATACATCCATATATCACATACACCCATATCAGATACTTCCATATATCACATACACCCATATATCACACACACTCATATCAGATACATCCATATATCACATACACCCATATATCACATACACCCATATATCACATACACCCATATCAGATACATCCATATATCACATACATCCATATATCACATACACCCATATGTCACATACACCCATATATCACATACACGACGGTCACATCATCAGAAGCATCAGCGTGTTCTTCATTTACAGTACGAGGCAAAATAAATTATTATTAATTTATTACTTTTACTTCATTAATTAGCTTAAAATACGCCTCCACTGCGGAGACATACCGGCACAACATTAATTATCAAAACATTAAAAAACCACTGACGAGGAAAGAACAACATATCATCACTGTCCAGAGAAAAGAGTGACCTTACAGGAGAGCACAAAACCGGCTTTACTTTTAATGCTGTCCATCCATACATCTATCCATCCATCTGTCCGTCCGCCTGCCTATCTATCTCTCCATCCGTCCGTCCATCTATCTCTCCATCTACCTTTCTGTCTATCCATCCATCCATCTATATATCTATTCACCTGTTTGTCTGTCTATCCATCCATCCACCTATTTTTTCATCTGTCTGTCTATCCATCCATCCATCTATCCATCCATCCGTCCGCCTGCCTATCTATCTCTCCATCCGTCCGTCCGCCTATCTATCTCTCCATCCGTCCGTCCGTCTATCTATCTCTCCATCCGTCCGTCCATCTCTCTCCATCCGTCCGTCCGTCTATCTATCTCTCCATCCGTCCGTCCATCTATCTATCTCTCCATCCGTCCGTCCGTCTATCTATCTCTCCATCCGTCCGTCCGTCTATCTATCTCTCCATCCGTCCGTCCATCTATCCATCTACCTTTCTGTCTATCCATCCATCCATCTATATATCTATTCACCTGTTTGTCTGTCTATCCATCCATCCACCTATTTATTCATCTGTCTGTCTATCCATCCATCTGTCCATCTGCCTGTCTGTCTGTCTGTCTATCTATCTGCCTTTCTGTCTATCCATCCATCCATCCATCATCTATCTTTTCACCTGTCTGTCTGTCTGTCTATCCATCCATCCATCTATCTATCTATCCATCTGTCTGTCCATCCATCTATCCATCCATCCGTCTGTCTATCCATCCATCTGTCCATCTGCCTGTCTGTCTATCTATCTGCCTTTCTGTCTATCCATCCATCCATCCATCATCTATCTTTTCACCTGTCTGTCTGTCTGTCTATCCATCCATCCATCTATCTATCTGTCTGTCTGTCTATCTATCTATCCATCTGTCTGTCCATCCATCTATCCATCCATCTGTCTGTCTGTCTGTCCATCTATCTATCTATCTATCTATCTATCTATCTATCTATCTATCTATCTATCTATCTATCCACCTGTCTGTCTATCTAACTATCCATCCATCCATCTCTCTATCTATCCATCTGTCTGTCTGTCTATCCATCTGTCTGTCTGTCCATCCATCCATCTATCCATCCGTCTGTCTATCTATCTATCTATCCATCCGTCTGTCTATCTATCTATCTATCCATCCGTCTGTCTATCTATCTATCCATCTGTATGTCTGTCTATCCATCCATCCATCCATCCATCCATCTGTCTGTGTCCATCCATCCGTCTGTCTATTCATCCATCCATCCATCATCCATCTGTCTGTCCATCCGTCTATGGAACCAGAATTTTCTTCAAGCTGTTTCGGAGCATTTCTATTTGTCCGTTCATCTTGAAATTGGGACACAATGTGAATGGCGGCCGTCAAACGATGTAGAAAAGTAAAATTGGAAAAAAAAAAATATTAATGATTAATGTGTTTCTAATGTGTGATTAATGTGTTTCTAATGTGTGATTAATGTGTTTCTAATGTGTGATTAATGTGTTTTTCTTTGGACATTGACGATACAGGAGTCGGTGGTACGAATTCCAGTGAGTGTGAATCACAACATTAAGCACAGTGTTATAACAGAACCAGGTCTGATTAAGTTGGGGTGCGTTCGCGGAACCACGAAGGGAAAGACAAAGAGGAAGAAATTAAGAGGATAATAAAAGAAGCAGCATTAATTTAAATCAGACGTGAACAACAAGCTGTGGCCCAGCTGACGGACTTCTATTCAGACGTGAATCTGATTTGTTCAGTAAGTCAGTAGGTCAGCAGAAGGCCAGCGAGGTCTAATCACGTGTCGCATTTCATAATAAAGTCTTCATGATCCGTGTTCCTTCATCAAACTGATTAGCATAAATATAAACAGTTCTGTATAAAAACGTTACTGAGACTCTTTAATAGCGGTCGGCTAACCGGCCCCTGACAGCGCCCGCAAATCTGAGCCGTCCAGCATCAGAACGTGGGCAGCTGGTGTTTTAGTGTGATTAGTGTAAATCCAGGAAAGATGAACGGTGGCTGTGAAACGATGTTTAAAATTAACAGCACGCTGGAGCCAATCCAACCACGTCCTGGACGTTATCGCCGAATGGTGCCTGGCCTGGACCTGCGGAAAGCAAAAGAGGAGACGTTTTACAGCAAACCGTTACAATGAAGCGTCCAAACAACTCACAGGGTACCTAGAACCGAACCAAACCCAACACGTTCTCCATCAACCTGAAGAACCATTTCACCAGGCAAAGAAATACTTCTATATAGTTCCCTTTACCCGTAAGAACATCTTATTGTGTTGCTTATGGTTCTATACAGCACCAAAAACAGAGACGGGACAAGCAGGACATTGTAAGAATAGTAGAACCCTTTTTGGTTCTATATAGAACCAAATGCAACACCTTCCTCATCAACAAATGCTTCTATATAGAACTAGTACTTCTAAAGAACTTGTGGTTCCAAATAGAAACACTCCCTTTACTAAAGAACCCTTCAAGAACCATGTTTTTGTATATGGTTCTATATAGCACCAAAAGGGACATTGTAACAACAGCGGAACCCTTTTTGGTTCTAAATAGACTGTTTTCTATAGAGAACCATATGCAACACCATACACCATCCCCATCAACCTGAAGAAGCATTTCAGCCTGCAAACAATGGTTCTATATAGACCTTGTGGTTCCCTTGATTAAAGAACCCTTGAAAAAAACTTCATGGGTCTTTGTAGCAGAACCATTTTGGGTTCTAAATAGACTGTTTTCTATAGAGAACCATATGCACCACCTTCCCCATCAACCTGAAGAAGCACGTTAGCCTGTTCTATAAGAAAATATAAATAGAAACAATTCTGTATATAGAACCTTCCCCTTTACTAAAGAACCCTTAATTGTGTTGAATATGGTTCTATATAGAACCGAAAAGGGAGATGAGACAAGCTGGCCATTTAGAACCATTTTTTAATATTTTTAATAAACTCTATATAGAACCAACAATTCAACGAGAGAAATAGCTATAGAACTAATGGCAGTCAGCCAATCATATTTATTGTTTTTCCTGGCTATTTGTATTTGGGGGGGGAAACTGGAACCTTGGGTACTCGATTTCGTTCCACCTCCTGTACCACGTGTTGCGAACGACAATAAATGACTCCTTAAATCCTTGAATCTGTAACATAATGTGAGTAGGAGAGGCTGAAAGTGGGTGTATTTACACACCATAACACATTACTGACCAATCAAGGAGCACTGACTTTGATAACTGACCTCAACAGCCTATAACTTAGCCAATCATAACACTGGAAGATGTTTTTGTTATTAATCCCATTTACTGTAAACCTAATTAACAGCTATAGCTCTCTCTTTAAGAATGATGGTTGTGAGTTTGAGGTTTGAAGTTTAAAACAAGCCTCAACACCAGTGTGCGTATGTGTGTTGCGTCAGTACCCAGGATATGGTGGAGGTGGAGCATCGTGTGGTCCATCTCGAGTGATGGCCTGTTCGTAGGAGGGTAGTCCGTGTTCGTCCAGCCCGTCCGATAAGGGCGGGGGTGGAAGGGGCTGCAGGGAAACCTCCTCCAGTCTCCGGATAATCACAGAGGCGTTACTGCGGCGGGACCGCGTCCTGATGGGCCTGAATAAACACACACAAAGTACGTATTTACAACCGACACTACATGGCCAAATATATGTGGACACCTGCCTGTCACATCTATATAAGCTTGTTTAACATCTCCTTCCATAACTATGGGTTTCAATACAAAGCTGGTCCGTGACTATAACAGCCTCCACTCGTCTGGATCCAAGATTTCGGAATGTGTCTGAGGAAATCCGCACCCATTCAGTGAAAGGAGTCCTTGTGATCTTGGATGAGAGAGCCTGGCCTAGAACCGGCATTCCAGTTCATCTTAAAGGTGTTCAGGTGTGTTGAGGTCAGGCCACTGAAGCTCCTTCACCCCAAACTTGTCAAACCATGTCTGTATGGAGCTGGTTTTGTGTACAGGGGCACAATCATGCTGGGACAGAAAAAGGATCTTCCTCAAACTACAATAATAGCACTGAAAGTTGACTGGGGCAGCTCTAGCGGGCTAGAAATGTACTTGAACAAGGGTGGCATCCAATAATAGCCCCACTTTTAACGTCACTAAGCTCTTCAGTACAAGCCATTCTACTGCCAGCTTTTGTCTATGGAGGCTGCATGGCTATGTGATTGCACCTGGGTGTGGCTGAAACATCCATAATCATGATGCACCAGGATGAAGGTGGTTATTAAACTATATCAATGCATTTATTTCATTTTCAAATACAACCCATTCTACTGCCAGTGTTTGTCTATGGAGGTTGCATGGCTATGCACTTGACTTTATACACCTGTCAGCAATGAGTGTGGCTGAAACACCTGGCTCTATAATCCTGATGCACCAGGATGAAGGTGGTTATTAAACTAAATCAATTAATATATTTTCAAATGCAACCTATTCTACTACCAGTGTTTGTCTATGGAGGCTGCATGGCTATGCACTTGACTCTATGCACCTGTTAACAATGGGTGTGGCTGAAACATCCATAATCATGATGCACCAGGATGAAGGTGGTTATTAAACCATATCAATTAATTTATCTTATTTTCAAATACAACCCATTCTACTACCAGTGTTTGTCTATGGAGGCTGCATGGCTATATGCTTGACTCTATGCACCTGTCAGCAATGGGTGTGGCTGAAGCATCCATAATCGTGAGGCACCAGGATGAAGGCGGTTATTGAACCAAATCAATTAATTTATTTTCAAATACAACCTATTCTACTACCAGTGTTTGTCTATGCAGGCTGCATGGCTATGCACTTGACTTTATGCACCTGTTAACAATGGGTGTGGCTGAAACATCCATAATCATGGTTCAACAGGACATAGTTGGTTATTAAACCAAATCAATTAATTTATTTTAATTTAAAATACAACTCATTTTACTGCCACTGTTTGTCTATGGAGGTTGCATGGCTATGTGCTTGACTTTATACACCTGTCAGCAATGGGTGTGGCTGAAACACCTGGCTCCATAACCATGATGCACCAGGATGAAGGTGGTTATTAAACCATATCAATTCATTTATCTTATTTTCAAATACAACCCATTCTACTGCCACCGTTTGTCTATGGAGGCTGCATGGCTATGTGCTTGACTTTATACACCTGTCAGCAATGGGTGTGGCTGAAACATCCATAATCATGATGCACCAGGATGAAGGCGGTTATTAAACCAAATCAATTCATTTATTTTCAAATACAACCTATTCTACTACCAGTGTTTGTCTATGGAGGCTGCATGGCTATATGCTTGACTCTATGCACCTGTTAACAATGGGTGTGGCTGAAACATCCATAATAATGAGGCATCAGGATGAAGGTGGTAACCAAACCATATCAATTCATTTATCTTATTTTCAAATACAACCCATTCTATTGCCACTGTTTTTCTTTGGCGGTTGCATGGCTATGTGCTTGACTTTATACACCTGTCAGCAATAGGTGTGGCTGAAACATCCCTAATCATGGTGCAACAGGACACAGTTGGTTATTAAACCAAATCAATTAATTTATTTTAATTTAAAATGCAACCTATTCTACTGCCACTGTTTGTCTATGGAGGCTGCACGGCTATGTTCTTGACTTTATACACCTGTCAGCAATGGGTGTGGCTGAAACCTCTGGCTGACACATTTCACGGATAAGTTAACACAACATCCACAAGATACAAACTTGACTATAAAATATATCTTTATATTTAAACGCACAAGTGAAAAAACAAACCAGAAACTATGGACACACCTTTCTTTTAGTTGATCCACTAGATCTTTGCCAAGGCCTCAGAGCTTAGTTGATTAACTGGGCCTTAATCCAGGTCAAGTGTAGACAGTCCAGGGTGTAACTAAGTCTTTAAAGCTTACTTCAGGTGTTGTGCTTACATTTATCAGCCATGTATGTAACAAGCAGGTGACTGGGGATCTAGAACTAAGAACCAATGACTCCTACAAAGCAAGTGAGGACTAGAACAGATGTCCAAATGTGTCCTGCTCAGAGTTTCTCTAACATGGAACACCAATAAGGAATGGAAGTTAAGAAGCTTTAGTGTTGGAGTCAAAACAAGAGCTGGACAAGCAATACAATTCCCAATAGAACTGTGCATACACTGGCAAGGTATGCAAAGCAAAACCCCCACATGACTGCACAACCGAGGAATAGCGATACGCTGATTCACGTCATCCAAGTAGAAAGATCATCAGAAGATATCTTTAACTGTGACCACAACAGCCAGCATCCCAAGTATGTAAAACAGCCTGTAGATAAGAGCGAGGTATTCTTCAGGCCTGTGATCTGATCAGATAAGTCTTTGGCAACAATCACCACAGATAGTTTTACAGCGTTCGAGGAAGAGAACGCAGATCCAGCGGTTAAGCAGGTGAGTGATTATCACATGCTGAGGTCTGCGTGGCAGGCGGTGGTACAGGAAACGAGGGGATGAGGGGGAGAAAGGAAAGATGGTAAGAAGAAAGAAGTTGGATATTACAGCAAGGCACGGATTCAGAACATACATCTACAGGTCCTTCAAACCATGTCCAGTGATTTCCAACTTGGCAATAATCCGATGATTAGAGCGATCAGACATTCTTCTTAACGGATACGCTACGCCTGTTTCATATTCACCTGCTGGAGGTGGTGGGGGAGGGGGGGAGGGGGGAGGGGGGAGACTCCCCAACACTGCTGAAAAATACTATACACTCTATAACAGTCATTAAAAGGCGGTCCGAGGTCCAGGTCCAGACTCAGACATTGTCCAATTCGGACCCAAGCTGATAAACTACTGAGAAGGATTTGAGAAGATGTTTATTTTAAGAGGCGGAGCTTTTTTAGTCTTTATGGTATACGGGCTTTGCGGCGCAGTAACCTTACAGACCAATCACGTGTGCCATAAGATCACAAAACGCTCCTCAACCAATCAGATCTGTGCAGTTTCGGGAGTGTGGTGCGCACACGGGCGAGGTACGAAGTGAGAAGCAGTAGTCAGAGAATAAAGCGAGTCAGAGAACAAAGCGAGTCAGAGAGCAAAGCGAGTCAGAGAGCAAAGCGAGTCAGAGAACAAAGCGAGTCAGAGAACAAAGTGAGTTAGAGAATAATGCGAGTCAAAGATTAAGCGAGTCAGAGAACAAAGCGAGTCAAAGAATAAAGCGAGTCAGAGAATAAAGCGAGTCAGAGAAGAAAGCGAGTCAGAGAATAAAGCGAGTCAGAGAATAAAGTGAGTCAGAGAATAAAGCGAGTCAGAGAATAAAGTGAGTCACAGAATAAAGTGAGTCAAGAACAAAGAGTTAGAGAATAAAGCTAGTCAAGAACAAAGAGAGTTAGAGAATAAAGCTAGTCAAAGAATGAAGCAAGTCAGAGAATAAAGCAAGTCAGAGAATAAAGCAAGTCAGAGAATAAAGCGAGTCAGAGAATAAAGTGAGTCAGAGAATAAAGTGAGTCAGAGAATAAAGTGAGTCAAGAACAAAGAGAGTAGGAGAATAAAGCGAGTCAGAGAGTAAGGCGAGTCAGAGAAAGATTAATGTGCTCTAAAGTTTTATTTACTTTCTCTATAAATAAACTTTTTAAGATGCAGTTTTTTTCAGAAGTGTTCTGTTTGTTTAATGTATCTCTTGTTTTTATTGAATGAGTAAAAAACATGTATTATTAGTTTATAAATAATTAATTCAGTTCAGTATTTAAACAGTAAATATACTGAAATATACTGAACGGTATGTGTGGTGTGTTGGTGTTTCAGTAGCTGATGGTATAAGATTCTGATACTAGATACTTCAGTAAACAGGATACACCACTGAATCAGAACACACGTTAGAAATGATGATGGTCCAGACCGGCCTGAGAAGATCTCCTCTAACTGGACCTTACTTTTAAAGGGAACATCCCGATAATATGTTCTCAATATTATTCTTATTAATCATAATAATATAAAAACTGCTGTAATTTCATGTACACCTTTCCAAAAACAAACCAAGACTTCATCAAGAAATCCACCTACCAACGCTGGCACTGGGACATAAACACACCCTGCAATAAATCAGCTAATGATTAAACTAATGATTATAAAACTTCCGTATGCAGCTCAGCAGTCCTTACCCTGCAAACTGCTCGCTTTTCCTACACCTTTTCTGGCAGGAGTACCAGATGAGGAGGCCCACGATGACGATGGCTACTCCGCCGGCGATGAGGCCCACCAACAGGGCCGTTACATCAAGTCTCGTCGCCCCCTGAGTGTGATCTGTAAGCACATTTGAAGATAACTGTAATATATCAGTACACACAGCAGCACACAGACTGAAATTAGAGAAGCACAAAGATAGCAGAGCGATAACTGTATCAGCAGATCATCAGCCTCACATACACGATTAGATTTAACAGATATTTTAAACCAATGTTTGTTGATTTATTTATTATTTATTGCACCCAGAATGTTTACTCACTTTGAGCATTCATGCAAACTGAAATAAAACATATCAATAATAGATGACTAGATGGTTCTACTCCCAATATACAATATATATATATATTGGGATCACAGTGAAATGTTCTTGTTTTTAATGGAGTATCTTCTTCCTTAACACAACAATGGACTGACGGGTGATTGTGAGTCGGTCAGCAAGCCATCAACTGCTGATCTTCAGATACTAAACTAACCTAGAATGTTGTTCCCTTTTATACTCACTTATTAGTAGAATGTTTTTCAGCTGTGATCACAATTGAGCAAGAGTGTCCTAACAACCAATTAGTCCAATAACATCCTTAACTTGGATTGGTGGTCGTACCAGGAGATTTAGACAGAGGACTGAGAATTACTGATAATAGGACTATATGTAAAATAAGCCTCTATACAAAAATAGACTTTAATACAAACATTTTTATTCTTTAAAAATCATCTGATACACTTACATTAATTGAGAAATGGACAATATTGTTTGTGAAGTGCATGAAAATTGCATGAAATTAAATTATAAAGTGATCCTAAACTTTTGAGCGGTATATATATATATATATATATATATATATATATATATATATATATATATATATATATATATATATTTTTTTTTTTTTTTTTTTTTTAATTGTTGGCCCTAAATCGGTAATCTATGAAAGTTTAACTTTTTGAATGGAATTATGGAAATTATTCAACATTTCCATGATATTCTAATTTTCTGGAATGGATCTGCATACACTGTATATATATTCTATTCATTTGTCAATATTAGCATAATGCATAATAATTAAAACATAAGATATTAATACTTTTGACCATGTTTTCAGCTAATGTGCAGAAGTGTGTTCTCCGTGGTAAACTATTAACACTAGTAACTCAACATGTTCACAGTTCAAGCACACCAAAACATCTGCATATGAAAGTATTTACATGAATAATATTGGATATAAGCATCAGCATACATTTCCCACATCAGAGCATCTCTAATTAAAAAGAGAGCAAAATCAATATTTCAATATATGTGATTTGTAACTTGAGTGCAGTGAAAACACCTACGTACCCTTCTACTGCACTACTAACAGGGGAATTCCACCCGTTTTTCCAAATTTCTGCTATGCAAACAAAGTCCTTCTGAGTGGTTTGATGTAAAGTGCTTTGGAGAGACAGATTTAAAAAGAAAGTGGTAAAAGAAACCAGGGGTCACAAATCATTAGTCATTATGGTTTTGTGTAACTCTATTGTTACTCATGTTTTGCTTTCTGCCAGATCCTCGCCACGTAACTCGTCCAGCAGTTTTTGAAATATAAACACGGTTCCAACTCCAGATTGTCCGGTCTGATTGTGTGATTTGGGCTTGTATACAGCTTTTTGATCAGATGCACGGATTCTGGGAAACAGATTTTTTTCCCAGAATTTTTTCCCCATAGAGAATGAATGGGATGCAAAAGTGCCCACCAATCTACTGAACTTCTGCTCGACCCACTGACACCGTTTTGCATACACTGGCTCGGGGCAGACCCCCGTCCACGACTGCAGTGTTGGGTTAACCCACACTCATCTGTTTGTCATTGTTATTTCCATCCCTCTTTTTTTCCCCATAGAGTCCCATTCATTTTTGGTCACATTTAAACCTCATGGTTTTATTTAACCTACAGCCTTTAAACTGCATGTACTCACTCAGAGCAGATTCCTAAACACTAATTTACAGACATACTGACCTGCACTTGTTTATTTGTCATGAATGTGCAACCACTTTTCTAGTTTTATTTAATATCCAACATCAACAAGTGAACCTACATGTGTCTTCTGACCTTTATATGGAATGCCAATGATAGGAAAAGTCATAAATATTATCCAACAAACAAAAAAATATGTTTTCTTTGGAACCATTTCACCTCACAACACCCTCCTGATATCCCTCCACTGTAAACGGTTAAAACAAATGTAATTAAAATACATAAAATACATCTGAAGCCAAAAGTAAAACACAAAACTATCATAAAACAACATCTCAGACACCAAATAGGGTATTTATAACCATGTTATGTAATAACTTTCTGCGAGAGAGCTATCAGAGGTGGACGTCTGGTTCCAATTACTGCTACTGTGAACAGTTCTGACTAGCGTTTCACACCACACCTCTCTAAGCAACTTTGTTTACATATTATCAATTTAATTACACAAAATTTTTGAAAAATTGGTGGAGTTCCCCTTTAAGTACACAGTGTATGGATTGTACACGTTTAGAAATGGAGTGTAAATATATAAACAAAGGACTTTGCAGCTCACTTAAGCATTCAAAGTATCGGGCTGGTTTCATTCAACCTTGTTACAGGGAAATGCAAACCACAGCCATGCAAATCAGACCAGGATAAACTCAGCGGTCCTCAGAAGGTCCGTACAGAAGCTAACTGTAAGCAAACACTCTGTTATGTGGGTGGAAGAACTTTCTACTAGCACGTGTGCCAAACGAAACAGAAAGTGAAGAATGTGTTGTTATACTAATCACTTCTTTTAACCAGGGACCAATAAACATGTCCTGTCCAGAGAAACAAGTGGACCTGCTGGTCTGGAACCAAGATATTGCTCAAACAGGACTATCAAAGTCCACAGATACAGACTTTGGCAACTATACTGAAGCAGCCCCAGTATTATTATTATATATAGCACCTGTAGCTGAATGCTAATCACTTACAGACTTTTATTTAGTCTCGCGAGTCTCATGATCTCACAGCAAGAACATCTGGTGACAACAATGAGAAGATCTGTGCTACATGTTTGGGGACAGGGTGGGGGGTGTAGACATACTAGGGATCAAACAGCCTCAGTATGAAATAGGGGTGTAAGAAAGTATTGAAATATCGAATATCACAATATTATGTTTAGTGATACTGTATCATCTATTCTCAGAATCACAATATTATTATTATTATTATTATTATTATTATTATTATTATTATTATTATTATTATTATTAATGAATAGTTTTTGTGCAGATTCCCAGCAGACAGTGAATCAGTGTGTGTTGTGTTTAAACCTCTGACCACTAGATGGCAGTGTGGTAATCCATTTTCAGCTCCACTCCAACATTAACAAGCAGCACAAGGGCGCAATGCTATTGTAAGCATTAACAAACCTGTTCATACAGTGGTGTGTTTTTATATTATATTATATATCACTTAGCTTGCAATATCATGGTATATTATGATATATTGAATTGTGACAACTGTATCGCAATATGTATTGTATCGCCAGGTTCTTGCCAATACACAGCCCTAGTATGAAATGTCTAGACCAACCCAGCTCTGTGTGAAGTAGGGGGTGCTGGTGTGCTCATCAACACTGTCTGATGGACAACGAACCTGTCTTTAGATCATAGATGTCCTGAAAATATAATTATGTATGTAGATTTTAAAGAATATACTATATACAACATCTTCAAAGAGAACAATAGTTGCCTGATCATTAAAGAACAGAGTAAAAAAGTATAAAGAGAATCAGATGAACTACAGTCTGTGAGTGGAGCTCCTGTATGGTCAGTGAAGCTGTATGGACTGGGGAGTGTTTTAAAACTTGAACAATGTTCACATAATACTTCAAAATAAATAATCATATGGGCCCTTTAACACGTCACAGTTTGAACCTGACTGGCCCTTTAATGTGAGGGCTGTATGTAGGTAGGTAGGATGGAGAAGCAGATCCACACACATGAATACAGGTAAGTCAGGTAAATCTAAAGACTGTGGAAAGCCAGTGGAAATACTGGCTTTATATATATATATATATATATATATATATATATATATATATATATATATATATATATATATATATATATATATATATAATCTAAACCACAGACTGCAGCAAGGCACCTCTATGAAGAGGCCCTTATAACCACAGACACTGCTGCCATGTTTACTGATACAGAGCAGAGCAGCCGGTTAGACAATACATAAATATTGAGTCAGTTTCTCTGTACAAAACAAGTGGTACAGATACTACAGGTGGCGTGAACAACAGATGAGGACATACATGAGTCATAAAGCCATTTAGAGCGTACTGCCCCAACTTACCCTCGGTATACTTTTTCCAGAAAGCATCCTGTGAAGAACAAACAAAACATATCAAACCTAAAGCGGGCAAATACATTAGTTATTTATATTAAACCAGTATAAACATGACTCACAGCTGAACACACTGGACTCAAGAGGAAGAGCTTGAACAATCTTAGGTTATAAATCATCATATAATCATTTAGCAGCTAAATAAGATCACAAGAGTGTAGGTATGTAGATAATGAGTCCAAGAACAGGTCCCAGATCAGGGGTTCTCAACCTTGTCCTCTCCAAGGGCCCAACTGCTTATAGCACATTTGCTAATATAAATCAAAGCCCACCCTATCCCCTAAAATATTAGTTATAAGCTGATTCCACTGTGGGTAAGGTAGTAAATCACTGTATGTATAGTGATGTAGAACAACATTTGTGGAATTACAGTAAATTATAAATAAATAAACAAAATATAACATTATCTGTACATCTGTTTATTATTAGATGAATCTAATTAAATATCACTTTACTACTAAACAAGATACTTCACATTACATGGTACTGATGTCAGAAAATTTAAATTATGCATGCAATGTCTGGATTATGTATATATATTATAACACATTTAGACCCATGGTCTGCGCTAGAGAACCAAAATATTTCTTCTTGTCGTTCACAGCTATAGCAGTCTGCAGTTTGGGGGCGTGGCCAGAGAGTAATGTAACTTTACGTTTCAGAGTGATTTCTGACTAAAGTTAATATAAACGTTATCTAACCCAAACCCTCCTAGTCTGTTACCATAACAACACATTATACTAAAGCTGGTTTATTACAGTGTATATGGTCATCGTTGCTGTTCACTGTTCTCATCACTGACCTCACGTTTAAAGCTGGCTGAGCTACCAGACGCTCCGGCGAGGCGAGAGCTCGGCTCAGTGAAGCTGCTGACTGCAGGATATTTCTGAACAGGCATCTCAACACAAGCCTTAACAAAGTGAAAGACCCAGACCATCTAACAACCAGAGCCCGTTGCTAACAACAATGTGTGAAAAACATACTTTTAAAATAAAAGCGTTTTAAACAGTTTCTGCTTTTCTGTGGTTTAGTTTTTGGGTGGGACAAATCCCTCCCCATCCCCAACATCCCCCCAGTTCCTACACCAATGACAGCGGCCCACAGAAACACTACAGCCAACTGTTTGAAATGCAGTTTTATCCTCTTTTCTTAAGTGCCGACACTGAAAACCTGAGAATCAGGGACGGTAAAGGATGAGATCATTCGTCCCACTTTAATCGTAGAAACCAAAATATGCAGTAGGAGTGTAAGAAAATATCGAAATATCGAATATCGAGGTATTATGTTTGGTGATACTGTATCGATTCTCAAAAACACAGTATTCATGCACACATCCCTGCCAGACAGTGAATCATTGTGTGTTGTGTTTAAAGCTCTGACCACTAGATGTCAGTGTTGTAATCCATTTTCAGCTCCACTCCAACATTAACAAGCAGCACAAGGACGCAGTGCTATTGTAAACATATGCAAACCTGTTCATATAGTGGTGTATTTTAATAGTAGTATTTGAAAAATAGCAGTATATTACTTTAGTTTTGAGGGTATTTGTGATGCGTCTGAAACAAATGAACCTCTCTGAATCAACACAATCGGCACTAATAATAAACCTGATCTCTGCTTATTTGTGGGATTATCAGTTTAACCGCTTGGGTCACTGACGCTCGGAAAGAAATACACTCTGACATGTTTGGTGTTTCTGCTAACAGTGTGGTGCAGACGTTCTAGAAGAAGAAGAAGAAGAAGGATCTACTGATAAAGCTCTCTTGTATGATCATAGAACGGGTTCCACCAGCAGTGAACTGAACCAGAGTTGTGCTGGAAGTGGGTCTAGATCTCTGACCAGCTGACTGTCTGTAGCAGTACCTGCAGTTAATCTTATGTATGTTTTTATAATTTAAAGTGACCAGCCCACTACAAACTACTGCCACTCCACTCCAACATAAACAAGCAGCACAAGGGCGCAATGCTATTGTAAGCATTTTAAAACCCGTTTATACAGCGGTGTGTTTTTATGGTAGGATCTGAAAAAAATCACAGTATATCACTTTTCCTGCAATATATTGTATCGGGACCGCTGTATCGCGATATGTATTGTATCGCCAGGGTCTTGGCAATACACAGCCCTAGTATGAAATGTCTAAACCAATCATTGTGAAGTAGGGGGTGCCGTTGCTCTCGTCAACATGGACTAATGGACAAAAAACCTGTCGTAAGATCATAGATGCGCTGAAAATCCAATTATGTATGTAGATGTGAGTCTCAATATCATATATACGACATCTTCAAAGAGAAAAACAGCCCCCCCACCAAATGACTGGTAAACTCACTATAAACTGCAGACCCCGTCTTCTGATTCCAGGCTTGCGGACCACTAGAGGGCGCTTCACGGCCCACAGGTTGAAAAACCCTGTCCTAGACCACTCATTCTGGCAGACTGTGAAGAAATGAGTGAGGTACTCAACTGTATCTGGAATATTCTCGAAGACCTCCCGCGCTTCCTCGTAGTTACACACTTCCTCGATGCACTCCCTCTCCAGATTCCCCTGAGTGAACATCTCGAAGTCGAACCGGTTGAACATCAGGTGGCGCCCCAGGAACTTGCTGGCCTCCTCCTCTTCCACAAACACTGAGCAGAAGGAAACACATAAGCGTTACACATACAGCGCTGTGTAAAAGTCAGGGACCACCCTTTACCTTTTATTCAGCATCCCAGTTATTTATTTTTCAGTGCTGGGGAATAAAAGAAAACACATCCATCCATCCATTATCTTCTGCTTTATCCCACTAGTGGGGTTCACGGAGGGGCTGGAGCCAATCCCAGCATCAATGGGCAAAGGCGGGGTGCACCATAGACAGGTCGCCAGTCCATCGCATGGTCCAACACACACTCACACACACACTCTCACCTACGTTCAGTTTAGAGTGAGGATCCTAACATGCATGTGTTTGGACTGTGGGAGGAAACCGGAGTACCCGGAGGAACCCACTCAAGCACGGAGAGAACATATACACTCCACAGAGAACCACCCGGACCAGGAATCATATTAAATCACAGTGCATATGTTTGATTACTGATGAATGACAGAATATTTCCAAAAGTATTCGCTCGTCTGCCTTCACTCACATATGAACTTGAGTGACGTCCCATACTTAATCCATAGGGTTTAATATGATGTCGGCCCAACCTTTGCAGCTATAACAGCTTCAGCTCTTCTGGGAAGGCTCTCCACACGGTTTAGGAGAGTGTTTATGGGAATGTTTGATCGTCCTTCCAGAAGACCATCTGTGAGGTCAAACACTGATGTTGGACGAGAAGGTCTGGCTCACAGTCTCCGCTCTAATTCATCCCAAAGGTGTTCTATCAGGTTGAGGTCAGGACTCTGTGCAGGCCAGGCAAGTTCTTCCACACCAAACTCGCTCCTCCATGTCTTTATGGAGCTGCTTTGTTCACTGGTGGGCAGTCTGTTGGAACAGGACGGGGCCTTTGCAGAAAGTTGACGACCACGCTCTGTCATGGTACGTGTTCTACCACTTGGTGTCTGAGTTGCTGTCGTTTCCAATCACTTTCATGTTGTTCTAACACCACTGACAGTCCACTGTGGAATATTTAGTAGTGAGGAAACTTCACCACTGGACTTGTTGCACAGGTGGCGTCTTATCACGGTACCACGCTGGAGTTCACTGAGCTCCTGAGAGCGACCCACTCTTTCACTAATGTGTGTAGAAGCAGTCTGCATGACTAAAAACTTGGTTTTATACACCTGTGGCTATGGAAGTGATTGGAACACCTGAATTCAGTGATATGGATGGGTGGGTGATGGAACAGAGAGCCATTTATATGTATCTGTTACCGGCCTGATTCTGTATAAGACATTTAGAGCACTGTTTATGTGTAGAGGACATTGTTTTGCTGACCTATGCAGTGCACTTCACAGGGAGTGAGGTGCGAGATGCACCCCACTGCAGTGCTACAGGACCCCCATACCTGGTGTTCCTTGGTAGCTACTTCAACCTGTGTTAATATTACACTGAACTACAGAAGCTGACATGCTTCATCAGCCTATTTAAGGCTCACCGCCTGCATGTCTACAGTAACCTCATAGTCAGCTCACTTGTTATTATCTAGATAAAGCTGTGACCATGACCAGCAGAACCCATATTGTAGGCCTGTGTTGGTTTATATGTTGAGCATTAAAACTCAACGGCTTTGAGTAACATTAAAGGGGAAGTCCACCAAAATAACATTTATTTTTTTAATATCAGCTCTCACTTCTTAGTTACTGTCAAGATATTATTTTACATTTTTGTATGGGTTAAATGTTTTTATTAATCAGTCTGTTATTTATTTAATTTTTTAATTATTTTAATTTTTTTTGGTTTTAACAGTTTGTTTTGATTTGATTTATTATTAAGATTACTACTATGTTTATTATTCTTAGAATTTTATGTGTATTTAATTTTATTTTTGTCATTGAAAATTACATTCACCCTCAATATACTCAGGGTAGGTGAATTGTTTAACCGATTGAAATATGCCATTAAATCAGGATAAAACACAGTATATTTGGTAGTCCACTTCCATGAATGGATTAAAACACAATTTAGTCCAAACTACGTCACAAAACTGCCATTAGACAGTGTCTCAGACATCAGGCAGCATATCCAAAACTATTTTATGTTATATAATTCTGTTAAGGAGGGAGGTTTTAAGAGGAGGACGTCTGGTTCCATTCACCACCATTGTTAACGTTTCTGACAGAGCAAATTTCTCTAAAATGTAGCATTTTAAACCAAACCTCTCTGAAACTTAACAACGTATTTATGTAGTATATATGGAAAATGACATTCACCCTCAATATACTTAAGAGTTTAAATAAAGGGGAAGTGTTTATTGGATTGAAAGATGCAGTGGTGGTGAATGGAACCCGGTGTCAAAAGAAACATAAGCCATTTTTATACTATCAAACACACTTATATGTCTTCTGAGTGGTAATATTTAGTGTAGATGAAGGCAAAACAGTCATAAACCAGAAAAAAACACATCTTCTAGTCAAAACTACCATAAGACAGTGTCTCAGACATCAGGCAGCATATGCAGAACTGTTTTACGTCATATAATTCTGTTAAGGAGGGAGGTTTTAAGAGGAGGACGTCTGGTTCCATTCACCACCACTGTTAACATTTCTGACTCTCTAGAACTGAGCATGTTACACAAAATCTCTCTGAACGACTGTGTTTACATTCTAACCATGTATTTATATGCCATACTTGGAAAATGACATTCATCCTCAATATACTTAAGAGTTTAAATAAAGGGGAAGTGTTTATTGGATTGAAAGATGCAGTGGTGGTGAATGGAACCCGGTGTCAAAAGAAACATAAGCCATTTTTATGCTATCAAACAAAATTGTGAACTTTTATGTGTCTTCTGAGTGGCAATATTGAGTAAAACAGCCTTAAACAGGAAAAAAACACACTTTTAGCCAAAGCTTCATCACAAAACTACCACTGAACAGTGTCTCAGACATCAGGCAGCATATTCAGAACTATTTTATGTCATATAATTCATCTAAGGAGGGAGGTTTTAAGAAAATGACGCCTGGTTCCATTCACCACCATTGTTAACATTTCTGACAGAGCTAATTTCTCTAGAACTGAGTATTTTACACGGAATCTCTCTGAATATATGTGCTTACATTCTAACCATGTATTTATGTAGCACACATGGAAAGTTAGTTATGTTTCCCTTTAAAGGAAATAGAAAGGAAAGCTACTCACCTGCATTTCTGTCCTGCTGCTCTGAGCTCAGTACGTGTCTTGCCCAGACGGAGTGTCCACAGAAAGTGAGATTACACAACACAAGGAGAAGAAAACGCATTTCTGTTCAGCTGTAATGTATAAAAAGAGGAGAAAACGTGTCAGAAATGTGAAAAAAACGAGAAAAGCGACAGCGGCTTTCACTCCCACCGCGTTTGCCTGCGGCATTCCCCGCTTAGTTAGCAAGCTAGCTCACAAATCATAAACAAGCTCTCGTTTGGCAGTAAAAGATCCACATTGAGACCAAAAATGTGTATTTATGCGAGATATTTTCGCCACGAGAGCTAAAATATGTACAGCATCCACCGCAAACGACCGGTTAATCCACCCAAACGAGTGTTGTGTTGACGTGTGTTCGTGAGACGGTCGTCGGGTCACGTAACGTTGGCTTAACAAACATGGAGCGTCGGATGAGCCGTGAAGACCCTTCACTCACCTTTAGCGCGAGTCTGACCCCCGGAGCAGAAGAGACGTCCCTGTGAGTAATTCCTCAGACGGCTTTCACTTCATCATCGCCCCCGAAGTCCTTTCAGGAAGTTTCTGATGACGGTGTGTGTGCGGGGAAGCACCTGCTCACCTGCGTACCTGCTGAGCGGAGGTGAATCTGCTCACCTGGATGAACGCGCTGCGGGGCGGAAACATGAGGAACTGCGCTCCTCTTTCAGCCCAGAGTGAAACTCCAGCTCCTCCACAGCTCCAGCACAGCTCCTCCACAGCTCCAGCACAGCTCCTCCACAGCTCCAGCACAGCTCCAGCAGCCCACACTGCTCACATTCCACACTCTCACACCAGCAGCCTCACTGAGGCTCCACACTGAGGCTCCACACTGAGGCTCCACACTGAGGCTCCACACTGCCCACAGCAGCGGTCAGCTCCGTCCACGGACTGCAGATCTACACACTGGATGTGTGTTCTTCAAGGGTTCCTTAGTAAAGAGGAAGGTTCTGTTTACAGAACTCTATTTATATTTACTTATATATTAATAATGCTTCTTCAGACTAAAGTGTTGAAAATGGTTGTGAAAATATGGAAATATTTGTAGAACCACAACGTCCAGCTTCTCTCTCTCTCTCTCTCTCTCTCTCTCTCTCTCTCTCTCTTTCTTTATTGAAAATAGTCTGTTTAGAACCAAAAAGGGTTCTTCTGTTGTCACAACGTCCAGCTTCTCTCTCTCTCTTTCTCTCTCTCTCTCTCTCTCTCTCTCTCTTTCTTTATTGAAAATAGTCTATCTAGAACCAAAAAGGGTTCTGCTATTGTTACAATGTCCAGCTTCTCTCTCTCTCTCTTTCTCTCTCTCTCTCTCTCTCTCTCTCTCTCTCTCTCTCTATATATATATATATATATATATATATATATATATATATATATATATATATATATATGGTTCTCCTGTTGTGTCCATTTTTTGTGCTATATAGAACCATACACAATGCAAAAAGTTGGTTCTTCAAGGGTTCTTTAGTAAAGGGAAAGGTTCTGTTTAGAATCATGCTATTCTCTCTTTCTCTCTCTTTATATTTATAAGTATTAAGTGTTCATTTATTAAGTGTTCGTTCTATATAGAACCTTATTGAAAATAATCTATTTAGAACCAAAAAGGGTTCTGCTATTGTTACAATGTCCAGCCTCTCTCTCTCTCTCTCTTTTCATATATATATATATATAGAACCATATACAAGGGTTCGTTAGTAAATGGAAAGGTTCTATTTACATAATGGTTACTATTTATATTTACTTATAGTTAAGTTGCATATACAATGCAAAAAGATGGTTCTTCAGTAAAGAAAAAGGTTCTGTTTAGAACCATGCTATTCTCTCTCTCTCTCTCTTTATATTTATAAGTATTAAGTGTTAATTTATTAAGTGTTCGTTCTATATAGAACCAAAAAGGGTTCTGCTATTGTCACCATGTCCAGCTTCTCTCTCTCTCTTTTCATATACATACATACATACATACATAGAACCAACTTAATTTGCATATACAATGCCATGAGCTCTATAACCATTTCTTTGCATGCTATGAATGGTTCTTTAAGTGTTATTGAAAATAGTCTATCTAGAACCAAAAAGGGTTCTGCTATTGTTACAGTGTCCAGCTTGTCTCGTCTCCCTTTTTGGTTCTATTATTTACATAATGGTTTCTATTTATATTTACTTATACTTAAGTTGCAAATACAATGCAAAAAGATGGTTCTTCAAGGGTTCTTTAGTAAAGGGAAAGGTTCTGTTTAGAACCATGAGCGCTATAACCATTATTTGCATTATATGAATGGTTCTATAAGTGTTGGTTCTATATAGAACCTTTTTGAAAATAGTCTATTCAGAACCAAAATGGGTTCTGCTTTTGTTACAGTGTCCAGCTTGTCTCGTCTCCCTTTCCGGTGCTAAACAGAACCATATACAACACAATAAGATGGTTCTTGAAGGGTTCTTTAGTAAAGGGAAAGGTTCTGTTTAGAACCACGAGCTCTATAACCATATCTTTGCATGATATAAATGGTTCTTTAAGTGTTATTAGAATAGTCTATCTAGAACCAAAAAGGGTTCTGCTATTGTTACAGTGTCCAGCTTGTCTCGTCTCCCTTTTTGGTTCTATTATTTACATAATGGTTTCTATTTATATTTACTTATACTTAAGTTGCAAATACAATGCAAAAAGATGGTTCTTCAAGGGTTCTTTAGTAAAGGGAAAGGTTCTGTTTAGAACCATGAGCGCTATAACCATTATTTGCATTATATGAATGGTTCTATAAGTGTTGGTTCTATATAGAACCTTTTTGAAAATAGTCTATTCAGAACCAAAATGGGTTCTGCTTTTGTTACAGTGTCCAGCTTGTCTCGTCTCCCTTTCCGGTGCTAAACAGAACCATATACAACACAATAAGATGGTTCTTGAAGGGTTCTTTAGTAAAGGGAAAGGTTCTGTTTAGAACCACGAGCTCTATAACCATATCTTTGCATGATATAAATGGTTCTTTAAGTGTTATTAGAATAGTCTATCTAGAACCAAAAAAGGTTCTGCTATTGTTACAATGTCCAGCTTGTCTCGTCTCCCTTTTTGGTACTATATAGAACTATATACAACAGAAAAAGATGGTTCTTCAAGGGTTCTTTAGTAAAGGGAAAGGTTCTGTTTAGAACCATGAGCGCTATAACCATTATTTGCATTATATGAATGGTTCTATAAGTGTTGGTTCTATATAGAACCTTTTTGAAAATAGTCTATTCAGAACCAAAAAGGGTTCTGCTTTTGTTACAGTGTCCAGCTTGTCTCGTCACCCTTTCCGGTGCTAAACAGAACCATATACAACACAATAAGATGGGTCTTCAAGGGTTCTTTAGTAAAAGGAATGGCTCTATTTAGAACCATGAGTCCTATAACTATCTCTTTGCATAATGAAATGGTTCTTTAAGTGTTGGTTCTCTATAGAAAAGGGTTCTGCTATTGTTACAATGTCCAGCTTGTCCCACTTTTTGGTGCTATATAGAACCATATCCACACAACAAACGTTTTCTCTTTCTATTTAGAACCATAGGTTCTATAACCATTTCTTTGCATGATAAAATGGTTCTTTATGTTTTATAGAGTTTATTAAAAATTGGTTCTAAACTGCACCAAAAGGGTTCTACATAAAATCTATTGAAAAGGGTTTTGCTGTTGCGGTTCTTTAAGTGTTATTGAAAATAGTCTGTTTAGAACCAAAAAGGGTTCTGCTTTTGTTACAATGTCCAGCTTGTCTCGTCTCCCTTTTCAGTGCTATATAGAACCATATACAACAAAAAAAGATGGTTCTTCAAGGGTTCTTCAGTATAGAGAATGGTTCTATTTAGAGAATGTTTTTATTTATATTTCCTTATGGAACCATGTCTTTGAAAGCTTCTTCACATTTTTGGTGCTATATAGAACCATATTAAACACAAAAAGATGTTTTTTAGGGGTGTTTAGAACCATGAATTCTATAACCATATCTTAGCTTAAGTGTTGGTTCTATATAGAATCTATTTGAAATGGGTTCTGCTGTTGTTTCAATGTCAAGCTTGTCCCAACCCCACTAAACCACCGTACTGACCACTACACCACCATACTAACCACTACACCACCATACTAACCACTACACCACCGTACTAACCACTACACCACCATACTAACCACTACACCACCGTACTAACCACTACACCACCGTACTAACCACTACACCACCATACTAACCACTACACCACCGTACTAACCACTACACCACCGTACTAACCACTACACCACCATACTAACCACTACACCACCATACTAACCACTACACCACCGTACTAACCACTACACCACCATACTAACCACTACACCACTGTACTAACCACTACACCTCCATACTAACCACTACACCACCGTACTAACCACTACACCACCATACTAACCACTACACCACCGTACTAACCACTACACCACCATACTAACCACTACACCACCGTACTAACCACTACACCACCATACTAACCACTACACCACCGTACTAACCACTACACCACCATACTAACCACTACACCACCATACTAACTACTACACCACCATACTAACCACTACACCACCGTACTAACCACTACACCACCATACTAACCACTACACCACCGTACTGACCACTACACCACCATACTAACCACTACACCACCGTACTAACCACTACACCACCATACTAACCACTACACCACCGTACTAACCACTACACCACCATACTAACCACTACACCACCATACTAACTACTACACCACCATACTAACCACTACAGCACCATACTAACCACTACACCACCATACTAACCACTACACCACCGTACTAACCACTAAACCACCATACTAACCACTACACCACCATACTAACCACTACACCACCATACTGACCACTACACCACCGTACTAACCACTACACCACCATACTAACCACTACACCACCGTACTAACCACTACACCACCGTAGTAACCACTACACCACCATACTAACCACTACACCACCGTACTGACCACTACACCACCGTACTAACCACTACACCACCGTACTAACCACTACACCACCGCACTGACCACTACACCACCGTACTAACCACTACACCACTGTACTAACCACTACACCACCATACTAACCACTACAGCACCATACTAACCACTACACCACCATACTAACCACTACACCACCGTACTAACCACTACACCACCATACTAACCACTACACCACTGACTGACCACTACACCACAATACTAACCACTACACCACCATACTGACCACTACACCACCATAATAACCACTACACCACCATACTAACCACTACACCACCGTACTAACCACTACACCACCGTACTGACCACTACACCACCATACTAACCACTACACCACCTTACTAAACACTACACCACCGTACTGACCACTACACCACCATACTAACCACTACACCACCATACTAACCACTACACCACCGTAGTAACCACTACACCACCGTACTAACCACTACACCACCGTACTAACCACTACACCACCATACTAACCTCTACACCACCATACTAACCACTACACCACTGACTGACCACTACACCACAATACTAACCACTACACCACCATACTGACCACTACACCACCATACTAACCACTACATCACCGTAGTAACCACCACACCACCATACTAACCACTACACCACCATACTAACCACTACACCACCGCACTGACCACTACACCACCGTACTAACCACTACACCACCATAATAACCACTACACCACCGTACTAACCACTACACCACCGTACTAACCACTACACCACCATACTAACCACTACACCACCGTAGTAACCACTACACCACCGTACTAACCACTACACCACCGTACTAACCACTACACCACCGCACTGACCACTACACCACCGTACTAAACACTACACCACCGTACTAACCACTACACCACCGCACTGACCACTACACCACTGTACTAAACACTACACCACCGTAGTAACCACTACACCACCGTACTAACCACTACACCACCGTACTAACCACTACACCACCATACTAACCACTACACCACCGTACTAACCACTACACCACCGTACTAACCACTACACCACCCTACTAACCACTACACCACCGCACTGACCACTACACCACCGTACTAACCACTACACCACCGTACTAACCACTACACCACCCTACTAACCACTACACCACCGCACTGACCACTACACCACCGTACTGACCACTACACCACCATACTAACCACTACACCACCGTAGTAACCACTACACCACCGTACTAACCACTACACCACAATACTAACCACTACACCACCATACTAACCTCTACACCACCATACTAACCACTACACCACCGTACTGACCACTACACCACCATACTAACCTCTACACCACCATACTAACCACTACACCACCGTACTGACCACTACACCACCATACTAACCTCTACACCACCATACTAACCACTACACCACCGTACTGACCACTACACCACCGTACTAACCACTACACCACTGACTGACCACTACACCACAATACTAACCACTACACCACCATACTGACCACTACACCACCATAATAACCACTACACCACCATACTAACCACTACACCACCGTACTAACCACTACACCACCGTACTGACCACTACACCACCATACTAACCACTACACCACCTTACTAACCACTACACCACCGTACTGACCACTACACCACCATACTAACCACTACACCACCGTAGTAACCACTACACCACTGTAGTAACCACTACACCACCGTACTAACCACTACACCACCGTACTGACCACTACACCACAATACTAACCACTACACCACCGTACTAACCACTACACCACCGTACTAACCACTACACCACCATACTAACCACAACACCACTGTACTAACCACAACATCACCGTACTAACCACTACACCACCGTACTGACCACTACACCACCGTACTAACCACTACACCACCGTACTGACCACTACACCACCGTACTAACCACTACACCACCATACTAACCACTACAGCACCATACTAACCACTACACCACCATACTAACCACTACAGCACCATACTAACCACTACACCACCGTACTAACCACTACACCACCTTACTAACCACTACACCACCGTACTAACCACTACACCACCATACTAACCACTACACCACCGTAGTAACCACTACACCACCGTACTAACCACTACACCACCATACTGACCACTACACCACTGTACTAACCACTACACCACCGTAGTAACCACTACACCACCGTAGTAACCACTACACCACCGTACTAACAACTACACCACCATACTAACCACTACACCACTGTACTAACCACTACACCACTGTACTAACCACTACACCACCATACTGACCACTACACCACCATACTAAACACTACACCACCACACTAACCACTACACCACCATACTAACCACTACACCACCATACTAACCACTACACCACCGTACTAACCACTACACCACCATACTAACCACTACACCACCATACTAACCACTACACCACCATACTAACCACTACACCACCGTACTAACCACTACACCACCATACTAACCACTACACCACCATACTAACCACTACACCACCGTACTAACCACTACACCACCGTATTAACCACTACACCACCATACTAACCACTACACCACCATACTAACCACTACACCACCATACTAACCACTACACCACCATACTAACCACTACACCACCGTACTAACCACTACACCACCGTGCTAACAACTACCCACTGTGGGACTAATAAAGGATTATCTTATTTTGTAGCTTTGAATCACTTGTAAAAACTCCAGTGTTGGGAACTTTGTGTTTTACTTATTTCCATTAGATTTTTTTTCTTTATACAAAAATATTTTTATACCTAAGATCATCAAAAACATAAGAATTTAATAACTTTTACTTTTACAAGCAAAGATTTTATTTAACAGGCTATACGTCTAAATGACCACTGGGTGGTGCTGAAGTCTTGCAGTTCTACTGACTTTATAGAAGTGAGCCAGCAGGGGGAGTTAATGAGACACTTCTATATTTAAACAGATCCGTCAACCCGAGTTAAAGAGCCCATGTCCTACATTCTTCCTGTATTTTACCTGGAAGAGCTCTTTTCCTGAGATCTGAGTTTAATGTAAACAACCACCACATATAATATTTCACACCGAACACCATAATTCATGTTTACACAACCATTTCCAATCACTCTTTATCCCTTAGAACAGGGGTGTTTAATTAGAGTTCAGTAAGCTCCAGTTAGAGGAGATCTCCTCAGGCCAAAGTCTGGACCATCATCATCTCTAACTTGTGGTGTATCCTGTTTACTGAAGTAGTCTAGAATCAGCATCTTATACCATCAGCTACTGAAACACCAACACATCACACATACCGTTCAGTATATTTCAGTATATTTACTGTTTAAATGCTGAACTGAAATTCTGAACGTAATAAATTGCTACATTTAAAATGCTTTTGAAAAAAAAGTGCATCATAAAGTGTTTATTTATAATAAAAAGTAAATAAAATGTTTAGTCTTGTTAACTGAGCTTCACATCTTAACAGTTGCTCTCTCTCTCTTGTATTCCTCCACACTCTCTCTGGTTTAGTAAGAGAAGTGAGCTCTTGGTGGTCCAGCCAGGACTTGGACTGAAACTGTGTTAGGACCATCCAGGCCGTTCTGTGTGGAGTGTGTATGTTCTCCCCGTGCTTGAGTGGGTTGAGCAGGTACTCCGGTTTCCTCACACAGTCCAAACCCATGCATGTTAGGATCCTCACTCTAAACTGCCCGTAGGTGTGAGCATGTGTTGGCCATGTGATGGACTGGTGTATCCCGCCTTCGCCTGATGATGCTGGGATTGGCTCCAGACCCAGTGTCGCCGACTAGTGGGATAAAGCCGAAGATAATGGATGGATGGATGGATATGAGATACGTGGCTGCTTTTAATTAGCTCCATGGTCTCAGAACATATGAGATGATGGTTTGGAGCTGACTGTGGGAAGTATAAACATCAGTATAAACACGCCCAAATCTGTACAGATCTCATTGGCTGAGGAGCGTGTTAGCTGATTTCACTACACACGCAATTGGCCTGTGAGGTTTGGGTCCGGACCTGGACCGCAGCCCGCCTATTAGTGACCCCTGCCTTAGAATTAACCAGTCCATCTTTAATGCTGATACAGTCACTCACTCTTAGTCACTCTTAGGCTGTGGACTCCTACAAGTTCCTGGGCACAATAATCTCCAGGGACTTGAAATGGGACTGCAACATCAGCACCATCATCAAGCGAGCTCAGCAGAGGCTGTACTTCCTGCGTCAGCTGAGGAAGTTCAACCTGCCCAAGGAGCTGATGGTGCAGTTCTACACCACCACCATAGAATCTGTCCTCACCGCATTCATCACAGTGTGGGGCAGCTCAGCCACCACACACCACACCTCATCATCAGGTCTGCAGAGAGAACCATCGGTGTGAAGCTACCCTCCCTGCCGGACCTGCACACGGCCCGAACCAGAAAGCGGGCAGAGAACATGGTCCGTGATCCATCACACCCTGGACATCACCTGTTCCAGTATCTTCCCTCAGGTCGGCCTTTCAGCCACTTGAGGATCAAGACCTCCAGACTTCAGAGAAGCTTCTTCCCACACGCCATCACACTCATGAAGAGCTGAACATTAATAATACTACATTCTGAATAAAGTCCAATTCTGATTCTGATTCTGATTATGCCTATGCATAGTTATAATTGTACCAGCTCCCCTTACCTTATAGGAGCACGCTGCACTTCCTGACTGCTGCAGAACAGGTTATTAAAGTATATAGAGAATCAGATTATCTACACTCTATAAGTGTTGAGCTACTAAGTGCTCCTATGTGGTCAGAGGAGCTGAAAACATGGACAGTCAGTGTAAAAACAGGGAGGTATATTTAATAAAGTGCTTAGTCAGTGAGGAGCATGTATTAAAGTATCAATAGGGTTTGGTTTAGGAAACTGAGGACAGTCAGTTTTCCATGATATGGGCCCTTTAAAGGTTTACCTCCGATTATTAATACAAACAGGTTTTTACTTTTTTTTTTTTTTTTTGCTTTTTGCCAGACCGCTTAACTCGTCCCACAATTAAAATACCAACACGGTTCCATCTCCAGACGGTCGGGTCTGATTGTGTGATTCGGGCTTCTGTACAGCTGTTGCATGGATTCCAGATAACAGATTTTTTCCCCATAGAGAATGAATAGGATTGAAAAGTGCACGCCAATCTACTAAACTTCTGCTCGACCGACACACACCGTTTCACATACACTGACTCAGGGCAGACCCCCGACCACGACTGCAGTGTCAGTTCGACCCGCACTCGTCTGTTTGTCATTATATTCATCCCTCTTTTTTCCCCCATAGAGAACTATTCATATTCGAGCACACACAAACATCATGGTTTCGTTCAACCTACAGCCTCCAAACTGCATGTACTTACTCAGGGCAGGTCCCCAAACACTAATCCACAGACATACTGACCCACACTCCTCTATTTGTCATTTTTTTAATCCCTCATTCCATCCATAGAGTCCTTTCCATTTTTTAATCCACCCAAACGTTGGGGTTTCCTTTACTCAGCAGTCACCAAACTGCATGTACTCATTCAGGGTAGATCCCCAGGCTCTGATCCACAGACATACTGACCCACACTCCTCTATATCTCATTTATTCATCTGTCGGTTCTCCCATTAGGAATTATCTGTCTAAACTCATCCATGCCTTAGTTTCCAGCAGGATTGATTACTGTAATGCTCTCCTAACTGGACTTCCAAAAGACAATCAAACAGCTTCAGCTGATTCAGAATGCAGCCGCCAGAGTTCTCACTAGGAGCAAAATAAAGGAACACATCCCACCAATCTTAAATCCTTACACTGGATACCAGTCTGTTACAGAATAGACTTCAAGGTCCTGTTACTGCTCTATAAGAGTCTAAATGGTGTAGGACCAGCATATCTGTGTGATCTAGTACAGAGATATGAGCCGAGCAGAGCTCTTAGATGGTTAGGAAGTAGTCAGTTAGTCCTTCCTAAGGTAAAGACTAAACATGGGGGGCAGTGTTTAGTTACTGTGCTACTGTAAAATGGAATCAGTTGAGCGAGAGTTTTAGAAGAGCCCCAACACTGGACACCTTTCAAGTCAAGTCAAGTCAATTTTATTTATATAGCGCTTTTTACAACGATGTTGTCTCAAAGCAGCTTTACAGAGTTTTGAAAACAGTTATAACATATATCCCCCAGTGAGCAAGCCAGAGGCAACAGTGGCAAGGAAAAACCCCCTCAACTGGAGGAAGAAACCTTGGGAGGAACCAGACTCACAAGGGGAGACCCATCCTCCTCTGGTCAAACAGTATTTACAGTTTGAACTAAATACCAAAGAAAGGACTGAAAACATTCCTGTTTGAGCAGCTCAGAATCAGAAATCAGAATCAGAAATACTTTATTGATCCCAGGGGGAAATTGCAGTTATTGCAGTAGCAGCCATTGTGTAGAAGAATAAACACTCTAATAATAATTTACAACATAAAAGAAATTTGTCATATGTACAATAGAATAATAAAATGTGAAGTGACTGTGGCTATGATAATAAGTACAGATATACTGTATACAGCAGTAAGAGTTTAGAAGTAAGAAGTTATTGCACATTTGAGTTCTTACATACATAATTAAATTATTGTTCTATTGTTATCACTGTACATGTGAAAGGTGTCGTACGTTAAGGGAGGAGTTATAAAGTCTGATGGTAGGAATGACCTCCTGTGGTGTCTGTAGAGCATGTTGGCTGAATGAGTCTCCCACTGAATGTGCTCCTGTGTCTCATCACTGTGTGATAAAGAGGGTGGGAGCTATTCTCCATGATGGCCTGCAGCTTAGACAGCATCCTCCTCTCAGACACTGCCGTCAGCGAGTCCAGCTCCACACCCACAACATCACTGGCTCTGCGGATCAGTTTATCAAGTCTGATGCCCCAGCATGCAACAGCGTATAGGATGGCACTGGCAACTACAGACTCATAAAGATCCTCAGCATAGTCCTGCAGATGTTGAAGGACCTCAGACGCCTCAGAAAATAGAGACGGCTTTGGCCCTTCCTGTAGAGGGCGTCAGTGTTCTTAGCCCAGTCCAGTTTATTGTCAATGTGCACGTCTAGATATTTATAGTCCTCCACAGTGTCCACACTGACCCCCCTGATGGAAACAGGGGTCACCTGTGTTTTGTCCCTCCTCAGGTCCACCACCAGCTCCTTTGTCTTTGTCACGTTGAGCTGCAGATGGTTCAGCTCACACCACGCAACAAAGTCGTTCACCGTCGCCCTGTACTCCTCCTCATCACCCCTGCTGATACATCCAACTAGTGCAGAGTCATCAGAGAACTTCTGGAGGTAATGATGTAGGTTACCCCTGCACTCTAATAAAAAACATTTGTGCATATATACTTACCACTGTTATACTTGCCACTGTTAATACTTACCTTCAGGGTCCCAAAAGAGTACCAGTGGGGAAGCTCCTGCACTATACTTACCTGGGGGAGTCCAACCTGTGTAGACGGGGAGGGGAGGAAGAGAGTTTCTGAGTTTCCGCCCTCTATGTCTTGTTATTGCCACGCTTAATGTTTTTTTGTGGTTTTGTAAATAATTATGATGTTGTTTTAACCTGTAATTAAATTTGGTATATGCTAGGGAGGGGCAACCTGTATTTATACCTCCTAAAGATAGAGGTAAGGGGGTCTTCTTCCTGAAGCTGGCTGGTGGAAGTAATGCCTGTGTAGGCCGATGAATGGGATGAGACTTATGACTTTGCAGTCCTGGACTTAGTCTTGTACCTCAGTTGAGAGGCCGTTTACTTTTTGTTTTGCTTGTTTGTTTATTTATTTATTTATTTTTTCTCTTTTTCTTTTTTCTTACTTCAGTGGCGCGCTGTATATATTTCGGGGGTGGCTGGCAATAAAAAGGTGACGGGGTAACAGAATAACTTTTGCCTTTCTGCTGTTTTTATCTGGTGCTCCAGACCATTCGCCCGTTTTTTTAACTACTTTTTGTAGTTGTGGGTACACGCTTTATCACAGCAGGCTTTCAGCTCAGTTTAAAACTCTCACTGAACTCTTAATTCTACAACTCTTTCGGAACAGCTCTCATGTGTTTGTCTGCTACGTCATTTTATGTTTAATTCTCTTTCTTTTAAATATTTGCATATTTCTTATTTTTTTTAACTGATTTATTTAAATTCTTTGTTTCTCATTTCTTTATATATGTAAAGCACCTTGAGTTGCCACTGTGTATGAAAGGTGATATACAAAAAATTTGCTTTGCCTTGCCATGAAGTCCCAAGCGTTACTGCCTGTACTCTCTTAAGGCAGATCCCCAAGCTCTGATACACACTTCTCTATGTGTCGTTTATTCATCCCTTTGCTTCTCCCCTCAAACTGCTCACACTGTGCAACCAGTCTGTGTCTGAAATGCACTGAAGTCCTCTGTGTCCCTGTGCTAGCCTCACACCCCAGGTGGGACTCGAACCCACTATCTCTGGCTTAAGACTATATAATTAGTAAAGGCAGCTTGGTGGCATAGTTGTCTACTACTCTTACACTTAAACTATACTCAATAGTAGGTTCAATTTAGTCCCAAGAAGTATTCAAATAGGACATATACAAGTGTACTACTAGTACAATGATATTAGTATACTAACTACTAGAGATGGAAAGATCGATTGGCTATGTATTGGTATCGGCCGATTTTTAATCAAAATATGTGATCTGTGATCGGACAATATTTCTCCAATTTAGCCGATCCCGAGAGCTGATTGATGGCGTTAAACAAATGAGCTTAATTTCTGTATTTTCCAGCTAGCATTTCGTTGAAACCCCCTCCGGCCAGCTCCCTGCAATTCCTATCTGAACCACTAGTTGGAAATACATACCCTTTTAATTTTCCACAGACTGACTGAAGCAGCGGCCTCGCGAGAACAGTTTGCATTCGTGGCACGTGCTGATAGAAAACATCATCCGTCTGGAAGTTTGTTACCGTGTGTGACGCAGACTCATCCAGGACGTTTTTAAAATGAGTAAAAAAGTCTCGTTGGAACCAAGACAAAGATATTTAACTATTAATCTGATACAGCACTGAACGCAACTGAATACAGTGAGTATCAGCAAAAAGCAGAACTAGAACACACAGCTAGCACAAAACAAACAACCCAGAACACCATACAGACCAGATCTGACCGGTACTAACAGAACAGCAGCAACAATTCAATATTCTACATTTAATGATTACAGATTTAGTTTAAAATAAGTCTGCATTTAATGACTGCAGTTATTTAATTAGCTTTTTTAGTTTTAAATGAAGGGTCTAAATGGAATGATTACAGTATTTGGGGATATTTGTTTGATTTACTTTGTTTATTTACTGATAATTTTGTTAAAAATATTATGCTGTTTCATATGAGCTTGTTAAAAATTGTAATAAACCAGTTTAGACCATGTTTCATGACTTGCTTGTGCTAATAACCACATGTAGCCCTGCCGTGGTGTATACCCCGCCCTCTATCGGTATTGGCTATCGGCTCTACTAACTAGTATACTTTAAGTATACTTATTTTTTGTAAGGTACAAAGTTCTTCAGAGGTATCTAGTGTGAAATGCTCCGTTCTATATAAACCAAGTCAAAATAAATCCCAATGGTGTCGGCAGGACCCAAAATATCCAAAGCATCAGGCCTAAAACTTAGTGGAGGAGTACATGCTGGGCGTTATAGGGCAAAGTAGTCCCCAAGTATAACACAAAATGGTTATATTTGTGTTGTAGACATGGTGAACCCTGGATCCCATCTAAAGAAATCTGAGCCTGTAAGAAAAATCAGTGGAGTTCCCCATTAACAGCGTACCAGTTAGCTTCCATCAACACTGTACAGAGGTCTGTTTATCTCCCTCTCTGACTCATTAAGCAGCTCAGCCACTGCAACTGCTCTCAGACAGATCCCTCACAACCAACCTCAGTGCCAGGTCCTGGTGGGTGGAAGCCTTGAAGGGGAACTCCATTTTTTATTTTTTATTTTTTAATGATTAAATTGTTGAGATGTAAACAAAGTCATTCAGATTTCACTGGTGAGTTCTAGAGAAACCTACACAGAATTGTTCGCAGTGGTTCTGAACAGAACCAGATGTCTGTAGAGTGTAATGCCTTCAAGGAATGCTTACAAAGTTTTGGCTTAAAAAAAGTATTTAAATGCATTTATTAGGGTTCTAAGGGAAAATAGTCCCCAAATAACTTGTTTTTATCAGATTCGTCACTATTTCACCATCATCAGCATTATATATAAAACCTGTGTACACGTGTTGAGTTTTATATGGGATGCCATTGTGGTTATTCCCACCACTGTGAACAATTTTGACTACATTTACGTTTATAGCACTTGGCAGATCCTCTCATCCAGACTGACTTACAGTTTATTCACACTATAAGAATTTCACACCAAATCCCCTCTGAATGTCTCTATTTACATCTTAACAATTTAATCACGCTCCTATTTTAGTCAGTCAGTGAAATTCTCCCGTATGGCAACTTGGTAATTAAACCATGGTAGCTTCTCACTGTCACGTATAAACTCTGAGATGGAGAAGTTACGACTCTGCTGAGGTTTAAATCACAGCACAGTGAGGACGGAGGATTAGAGCATCACTCAGAACTGTATAGGCCCGGCTGACTGTTCACTGATAACCTCTAACAGCGCACTGTTAAATGTGCTCATTCTAAGAGAAAACAGTCCCCAAGTATTTTTTTTTTTAGATTTATCACTATTTTAATATTACATTACATCATTATGTACCATTATCGTTACATATACACATTTTATCATTAGATATATAAACTGTGCAGGTTCACTGGTGGTTCTGATAGTAAATATAATGTCTATACTTGTGTTGTAGACATGGTGACCTCTTACTACCACTGTAAGTTTCTCCACAGTGAACTACTTCACACCAGTTTCACACCAAACCGCTCTGAATGACTATAGTTTTAACCACCGAATTATTAAGAAATTTTGAAACATTGGTGGAATTTCCCTTTAAAAACATATGGATGTTGTCTGAAATGTTCCACTTGTTAACTCGTTCCCTGTTTACTACATAGACTGCTCTATGTAGAACACTATATAGGGGAGCAGTGAGGGAGACAGTAGGGGGGAATTCGGACACTGTGCATTGTGGGGCGTCAACCTGTAAGTAGTGTACATCGGCTGTCCACTAGTTTTACAGTGTATTATGGGTAAGAATATAATGAACTATATAGGGAATCTAATTGTCTTCTGAGAATGGCCGACACCCTGAATAGAACACTAAACTGTAGCTAGAGTGTGATTTCAGACACACCCATAGACTCGTTTACGCTATAACAACAGCAAGCAAACCAGCAAATTACAGCATGGATCTGTCTCAAATCCTAGTGAGCTCCTACATAGGCAGCATGTTACATCATAGTATGCGCTCCCGACATGTAGACTGTCCCAATTCTTACATACCTTAAACATGCTGTTTACTGAGGAACCTTATTTAGTCCTGATTTTAAAGAAACATCGAACTCTTCCTCAGCCGCTAAGACAATCCCATGATGCAACACAGGCTAATCTACGAGCAGTGAAGTGGTTTTAAAATGTGAGTTATTTTAATTCTCTCTGGAGTTTTAATGTGTTTCTGGTCATATAATCACACAAAACAGCGGGTGTGTCTCAAACCCTAGTGAGTGTCTAAGTAGGCTGTCTAGGTAGCAGCTGTGTAAGTAGCAGCGTTCTCTCCTCATCTCTCCTCATAAAACAGATTACTGAGACGCTCTAGTTAGAGAGAGACTGCGTCACGGCTTGTTCCCCTCACTGCAGCACGCCACCGGTGGTTTAGCTGGTTGCTAAGATACCGGCCAGCTATCCAAAACAATAGCCCGAGGCTTAAAAATCTGCTAGCATAAATGCTAATGTCTGGAGTATAAAAGTGTAAATGGTGAAGGACTCGTTACAGAGTTGATAATAAAATACTGTTTTGTGTGATTATATGACCAGAAACACATTAAAACTCCAGAGAGAATCAAAATAACTCACATTTTAAAACCACTTCACTGCTCCTAGATTAGCCTGTGTTGCATCATGGGATTGTCTTAGCGGCTGAGGAAGAGTTCAATACTTCCTTAAAATCAGGTCTAAATAAGGTTCCTCAGTAGACAGTATGTTTAAGGTATGTAAGAATTGGGACAGTCTACATGTTGGGAGCGCATACTATGATGTAAAATGCTGCCTATGTAGGGGATCAGTAGGATTTGAGACACACCCAGTATATTATTATCAACTCTGTAACGAGTCATTCACCATTTACAGTTTTATAATCGAGCCATTAGCATTTATGCTAGCAGATTTTTAAGGCCCGGGCTATTGTTTTTGACGCAGTCTCTCTCTCTAACTAGAGCGTCTCAGTAATCTGTTTTATGAGGAGAGAACGCTGCTACTTACACAGCTGCTACCTAGACAGCCTACTTAGACACTCACTAGGTTTTGAGACAGACCCCATGTTTTGGTATTGGGTGGGGAGTGGATGACGGGGTGGGGGGACGTGCTTGACTGTTTTGCTCTAGGGCCCATGAGATCCTGCCACTGTGTAGGTCATCTGCTCACCTCGATTTAGCATTGAATTACAGAGCTGCATTCCGAAAGGACGACCCGAGCCTCTAAATTAGGACTGAGGCTTATCCTTTCTCCAGTTTCTCCACAGACTTCCGTCCTCATGACCTGAACTCACTCTCATCATTCTTACTCTCTTGCCCCCCAAACCTATGTCCCTCCAGCTTGACCTTTGCTCTTAGATTTACTACCTAATTTAATGACCCATACATGAGCTGAAACCACTGGAATATCTAAAATACACTGCTCTACTGACGGGTTCTCGCCGCTATATTCTGGATAATTAATGTTTATATGTCAACAAAGTTATTCTGATTGGCTTTGGTGGGACATGGTTCAGATGTTTACAGTGGTGGTGATGGGAACCAGGGGTCTCCATGTCTACAACATATATATACACATTTTGTTTACTATCAAACCCAGCAGTGAACCTACACGTGTTGAGTTTTATTTGGGATGTTATTGTGGTTATCCCCACCGCTGTGATCAATTCAGACTCATATATATTTACGTTGGCAGATGCTTTTATCCAGAATGACCTACAGTTTACATTTCAAACCAAACCCCCTCTGAATGTCTCTAATTACATTATAACAATTTGAACAGTCAGTGGAATTCTTCTTGGTAATTAAACCATGGCAGCTTCTCACTGTCACGTATAAACTCTGTGATGGAGAAGTTACGACTCTGCTGAGGTTTAAATCACAGCACAGTGAGGACGGAGGATTAGAGCATCACTCAAAGCTATATAGGCCCGGCTGACTGTTCACTGATAACCTCTAACAGCGCACTGTTAAATTTGCTTGTTGAAGTGCAAATCCGTTCTGCAGCAGTTTAAGGAGAAATCCAGTGTATTTTCTGAAAAAATCTACATAGTAAAATAGATTTATGTAAACAGAATCATTCAGAGTGATTCAGTGTGAAATTCTCAAGAAGTTCTAGAGAAACTTACAGACTCAGAATTGTTCACAGTGGTGGTGAATGGAACCAGATGTTTGCAGCGTGTGACGTTTCTCAAAGCTCCCTCACAAAACTTGTTATATTGCATGTTCATGAATACACTGCTTGATGTCTGAGAGTGTTTTGACCTAAAATGATTTTTTTAGGTGTGTTGTTGGCGGAGGGGAATATGCAGGGCGTTATGAGGCAAAATAGTCCCCAAGGAAAACATAATAGTTCTGGCTTAAAATGCATTTTAATTAATATATTCTAATTCATTCATGGTGGATGGGAACATGGGCAAAGTATTCCCCAAATATATATATATATATATATATATATATATATATATATATATATATATATATATATATATATATATATATATATATGGAAAAAATCTGGTTCCAATGGCTTACATTAAATGTAACGACACATACATATATATAATCATTTTTAAGTTTTTAGGTAAGTAAGCACTTTTTTACCACAGCTGAAGCATTTCTATTGGTCGATTCATCATAAAATATTTACACAGTGCAAATGCAGCTTTGTGTTCAAATGTAGAAAAGAAAATCAGCAAATATAGAGATACATGTTTTTCTTTGTCGGTGGTGATATATAAACTCAGAAGACACGTGCAGGTTCACCTAAATGATCATGAATTATTTGCATACAGTAAACAATATCATAACATATTAATATAATAATATACTGTGAATATACACGGATTAGCCAAAACCTGGAAGTTTGAAGTCTACAGTACTTCTATATGTGTGTGTGTGTGTGTATGTGTGTTTGTTTGTCTATGTGTGGGTAGGTTTGTGTCAGGTTTATGCCCCATTATGGGGACCTGTTCAGAACTTGTTCATATACTGACATTATGTGAACCTTCTTCATTCTTGTGGGGACAACAATTCCAATTTAGTTTATTTCTATAGCATGCTATACAACAAATATAAAAACTAGAATAAAATAAAATAAAAGTAAATAAGATCAGCATAGCACAAATAACAGTAACACAGTAAGCATAGTAAAATAAAAGTAAATATTGTAAATAAGGTCAAGGCAAGGTTAAGTTAAGGGTTAGGCTAGTAGTAGTTATTGTAGAGGTTCATGCTAGATTATGGGGACCTCCTTCATTCTTGTGGGGACCACTATTTCAATTTTAATTTGTTTTATTTTATTTCTATAGTACGTTTAAAAGCCGAGGCAGATCAAAGTGCTGTACAGCAAAAATAAAAATCTGAATAAAAGAAAAGAAAAGAAAATTAAAGTAAATAAGTTCAGCAAACACAAATTACAGTAAAATATTAGGCATAGAAAAATAAAAAGTAAATTGTAAAAGTTGGTCCCCACAATGTAAATAAGGTCAAGGCAAGGTTAAGTTTAGGGTTAGGCTAGTAGTAGTTATTGTAGAGGTTCATGCTAGATTATGGGGACCTCCTTCATTCTTGTGGGGACCACAATTTCAATTTTAATTCGCTTTATTTTATTTCTATAGTACGTTTAAAAGCCGAGGCTGACCAAAGTGCTGTACAACAAAAATAAAAACTAAAATAAAATAAAATAAAAGTTAATAAGATCAGCATAGCAACAATAAATAGTAAGCATAGTAAAATAAAAAGTAAATTGTAAAAGTTGGTCCCCACAATGTAAATAAGGTCAAGGCAAGGTTAAGTTTAGGGGTAGGCTAGTAGTAGTTATGATGGAGGTTCATGCCACATTATGGGGACCTCCTTCATTCTTGTGGGGACCACAATTTCAATTTTAATTCGCTTTATTTCTATAGTACGTTTAAAAGCCGAGGCTGACCAAAGTGCTATACAGCAAAAATGAAAACTAGAATAAAATAAAATAAAATAAATTAAAAGTAAATAAAATCAGCATAGCAAAAATAACAGAGTAAAATAGTAAGAATAGTAAAATAAAAGTAAATAATGTAAATAAGGTCAAGGCAAGGTTAAGTTTAGGGTTAGGCTAGTAGTAGTTATGGTGAAGGTTCATGCCACATTATGGGGACCTCCTTCATTCTTGTGGGGACCACAATTTAAATTTTAATTCAGTTTATTTCTACAGCATGTTTAAAAGTCGAGGCTATACAGCAAAGTGCTGTACAGCAAAAATAAAAATCTAAATAAAATAAAATAAAACAAAATAAAAGTAAATAAGATCTGCATAGCAAAAAATAACAATGTAAAATAGTAAGCATAGTAAAATAAAAGTAAATAAGGTCACGGTAAGGTTAGGTTTAGGGTTAGACTAGTAGTAGTTATGATGAAGGTTTGGCCAAGTCTTCAATAAAATGAATGGCAGTGTATGTAATGTCCCCACAAGTAAAAAAAACGAACATGCTTGTGTGTGTGTTTGTGTGTGTGAGCCACTCAAAACATCCTCCAAACATCATCCAAATTCCAACAACAAGTCTTATCGTGGCATGGATAATGTTCATGACCACGTAGAAGGATCCAAACTTGCTTGGAACAGATAGTCCACTGTTAGTGCCTCGTACTAATGTTCTCCAGGCAGGAACAGTCCCTCTTTATGCAAAGGCAGTGATATGATATATTCCTGGTCCTCTTGGAGCCTGGTGCTAATTGAACAGTAATAGGCTGCACTGTTTCACCCTTGTCCCTCAGCGGGCGTCTGGACACTGTTAGAGAGCAGCTGAGCCGGGCTGAAGAATGCGGACGGGGCTGGCTGGGCGGCCCGAGGAAAGCTGATGTGGACGCAAAGAATTCCTGCCTTTTATCTCCAGCGTAAGACCAGACAGCGCTGAACTCGTCAGAGACCCCCAAGATTTTAAACATGCGCCCCGCGGAGGACGAACAAGGATGGATGGTTTGGGACTCTGGTGATGCGATAGAGTCTCTGCGGCGGGAATTACCTTCTATTTTTTATTTATTTGTTACAGCTCTGGAGCGGAGCCATTACTCTGGAGTTTATGAACCCAAACTTTTGAGCTGATTTAGTAGCTTTTGTATGCCTGGAGTAAACACACTCACAGCTAAAAGCCTCACTAATCCGTCCCCGGCGTAAATCACGGTGCGCGAGAGAGGACGAGGAAGAGGTTGTGTTTGGTTGTGAAACTGGCTCTTTATCGGATTGATAAGGAAGCATGGTCAGGGACGCTTCTCACCGCTCAAATATGCTACCTGCATCGGATACTGATAAACTGGGGTCATGAAACAGCTCAGGACTGCAGAAACGGGCCACGACTGCTAAATCTCAACAGCACATCATCACAGTATGAAGTGCTAACCAGAGAGAGCGAGAGAGAGAGTCTGTCAGAGTCATTGTGGTGTTCCATGTATTTCAGTGAAGCCACATTTTTCTCACATTATTTGTCAAGACCTGCTCCACTGTTCAGATGCCGACGTGTGATGGAGTTCACAGGAACACTGTTGGACAGGATACAGGATTTAAAAGACCCTTGTTATAAAGAAGAACCCTCAATTTTTTCCTTTAAATGAAATTATTATGTACATGTTGTATTACATTCAATTTACTTACATATAACAGTTCCTTACATAGAAGAACAGCAAGGCATGGTAATTCATTAAAACCCAGAACCACTATCTACACTCTGGCCCCCAACAGAACCGTGAGCAGGGTTCTCTTTAGGTTGTATAGTGAGCATATTATTATTTATCATGAACAGCATAAACAACAATAACAAGCACAGAAAATTAGAAAGTGTTGGGCCAATTTTTGAAAATGCTAATGTTATTTATCATGAGCTTCTGAAATATTATTATATCATGATTATCATTAATATTACTTACCATGAACAACATAAACAACAACATCAAGAACAGAAAATAAGAAAGTCTGCTTTCGTTGCAAAGAAATTTGTATTATGTACCATGAACATCATAAATATTATTATATCATAATTATCAATAATGTTATTTATCATGAACAACAATAAAGTTTAGGATCACTTTAGAATTTCATTTCATGCAATTTATGCAAACAATATTGTCCAAATGTTTGTATTAAAGTCTATTTTTGTATAGAGGCTTATTTTTCATATAGTCTATTATCAGTAATTCTCAGTCCTCTGTCTAAATCTCCTGGTACGACCACCAATCCAAGTTAAGGATGTTATTGGACTAATTGGTTGTTGGGACACTCTTGCTCAATTGTGATCACAGCTGAAAAACATTCTACTAATAAGTGAGTATAAAAGGGAACAACATTCTAGGTTAGTTTAGTATCTGAAGATCAGCAGTTGATGGCTTGCTGACCGACTCAAAATGACCAGAAAGAAACAACTTTCTTTAGAGACCCGTCAGTCCATTGTTGTGTTAAGGAAGAAGATACTCCATTAAAACAAGAACATTTCACTGTGATCCCAAACTTTTGAGCAGTATATATATATATATATATATATATATATATCAGAACTTTACTGAATTTCCTAAAACACACATTCGTTTTAAAATTGATGCTTGTCAAAAATAGTTAGGACAAGTCCAGGTTAAGGGACAGTTGTGGGCTGGACGACAGGCGATGACAGAAGTGCCTCTTGAGCAAGACATCCAACCCCCAACTGTTACTGCGGATAGGGCTGCCCACCACTCCAGGCAAGAGTGTTTCACTGCACCTTAGTGTGTGTGTACACTAGTGTGTGTGTGTGTGTGTGTTTATGTGGGTTTTTCAGTGCCCCCTAGTTTGTGTGTTCACTAGTGTGTGTGAATGTGTGTGTTCACTAGTGCATTGTATTGTATTGTATTATGTTGCGATGTATTATATTATATTATATTATATTATATTATATTATATTATATTATATTATATTATATTATATTATGTTATATTATATTGTGTTTTAGTGTATTGTATTGTATTATATTGTGTTTTAGTGTACTGTATTGTATTGTATTGTGTTTTAGTGTACTGTATTGTATTGTATTGTGTTTTAGTGTACTGTATTGTATTGTATTGTGTTTTAGTGTGCTGTGTTGTGTTGTGTTATATTATATTATATTATATTATATTATATTATATTATATTATATTATATTATGTTATATTATATTGTGTTTTAGTGTATTGTATTGTATTATATTGTGTTTTAGTGTACTGTATTGTATTGTATTGTGTTTTAGTGTGCTGTGTTGTGTTGTGTTATGTTTTATTGTATTGGAACGTTGGGAAATGTTCAAAAACCTCTAAAACAGGTGATAAAGCAGCGTCCAGGAAATGGTTTTACCAAAATGTTTTCAGCAAGTAGTCACAATTTAACAATAATGTTCCCCAATGAACAATCACAAGAATTTGAGATATTTCACCCTCTACAGTGCATGATGCCATCAAATGAGCCAACAATTCCAGAGAAGTGCCAAGTAAGAAGGCCAAGGCCGAAAACCACAACTGAATGATCCCTCAGATGGAGCTGCATTAAAACCTGGCGAGCTTCTGAGATGGATATCGCTCTGAGAGGGACTGACGCACGGTGGAATTGTGGTCTGTTGAGTCAGCTTCTCTGATTCAATAATATCTTTTTCAGTGAGTTCTGTGCTTAAAACAACCCAAACGCCAAAACAGTTTTTACCTGTGTTACAAAAACGTGAGTGCTGGTGCAGAGGATGCCCCGCCTGGTTGTATGTGTGAAAAGTATAATTCAGTTTTTAGTTAAACAATTATTGAGTGACATTAAAAGAAATACATTCATACAATGTCTGGGGCGTCCAGGAGAAATCTGGAACTACACTTTGTTCTTCAAACTGGAGCTCAAGATCTGATCTACTTCTCCCACAATAAGATATTCATGTTACTTTGTATTGCATGTATGATTTATATTTACATCTGTTCTAATCAGATCTGGTGGTGAAAATACACTTGTTGATCAGATAATGGCTTTTAAACTATTAGCTCAGGTGCCTCAGACTTTAGCACAGTACTGTATACGGGATTAGCGCATATTATACAGCACTTTTCATATCATTGGCAGCTTAATGTGCTTTACAGACAGTTTTCATCAAGAAACTAGAAACTATGAGTTCAAATAAGCAGATCATATTTATAAGAACCCTAAAAATGTGACTCTGAGCTGGACTGTCTAATAGAAGCTGAACTGAGCTCCACAGTTTAGAAGCAGAAGAGCTGAAAGAGTGTCTCCAGGTTCTCTGTATGTTACTGAAGGTGACTGTACAGAAGCTTAGTATCTGCAGATCTAAGATCAGCAGCTGGAACATAAACAGAGAGACGTTCTGTGATGTAGCAGGTTCTAGATTATTTAGAGTTTAGAGACGAGTACAGAAGTTTAAAGTCTGTTCTAAAAGATACAGGTAGTCAGTGCAGCTCTTTTAAAACAGGACTGATCTGAGATCTGTTTAGTGTTTGTTAGGATCCCAGCTGCTGCGTTCTGGACCAGTTAGACTGTTTTCTTAGGAACTTCAGTAAGAAACCATTACAGTGATCAACTCTAAACCATTACAGTGATCAACTCTGACCATTACAGTGATTAAGTCTGACCATTACAGTGATCAACCCTGACCATTACAGTGATCAACACTAAACCATTACAGTGATTAAGTCTGACCATTACAGTCATTAAGTCTGACCATTACAGTGATTAAGTCTGACCATTACCGTGATCAACTCTAAACCATTACAGTGATCAACTCTGACCATTACAGCGATCAAACCTGACCATTACAGCAATCAACTCTGACCATTACAGTGATTAAGTCTGACCATTAGAGTGATCAACTCTGACCATTACAGTGATCAAACCTGACCATTACAGTGATCAACTCTGACCATTACAGTGATCAACTCTGACCATTACAGCGATCAAACCTGACCATTACAGCGATCAACTCTGACCATTACAGCGATCAAACCTGACCATTACAGTGATCAACTCTGGCCATTACAGTGATCAACTCTGACTATTACAGTGATCAACTCTGACTATTACAATGATCAACTCTGACCATTACAGTGATCAACTCTGGCCATTACAGCGATCAACTCTGACCATTACAGCGATCAAACCTGACCATTACAGTGATCAACTCTGGCCATTACAGTGATCAACTCTGACTATTACAGTGATCAACTCTGACTATTACAATGATCAACTCTGACCATTACAGTGATCAACTCTGGCCATTACAGTGATCAACTCTGGCCATTACAGCGATCAACTCTGACCATTACAGTGATCAACTCTGGCCATTACAGTGATCAACTCTGGCCATTACAGTGATCAACTCTGACTATTACAGTGATCAACTCTGACTATTACAGTGATCAACTCTGACCATTACAGCGATCAACTCTGACCATTACAGTGATCAACTCTGACCATTACAGTGATCAACTCTGGCCATTACAGTGATCAACTCTGGCCATTACAGTGATCAACTCTGGCCATTACAGTGATCAACTCTGACCATTACAGTGATCAACTCTGGCCATTACAGTGATCAACTCTGGCCATTACAGTGATCAACTCTGACCATTACAGTGATTACCTCTGACCATTAGTGTTTCTCAGCTTTGCTCTGAGTCAGAAATGTAGAAATGTAGTGAATATTTCTTAGATGATAAAAGCTACTTTAGTGACTGTGTTTACAAGCGGGATTAAAAACAGCTCAGAGTCTAAAATCACACTCAGGTTACGTACTTCAGACTTGTTTTGTAGAGATAAAGAACCAAGTCTATTCTGTCTAACAAGATTCTGTACTGTATTGAAGTTCAAATTAATTTTACTTTCTGAACTGTTGTCGTCTGACCACACTGGGACACTTGTGTTAGATCAGATCACTACTGCAACTACTGCACTACTGGGACACTTGTGTTAGATCAGATCACTACTGCTAGCTCCATCCATATGTTCCAGTTTTGGTACACTTACAAGAAATAAAACCAAATCCAGCATATGTGGTCAAGTGTGGTCAAATTCCTTGGGCTAGAAATAGTGACATAACCCAAAATGAGTGGTGATGGGTTTGTACGGTACTGCAGAGCCTGGTGGAAAGTCACAGGTATCTGGAGGTATCATGCTGACGGCAGTGCATCCCACAGCTGCTGGAGGGAGCATGAGGGAGGATCCATAGAACCAACACCACCATCCATGTGGTCCCACAGATGCTCAGCTGGGTTCAAGTCTGTGGAACTAGGGGTCCAGGGTAATACTTAGAAGTCTTGATGAGCTCGTCCAACCAACGTTGCTTCATCTTGCTGGAATATCTAAACCGCCCCAGGGAAGACAATCAGCATGTATGGTGTATGTGATCTGCAAGGATGGATTCAGACCCAAATCGGTTCAAAGGGTCCAGAGAAGACATTTCTCAGACCAGAACGCTGCCACCACCAGCCTGTGTTCTAATAATGTTCGACTCAACTGTGTGTTGAATGTTACATTGCATTCCCAGTACCAGCTTTAAACACATGACAGATGAATTAGTTTCAAGTTTCAAGTTTGTTTGTCGATGCCCATCATCTCAGGACATACATGCATTGAAATGGTTGGAGTGAGGCTCAGATAATAACTCTACAGCAGGGCAGCATTATATATAGTAGTAAAACAGTGCAAACATACAATAAATAGACAATAATTAAGTAAAAATAAGCTAGAATATATACATTTAGTAATAACTGAAATATATAAGGGATTATACAAAACATACACAAGATATAAACATAAGATATACAGGAGGATACTGTAGAAACTTTTGCATAGGCAGGTTATCTAAGAAGATATATTTATTTAAAGTGACTTAGTGATATTGTCCATAGCAGAGATATCAGAATAAATAAAAATAATAGTATAATATAATATATATATATAGCAGTGGCCGAGTAAACAGTATTGGGGTCTCTCAGCCTCACAGTTTGTTCAGAAGCCTGACAGCCTGTGGGTAGAAGCTGTTCATTAGCTGGGTTGTTCTGGCTTGAATGCTGAACAGAATTATACTCTGTTTTCAGGACATGAAGCAACACACGTTTGAAAATGGGCCCTTTAATAAGGGCAGCTGAAGAAAAGCATTGGTTTTAAGGACCTGTTGTGAACCGTACATACCGTAAACAGATGGAACACATGCGGGACAAGACAGATCCTGCACTGAACGAAGCAAGAAACACACGATGGCATCCAATCACACTCGTAACTCCTAGTTTTATCTTGTATCTTAATGCGCCGTAATATAAACTAATGCATATCTCTATGAGACAGAGCAGACGGAACACTGTCCAGAGATACATGTGCTCATGTGCTAAACGAGGAGAGAAGGCGTGTGAACAGTACGTACAGTAACTCACACAGAGGGTCTCATAAGCGTTTCCTTTCAGCAGTGCTAAGGCCTACGAGAGCTGGACATTTCACTGACATGTTTAACACTCCCTGCTCCTCGCAGCGCTGGGGAAGTGTGGCTACAGGGAGAAACATCACCACCAACAAAATTTATCAAATTATGAAATTCCTGCAGAAACTTGAGGCTCCCCAGGACACAGGACCTGTGGAGGTATAGGCATAGATTAACAAGGGATCCAGATTATTAAAGGGCCCATTACTGACAGGTTTGAAGAGTATTACACAGTTTGTTCATGTTACTGTGCCTTTAAGACTGACATACATAAACAAGCTCTGTCCTAAAAGCAGATCTCAGCATTAACACCACCTCCTTATATCTACACTCATCAGCTCCACTGACCATATAGGAGCTACACTAACAGACTGTAGTTCATCTGATTCTCTGTATACTTTATTACTCTGTTCTTTCATGGTCAGGCTCCCCCCTGGAGCAGGTATTATATGGGTGTTGGATCATCCTCAGCACCTCAGTGACACTGACGTGGTGGTCTGAGTGGATTAGACACAGAACAGCAGAACTGCTCACAGTGGCAGTGATAGGATCCAGACGCTCCAGATCCAATGTCTTTAAAAGTTCCCTCACAGAAGGTTATAATTTTCTCTCTTCACTCTTCCTGAGATAATGACTGGCCTCCCTTTATGCTGAACGCTGTTGGAGGACTGACCATCAGGGCCTCCTCCTCACCATCACCAGCCAGCTCTCCTCAATTGAATCAATGTGCTGTCCAGATGCACCAGCATTGAGATAGGAGGGGACTGTTTCAGCCTCACTTCCACTTTCCATAAAGACTCAGTCATAGACTGCCTCAGTCAGAGACTGCCTCAGTCAGAGACTGCCTCTACCAGTGCAGGTTCTAAAGATTTGCCATCCAGATTTCAAACAGAGATTCTTTCAGCTGTTATTTGGAGTTTAGTTTATTAAACTGCAAATACTGTTTGACCAGAGGAGGACGGGTCTCCTCTTGAGAGTCTTGGTTCCTCCCAAGGTTTCTTCCTCCAGTCTGAGGGAGGTTTCTTTGCCACTGTTGCCTCTGGTTTGCTCACAGAGATATATGTTGTAACTGTCTGTTTTCAAACTTCTGTAAAGCTGCTTTGACAACATTGTTGTAAAAAGCGCTACACAAATAAACTTGAATTGAACTGAATTATAAAGGCATCACTCTATCATCCATCCATCATCTGCCACTTAATCCCGCTAGTCAGGGTCATGGGGGGGGCTGGAGCCAATCCCAGCGTCATCAGGGGCAGGCAGGGTATGACCAACACACACTCACACACACACACTCACACCTACGGTCAGTTTAGAGTGAGGATCCTAACACGCATGTGTTTGGACTGTGGGAGGAAACCGGAGTACCCGGAGGAAACCCACTCAAGCACGGAGAGAACATACACACTCCACACAGAACCACCCAGACCGGGAATCCAACCCCAACTGTGAGGTGACAGTGCTGATCACTACACTACCGTGCTGTTGCATCACTGTATTATAATTATTTTAATTTAATATAACCTACAAACAAAGGCAAATTAGTTCCCAAACAAAATCTCTTTCAGATTGAACACTTTAATTGTATATAAAAGTTAGAAGTCATGTACAGGTTTATGCATCGTTTAGGATAATAAATAAAACACCTCATTTTAAATTTTGAGAAAAAAAAGTTTTGGTGGGCTTCCCCTTCAGAGAACAAATAGGCACCAAAGGAAATATGGTCTTCATTTGTCTTTTATTGACTGTGCATATAGTTATATAAAAACTGAAAAGGATGCAGTTCCAGCAGGTGGGTTGTGTTAGGCGCTCGGAGAGAGGGTCTGCAGGCTGGTCTTGACGGTGGCCAGACGTTGCTTCCAGGAGCTGAGGGTGTCATACAGCTGCTGCCACTGCTGCTTACCGAAGGTGCGATGGGTGCTGTGGCTACGGAGCAAACAAGAGGTAGGAGTTAGTAGTGATAAGAAAAGGATGTCCAGAAATTAAAGTGACCATGCCTATCCTTATACCCCACCCCGAGCCCCTCCCTATACCCCACCCCGAGCCCCTCCCTATACCCCACCCCGAGCCCCTCCCTATACCCCACCCCAGTCAATCAGCTGACACATGCATGCGTCCGCACAGCAGCTACAAGACAAACTAATACAAACTGAATACCTTTAATTTACACACCTGTTGATGTGTTAAAGGGCCCATATACTACTTTATTTTAATTTTTTTTTTCACTGCTTAAGGTTCGTTTAAAATGTTTCTGCAGTTTTATATACCAATCAGGGCTCAATTTTTATTTTCACATTTATTTATTTATTTATTTATTTTTTTACATTAAAAAAAATCTGTATCCCTTTGAATGAGGCTGTTTTTGTTACTGTGCCTTTAAGACTGATCCCAGATAAATGAGCTGTGATGTCATATTATAAAACATATGCCGAACTGAGACACCGCTTAAAACTTTAATATGAGTGGGAGGGGCTAAACTGTCATAGGCTGCATAGATGGATATATGCAAATGGACTGGTTTCTGTGACATCACAGAAACAATGGATTTAAAAACAGGCTGTTGTCGCTGCATAGTTATGGACTGGGGAGTAAATGATAAACTTTAATAATGTTTACATATTACTTTAGATTCCCTTTCTTTTAAAATACTCAATGTTTTCCATGCTATGGGCCCTTTAAGTAATCCCAAACTGACCTGCTTATGAGGTTTAATTAGCTTAAATACTGCCATGCAGTTTCTGATGATCAGGATTTGACTGATATTTGAAACAAGAACAATTAAGACAATTAAATTTGCGAGCCAACATTTTAAAACGTGGCAAAAAATAAATAAAAAAACTAAATAAATACTAAAAAAATAAAATGAACTATATTGATGAAGGTACTTCCACAGCTTACCTCACAACAACTTTTCGCTGCGTCTGGTCAATTTTGCAATACACCATCTTCGTCCTCACGGCTAACAAAGTAAAAAT
>CM038711.1:42325469-42650469 GCA_021613375.1 Megaleporinus macrocephalus | reverse complement strand
TTTAAAATTAGTAAAATCAGTGTGTCTCGTTGAGAAACCAAGACAAAGATATTTAACTACTAATCTGATACAGCACTGCACACAACTGAATACAGTGAGTATCAGTAACAGCAGAGCTAGAACACACAGCTAACACAAAACAAACAACCCAGAACACCTACAGACCAGATCTGACCGGTACAAACAGAACAGCAGCTACAATTCAATATTCTACATTTAATGATTACAGATTTAGTTTAAAATAACAGAGCCTGAGTTTAATGACTGCAGTTTTTACTGTATTTATTTAATTAGCTTTTTTAGTTTTAAATTAAGGGTCTAAATGTAATGATTGCAGTATTGAGGATATTTGTTTGATTTACTTTGTTTATTTACTGTTAATTTAGTTTAAAATATTATACCGTTTCACATGAGCTTGTTAAAATGGTAATAAACCACTTTATACCGTGTTTCATGACTTGCTTGCGCTAATAACTACATGTAGCCCTGCCGTGGCATATAGCCCCGCCCTCAATCAGTATCGGCTATCGGCCGATCATGCTATAAGGTGATCGGCAATCAGAATCAGCCTCAAAAACGCTGATCTGTCCATCTCTAGTTTTAGCAGAACTTCACTCTTTATGAGGGGTGCGGCCCACCTATGACATTAAGCTATATAGATTATTTGTTCCTTCTAAGAATCTGATCACGTCCCTGCATTGGTGTTCTCAGCCACCTGAGTAACAGCTGCTGCTCTTTTATGTATTAAACTAAAACATAAGCATTATGGTCACTGACTGTGTGCTTTTGACCCCAAACCCCATTTACTGATGTATTTCCCACATTATATACACAGTTCTGTGCAAAGTTTTAGTCACTTGGGGACATTATTATATTTAAAAAGCTGTTTATTTCAGACAGGAAGCTTTTATTTACGCAGCAAAACACTATTTAAATATTAAAAACTGTATTAATACAGTACGTAGTGCTTTTACATACATCAGTGTGTTTATTGAACCCTTTCCAAGCTTCTACTTGTGGAAACAACCCAGTATTATTATCAGTTCTCATCTAATACCTGCTTTGACTGCTCAGTACTTCATTAAGCTAAATCAAGATTTGCTGCTGAAGGAACTGAACACATTCATACAATGTCTGGGGCGTCCAGGAGAAATCTGGAACTACACTTTGTTCTTCAAACTGGATCAAGATCTGATCTACTTCTCTCACAATAAGATATTCATGTTACTTTGTGTTGTATGTATGATTATTTACATCTGTTCTAATCAGATCTGCTGGTGAAAATACACCTGTTGATCAGAAAAAGACTTTTAAACAACCAGCTTAGGTGCCCAAGACTCAGCCAGGTAAGCCAGCTGCAGTGTAACCTGAAGCTCCAACCATCTGATAGTTTACCCACTTTTAAAGACCCTGTATATGCCTAGCATGCAGAGTGTACCCTGATAAGATATTAACTACATGCATTTACACTTGGCAGTTAAAGGCATCCTTGGTTAGTTGGACAGAAACCCACTTGTCATGTGTCCTCTGTGATTATCTTCCACACAGACAGGGACCACATACCAAGCAATGTACAGCTTTGGTTATAAAACATGTGGCTCAAGTCCATCTCAGACCACCTCCTGAAGTGATGAGCAATTGGATTTGTATATGTTTTCAATGCCTCTTGGGTGTGTTTACACTTGCTTTCCTATAAGGCTTGGCCAGCCTGTGTCTATAATCCTAAAAACTCTGATACATAAAGTGAGCAGGTGTAAACATGGTCCTAGATCTTCTCCTCTTGCTCCTCAATCATTTGTATACATGCCACAGAGCAGGGTAGGATGTAAACTGCTTAATTTGTCAAGGATGGAGAAGAAGAAGAAGAAGAAAAAGACATACCTGTGAGCATCTACCCGGGCTTGGGAAGCGTTATCTTCTGTGTAACTGCCCAACAGCTCCACCATCACTTTAGCTGCAGGCTCACTGTAGAGTACCAACAGCACAGGTTGAGGAACCAGCTTGGAACTAAAAGGCAAGTGAATCAGTAACAGTAGGCGTCTTTACTTGAATACCTCTTCTTGCAGTCGACCAGCGCCTCATACACCAGCCTCAACAGAGTGTGTTTCTTCTCTGTGGTCAGGTTCCAGTCGACGATCCACTTGCGTACCTATAAGAAGATAAAAGTTTAATGATTTAGGAGCACTGTAGTTCTACACTTACAGACTGTAGTTCATCTGATTAGATGCATACATTTTTTATCCCCTTTCACCCTGTTCTTTAATGGTCAGGACCCTCAAAGGACCACCACAGAGCAGGTATTATTAGGGAGAAGGATCATTCTCAGCACTGCAGTGACACTGACATGATGGTGGTGTGTTAGTGTGTGTTGTGCTGGTGTGAGTGGATCAGACACAGCAGTGCTGCTGCTGCAGTGTTTAAACACCGCAGTGTCACTGCTAGGACGAGAATCGTCCACCAACCAAAACTATCCAGACAGCAGTGTCCTGTGGGCGGCGTCCTGTGTCCACTGATGAAGGACTAGAGGAACACAAACTGTGCAGCAGATGATGAGCTACTGTAGTAGTAGTAGTAGTAGGAGCGTCGAATACAGTGGACAGTGACAGTGTTTAAACACCCCAGCAGCACTGTTGTGACTGATCCACTCACACCAGCACAACACACACTCACAGACCACCACCATGTCAGTGTCACTGCAGTGCTGAGAATGACCCACCTCCCTAATAGTATCTGCTCTGTGGGGGTCCTGATCATTAAAGGACAGAGTAATAAAGTATACGGAGAATCAGATGAACTACAGTCTGTAAGTGGAGCTCCTGTATGGTCAGTGGAGCTGATACAGTGGACAGTGAGTGGAGGTCCTGTATGGTCAGTGGAGCTGATACAGTGGACAGTGAGTGTAAGTCCTGTATGGTCAGTGGAGCTGATACAGTGGACAGTGAGTGGAGGTCCTGTATGGTCAGTGGAGCTGATACAGTGGACAGTGAGTGGAGGTCCTGTATGGTCAGTGGAGCTGATACAGTGGACAGTGAGTGGAGGTCCTGTATGGTCAGTGGAGCTGATACAGTGGACAGTGAGTGGAGGTCCTGTATGGTTAGTGGAGCTGATACAGTGGACAGTAAGTGGAGGTCCTGTATGGTCAGTGGAGCTGATACAGTGGACAGTGAGTGGAGGTCCTGTATGGTCAGTGGAGCTGATACAGTGGACAGTGAGTGTGTAGATACACGGAGGTGGGTTCTAATGTTATGGCTGATCAGTGCACATATCATATCGGACATATGATTTTTGCTCCATACCACCCAGTATGGCTCTGCACTCAGTAACCGTGTATGACTTATTGAACAGATTCTTGTAGAGAAACAGTTTTGGATGTGTTCAACTGATGCCTATACCTGGTCCAGCTCAGTGGGGATGAAGGAGATGGCGTTGCAAGCAGCTGCCACCTTGATCAGACTGCAGTACACAGTGTACCTCACTGGTGTGTTCTCATCCATCCCATGGAACAGGTTGCTCAGGCTTATGAGACACACATACATAAACATATATGATCACAACACCACAATAAGAAACGCAACCGACTAAAGATGAAGAGCAGAGCAGTGCAGAGAACCTAAATCAGCATATACAAAACTTAATGAATGTTAATAGTATGTTATTGTATTATTTTCTGACAACTGTTACTGTGCTTAGTAACACTAATATGTTACTTAATAATCAAATTAATGTGATTTAAATGCTACATATTCTCTATAAAGTCATCTCCAGGCCCGTTTTTTGGCAAAAAGGTCCAATGAATGAACAGGTAGACTCCACACGTACAGCTGCATCCTGAGAGAGGGCCGCTCGCCTTCCCGGAACTTCACCAGCTTCTCACACAGGCTCTCTATCAGCGCCTCCTGCTTCTCAGTTTCCAGAATCAGCAGCAGAGATACGATGCTGTTCATCACGCTCTCCACATCTGCACAGGCGCACACACACAACAGGAGCAAGGCGTTGAATGCAAAACCACATCACTGTACACTTTTTATTTCTATACGATACTGAAGGCTCATTCAGGCCCCCCTGTACACTCACCCTTGTCGTCGTCTTTGAGGCAGACATCGCATGCCTCGATAATCTGAGCCAGGTCGACATGGAGGCCTCCTTCAGAGTTCTCCTCTGAGATCTCAGCTCCTTTGGATTTGATGTAGGCCCGAAGCTCTGAAGCCTACATACGAGAACACACAGAACATTTCGTTTATTACAATTAAGAAAAGAATACAATCACCCTCACTTACTATGTGTATAAAACATGTTTCACAGTGAGTATTACCATAATACTCTCTCCCATATATATATATATATATATATATATATATATATATATATATATATATATATATATATATATATATATATAGTCACAGTAATGTGTCATTGTGTGCTTTAGATTTGTGGCGATGATGTCAAGGCAGCATATACACTTAAACATGCATGCGTACATATTTTAAATAGGACCAACTACACTCAGGGTCTACTGGAATAGATATACATGCTGCAACTTCTCTAAATTAGAGTACTTCTATACCATACCCTCTGTCTGAAACACTCAGGGCTCCCGTGTCTTTAAAATCTAACCATATCCTGATCTCAGAACCAGAAATCACAACCAAATTGAACACATGTGCAACATAACATCCCTACTAGCTAATAACATACCTTAGATGTCTTTTTTAGAGAAAGGTTTCAATTTAAAGGTAATCACTTTCTATAAATTGAGCTGTTTTTTCAGACAAGGGGACCCAAATGTCTAGTATAAAGCTTGAACGCTGAATGCATTTGACCACCAGTCAGTTGTAACATATACACAATATACACACAGCCTGTAAACTGCAGGTGCACAACAGAACTGAGGCTGACACTCAATGGCCACTTTGTGAAATCCACCAGGGGTAACACAATGTGCATTAACGGGTGGGCTTCACTCTCTAACTGTTTACGTTCAGTGAGCAAGGAATTCTTTGTGTTTACACGCAATAACGGTGCCAGATTGCAACTGCTGTACACCATCATGTGGAACTAGTTAAGGTGGATGGGGAATTTGAATAAGAGGATAATTTGAGCCACGTCTGTCTTTTGGTTTACGTTCAGATTGTAAGTACTCCAATATTTAAGGTGGAACGAGGAATTCGAACAAAAGCTGACTTCAGCCACGTCTTTCTTCAGGTTTAAGCTCAATAAAAGCTCCGAGCTAATGTAGCTAATGTAGCTAACTGGCTAACGCAGCACTGCTGGGATGTTTAGCTCCCGGCTAAAGCTTAAAGTATCAAATCATCTCCAGATAATACATCATAAAACTCATTACAGGTACATCTGTTAGGAGCTGGTGTTTACGGTACCTGGTCCTCCTCGGTAATGTCGATAAAAGCCGGGACGCTCATTTTTCTCCAGGTTTTTTGGAGCGCAGATGAAGTCCACACTCACGGCGAGGCTATGGAGGCCGGAAAAGGACTCGCGTACTTCCGGCGCTGTGTCTTAAAGAGACGGTAACATGTTGTTAATAATTTTATTTTTGAACAATTTTTAGTTGTCTCAGTATTTTAAACAGCAGGTCATTAATACTGTCCGATAAAATATCCCTAAAATAAAGTGAGCTAAAAGAACAGTGCACTGAATTGCCTGAATAGTGACGAGCGGTTCGGTTCAGTTTAATGAATCGATTCATTGGAGCCACACGTTTTAAAGAATATGACGTTCGATTCACTGATTCATGAGTCAGTTTTTATGATTCCATCAACCTGCATTGTTTTGTTTATGGCATTTCTTGTAGCTACAAACTATTAAGGTTGAATGGATTTGTTCGTCAAAATTAATAAGATAACCGACTAATTAATTACGTATTTAAACATCTTAAAATCGTTAAGCTGCAAACATAGACATTTAGAGTGGTTTAATGTGAAATAGTCAGTGCTACAGAAACTTATCAAGTCCCCATACAAAAAGCTCCCTTACATCTTTCCAAATTGGGGGGGATTGGAGGGGTCTGACCCCCATGATTAAGACTTGAACTTCCCCATAAGGGGTCAAATTTATTTATTTATTTATTTATTTATTTATTTATTTATTGGGGGGGCTTTTTATTCGACTTTTAAGGTGGAACCAAATATTGGAATATGAATCCAGGCTTAGTTTTATGTGGGCTGTTTATAATGTATAAAACTCATAAAACACTTATCTACTGAGGCACTGTGTAACATCCGCATCATTTTAAGGTGGAAGGGTAAATGTGTTTTAAGTTGGAATGGAAAACGTGAACATAAAACTAAAAGCTTCATACTCTGGTGGCTGTAGAAGTGAGGAATTAGTTGCCCAGATTAGTAGTTCTACAGTAAACTCAAATATTCATGCTGTGAATCAGTACATTGAAGATAAAATTCTATTGTTTCACTTAACATGATTAGCTAAATTTAAAGTTTAAAGTTGAAAGCATAGTTAAAATGGTTACTGAAGATTAAGATTATCTAAAAAATGGCTAGTTTTGCAGTAAAACTGATGATGGAGGATGAGTTGCTGTATTTATAGTTAAGTCATTTTGCCCTATAATATATTTTTTAGGAGCCCTGACTACAGGGGTTGTTGGTATGCGCCAGACATTACAGTAAGCAAGCAAACAAGATACTAGGGGTGTGTATTGGCAAGAACCTGGCCATACAATACATATTGTGATATACTGTGATTTTTCGCATCCTACTATAAAAACACACCACTATATGAACAGGTTTGTCAATGCTTACAATAGCACTGCGCCCTTGTGCTGCATGTTAATGTTGGAGTAGAGCTGCAAATGAATTGCAACACTGACATCTAGTGGTCAGAGGTTTAAACACAACACACAATGATTCACTGTCTGTCAGGAATCTGTGTATTGATACTGTGCTTTTGAGAATCGATACAGTATCACTAAATATAATATCCTGATATTTTACATTTTCTTACACCCCTACAAGACCCTGTAAGGATTGTAAGACTTCAGTTCACTGAAGCACAGGCATGCATTGTATTGGTTTCCCTTTACACCCAGAAGAAAAACTTGATACCCCCTACCCCCCCTCATGTGTATGATATGTTTTGTAATAAAGTTTTGGTCTGAACAACAAGTTATTTTAATCTATTTATGGTGTAGGGGCATTGTATGTTGAAGTAGCTCCCAAAGAAAATGATTTTTTTCAGATTTGGCACGATTTCCCATCATCATAATTCCATATAAACACTCAGAAGACACAAGTATGTTCACTGGTGCTTTTGATAGTCATAATGAAATGTATATATTTGTGTTGTGGACATGGGGTGTGTCTCAAATCCTAGTGAGTGTCTAAGTAGGCTGTCTAGGTAGCAGCTGTGTAAGTATCAGCGTTCTCTCCTCATCTCTCCTCATAAAACAGATTACTGAGACGCTCTAGTTAGAGAGAGACTGCGTCACGGCTTGTTCCCCCCACTGCAGCACGCCACCGGTGGTCTAGCTGGTTGCTAAGCTACCGGCCGGCTATCCAAAACAATAACCCGAGGCTTAAAAATCCGCTAGCATAAATGCTAATGGCTGGAGTATAAAAGTGTAAATGGTGAAGGACTGTTTTGTGTAAAAACTGTTTTGTGTGATTATATGACCAGAAACACATTAAAACTCCAGAGAGAATCAAAATAACTCACATTTTAAAACCACTTCACTGCTCCTAGATTAGCCTGTGTTGCATCATGGGATTGTCTTAGTGGCTGAGGAAGCGTTTGATGCTTCTTTAAAATCAGGTGTAAATAAGGTTCCTCAGTAGACAGTATGTTTAAGGTATGTAAGAATTGGGACAGTCTACATGTCAGGAGCGCATACTATGATGTAAAATGCTGCCTATGTAGGAGATCAGTAGGATTTGAGACCACGGTGACCCCTAATTCCTATCACCACCACTGTAAAGAACTCAGAGTCTGTAATAATGAATCACATCCCACCAAATCACTCAGAATGACTGCTAATGAGAAGTGGGGCACTGAGCTAAACGCATTAGCTCTGAGGTTCCCAATGTGGGACCCTAGGCGCATTCCAATCACCCTCATGATTCCCTAAAAGTGGAGCGCACAGGGTATTCAGACATTTGAAGGGTAATTCCAAACCATAAGGAGCGAAAATGTTCACTTGGAAGGAAACTGGAGACTGCACAGGGAGTGGTCAGCAGCGGTGTGTGGGAAAGTTTAACCATCGGCCTTCTCCTTAGGATGCGTGTTGACACTGTAGGACGCTCCAAATGAAGATATTTATTAGCTGTAGGTCTCGTATGACGTCCCGTACTCAAGTGGGTTGGGAATATGACAGTACTGCTGAAAGACTATGTGGAATGGAATGTAGCTCCTGTGACCCTGGACCCATTCCCTGATTCATCATTCATCAATGTAAATGTAGAGGTTAGGGTTTAGTGTAAATGTAGGGGTTAGGGTTTAGTGTAAATGTAGGGGTTAGGGTTTAGTGTAAATGTAGAGGTTAGGGTTTAGTGTAAATGTAGGGGTTAGGGTTTAGTGTAAATGTAGGAGTTAGGGTTTAGTGTAAATGTAGGAGTTAGGGTTTAGTGTTAATATAGGGTTTAGGGTTTTGTGTAAATGTAGAGCTTAAGGTTTAGTGTAAATGTAGAGGTTAGGGTTTAGTGTAAATGTAGAGGTTAGGGTTTAGTGTAAATGTAGAGGTTAGTGTTTAGTGTAAATGTAGGAGTTAGTGTTTAGTGTAAATGTAGTAGTTAGGGTTTAGTGTAAATGTAGAGGTTGGTGTTCAGTGTAAATGTAGGGGTTAGTGTTTAATGTAAATGTAGAGGTTATGGTTTAGTGTAAATGTAGGGGTTAGGGTTTAGTGTAAATGTAGGAGTTAGGGTTTAGTGTAAATGTAGGGGTTAGGGTTTAGTGTAAATGTAGACGTTAGGGTTTAGTGTAAATGTAGGGGTTAGTGTTTAGTGTAAATGTAGGAGTTAGTGTTTAGTGTAAATGTAGGGGTTAGTGTTTAGTGTAAATGTAGAGGTTAGGGTTTAGTGTAAATGTAGGGGTTAGTGTTTAGTGTAAATGTAGGGGTTAGGGTTTAGTGTAAATGTAGGGGTTAGGGGTTTAGTGTAAATGTAGGGGTTAGGGTTTAGTGTAAATGTAGGGGTTAGTGTTTAGTATAAATGTAGGGGTTAGGGTTTAGTGTAAATGTAGGGGTTAGTGTTTAGTGTAAATGTAGGGGTTAGGGTTTAGTGTAAATGTAGGGGTTAGGGGTTAGTGTAAATGTAGGAGTTAGGGTTTAGTGTAAATGTAGGGGTTAGTGTTTAGTGTAAATGTAGGAGTTAGGGTTTAGTGTAAATGTAGGGGTTAGAGTTTAGTGTAAATGTAGGAGTTAGAGTTTAGTGTAAATGTAGGGGTTAGGGTTTAGTGTAAATGTAGGGGTTAGGGGTTTAGTGTAAATGTAGGAGTTAGAGTTTAGTGTAAATGTAGGAGTTAGGGTTTAGTGTAAATATAGGGGTTAGGGGTTTAGTTTAAATGTAGAGGTTAGTGTTTAGTTTAAATGTAGAGGTTAGTGTTTAGTTTAAATGTAGGTGTTAGGGTTTAGTGTAAATGTAGGAGTTAGGGTTTAGTGTAAATGTAGGAGTTAGGGTTTAGTGTAAATGTAGGAGTTAGTGTTTAGTGTAAATGTAGGAGTTAGGGTTTAGTGTAAATATAGGGGTTAGGGGTTTAGTTTAAATGTAGAGGTTAGTGTTTAGTTTAAATGTAGAGGTTAGTGTTTAGTTTAAATGTAGGTGTTAGGGGTTTAGTGGTTACAGATTTGGTTCAGTAGACAGTACTCTAGACAGTGGATGTGTTATTAATGTTTTGGGGTTAAATAGATCATAATGCTCGTTGTAAATATGCACTGTCGGAATTCTGGGGCTGCAGTTAATGAGGTCTAATAAGCTAGTGTGAATCATGACACTGCTGGTGTGCTAAAGCTCAGAAAACATTAATCTCAATGATGAAAACAAGTGGATGAGATTCTAAAGACCTTTAAGCAGCTTTCAAAAGCATATTGGCAGCTTGGTGTTATTGGCGAGAAGAATAAGCATCAGTTTAATGTTGCATAGTTAAAGTCATGAAGCACGCAGCACGAAGCCAGCGACAATACATCACTTTCCGAGCAGCAAGGAAGTGCCTGGTACCAAACACTCCTGTGAATTCAGCCGTGATGTGTCAGATTAGGAAATCATGGTTTGACTCTCTTCCCAGGAAAAAAAGCCTGCCCGGCGCTTCATTGCTGATCAATGATATAAACATTTTAAAAGCTTTTGCTGTGCTGTAGTTGTTGTTGTTGTTGTTACCGTGGATACAAGAAATACAGGTCATTGCAGTCAGTGTACGTATTTACACTGTCTATTGAAAGCCTGGGAACACTGGTGAACCGTTACTGGTAGAGCTAGGGCCTCAGTTTGGGCCATAAATACCAGAACTATAATAAACATTAAACTATAAAACAAATTCTACATTTAAACTAATTTAAAAATGATAATTTGTATTAGTTTTTAGTTTAATTTAGTCTTAAAGGTGCATTTATTCTACCCTCATTGACCATATAGGAGCTACACTTACAGACTGTAGTTCATCTGATCCTCTGTATTTTTTATTACTCTGTTCTTTAATGATCAAGACCCCCACAGGACCACCACAGAGCAATATGGAGTGCTGGTGTGAGTGGATCAGACACAGCAGTGCTGCTGCTGGAGTGTTTAAACACTCTGTCCACTCACTGTCCACTCTATTAGACACTCATTTGGCAAAAGTATCATAAGCAGCACTACCTTTGAAAAGCCTGCACGTGTTTCCCCCTGTTTTTAAAGTCATTACTCATCAGCAGCCCAACCTTTCAGGCATTTAAAGCAGCTTTGGTAAAAAAAGACTAACTAAAAAGATTAATTTTTATTAAGAGTTTGGAAAAGAACTAAACCAAAACCTGCTCTTCACACTAACAACACACTTTGGTATACTGATCCAATATCACATATCATTACTAAATGGCAACTGAATGATTCTCTATTTAAAACAATATTTGTGCGTAAAATCAATGGTCCTGTATATTTAATAATTCAGATAGTAAAGGGTTAATTTAGAAAGTACAATTTTGTGGGCTTTTTAATAGAAAGTTGACATTAAACACACTTTCTTTGGCTCGCTTTGAGCTGCTAGGGCTGTGTATATTGTATGTATATATATATATATGATATACTGTGATTTTTCAAATCCTACTATTAAAACACACCACTGTATGAACAGGTTTGTCAATGCTTACAATAGCATTGCGCTCTTGTGCTGCTTGTTTATGTTGGAGTGGAGCTGAAAATGGATTACAATACTGCCATCTAGTGGTCAGAGGTTTAAACACAACACACAATGATTCACTGTCTGCCAGGAAACTGTGTATCGATACTGTGTTTTTGAGAATCGATACAGTATCACCAAACATAATATCCCAATATTCGATATTTTGATATTTTCTTACACCCCTAATGGCCACTGTAGATGTGCGCCTTCCATCCACATCTACAAGTTTCCCACCATCCTCAAAGCCTCTTCCCTTTCCTCCCACCTTCTCAGCATTCGTCTCATATATCAGTCAGGTCAGTGAACTCATCAGAAGACTCCTCGCCTCAGTGAGCTGCATGCACACACGGTGAAGTGGGCCGAGAGGAGGATGCTAGATCAACACTCGGTACGCTGCTGGTAATGTAATGACAATAATAATAATAACATCTACACTATATATCTAAAGGTAAGCAGGCATGAATGAATTCGGCTAGTTTTAGGTGCACCCATCACTGATACAGGCATATAGAAAAAACACTGAACAATATGTGGAGTCACTTTACTCAATGGCAAGTCTAGGTTAGGGGGTATAAAGCCCACCCAGTACTGGGCCATGGAGCAGTGGAGTTGTGTTTTTTAGAATGATGGAGATGGAGTACCTTTGGCATGAGGTTGAGCAATCCAGTTCTGATGGTCCAACACTAGTACCTGACCTTGCCATCTCTTGGCTGAATGCATTCAAATCCTCACAGCAATGCTGCAACAGTATAAAGCCTACCCAGAAGAATGAAAGCAAGGAGGACCAGATCAGTATTAATCTTTCATTTCGCACCATCAATAGCAACGTACAACATGTGGGCGACTGGGCTTCGGGGTGGAGCTGTGGATGGTTTGAAAAGAACAAATCAGACATATGCACAAGAAAATAAGTTCCGTTAATTATTGATCATGTTTATTCATCATTAAAGGAGCAATGTGTAACCTTCAGTTGTGAGGTCACATATTCCACCCCTTGTAAGGGGTTAGTCTTGTTTTGCTCTCTGCCTGTCTGCTTGTCTTGCCTGTCTGTGTTGTGTACGTCCCCCTGTCAGTGCCATGTGGTTTGTGTTTATGTTGTGTGTTGGGCTCTTTCTGTGCCCTCCAGTCTCCACCCCTTACCTGGTTCATGTAGGTGTTCCCTCTTGTTTACCAGGGGTTTCTTTTTCAGTGTTTTCCCCTGTCCCTTTATACAGTATAACCCTTGCACCCACACCTTCACTAAGGGAATCTGCTTTAACTGCTGCTCTTACAGGAAACCAACGTCTGGAATCTCCAGTCTGAGCTCCCCTGGTTTCCTGGCTATAATAGTGTCACCAATAAAATGAAAAAAATTAAAAAAATTAAAATTTGGGTCCCAAAATGGTTCTACGGCACCAGAGTTACAGCTATTTAATTTACCCATTAAGTGGTTCTACTTATATCATCATTATAGTGTAGTAACTCAGTATTTTCAAATGTTTTGTTGTGTTTTTAATGTTAATTTAGTTCAGGCATAATCATTATTTTCAAGCTAGTAACATTCATCAGACATTTCAACAAGGATTCTTCTTCTTTCTTTGTTTTCCAACTGGTGCTGTATGGCCATGTAAAAACATGATAGGCACTCTCTACAGCCAATGTGTTGATTGTCCGTTCTGGGCTACTGTAGAAACATGTCCGTGGCAGCCTATGTTGGAAGACTGGAGATGCTCTGGAGGTTAATTATAGTGTGTATGTGAGGCGCAGAGGATGAGCAAAAGTTACTGTAAGGTTTATGTGGGTGTGGTGGGTAAGATGAATTGTTGAAGCTTTCCTGGAATGTTAGCAATTCCCAACAGTCTGTCTATTAAAATCTCAGCAACAGTGACTAAATCGACTCGACACGACTGTTGCTTCATTGAACAGTAAAGGAACTGCAAAGTCTCCTCGTGAACTTCCCTTTTAGGTGCAGTCAGTTTCAAAAGATGCTGTATCGTGCTTGCATAAGAAAGTGAAAAAAAGAGGAGCTTAATTAAAGGTAATAGAAATAATAGAAACTACAGAGAACATGAAGCTCCTAACAACCACCTGGAAGACCAACTAGCCCACCAATACTGAAACCAGCACTGAAAGCTTTCACCTGAGAGAAATAATTATCAACATATGTACTTTATCTGGTGCCTACCAAATGGACCATCTCATACAATACCCTCTCTCTGCAGAGAGTTGATCACCCCCACTCCTTTGTTTGTATTTAAATGACCCTTTTGTCTCATGCCTACCAATCACCCCCCAAGGTGGCAACATACCAACCCCCCTAAGGGTGGCATGCAAATATCGTGACACCCCAAACTCCCCCTTATCGTTTAACTTATTTTCTTATCTTCTACTTAAACTAGAGTTACTGAGTTAGACTGAGTGAGAGATGGACTAGACTGGATTTCAAGAGACTGGACTTCAAGAGCTGTGCCCGTGTATGCGCTTCTGCATGCATGTGATTAAGGCCAAGCTGTACCCACATTTCCTGTGTGCCAATAAACTCAAGTCTACGCTAAAGGTCTCCTGACTCCTGATTCCTGAAGGCCGAATTTCTAACACACCTTTGTGGGAGAGGAGAAAATGCACAGTCCTCACTGACCATCCCAGAGTCCAGACCTCTGGGGTTATGTGGATGGTGAGAATCAATGACTAACCATTGGAGGTCAGTCTGTTTGAGGAACTGAAAGTCTCCTAAAAAGAATAGAAGCTGTAATAAAAATAAAGGGTTCACACAAGAAATGCTGACCTTATTTACCTTATATTATGTAAATATATTGACACCAATTCTAAAGCCATAGGCATTAATACAGAGTTGGTTCCCCTCTTTGCAGCTATGACAGCTTCCACTCTTCTGGAATTTTGTATTGAGTTTTCTCTGTGCTTGTCTGTGAAAATTACTGCTCATTCATTCAGAAGAGCATTTGTGAGGTCAGACACTGATGTTAGATGAAAGTTCCTGGGTCATGATCTTCATTCTAGTTCATCTCAAAGGTGTTGGATGTGAGGGTCAGTCAAGTTCCTTGACACTACCCTGTATGGAATTAGAACTCTTTGCACACAGCAGAATTTGACCTCTACATTAAACCCATGCGTGTAGTGAAACACCCACATACACAAGAGAACATAAACACTAGGGGGCAGTAAGCACACATGCCCAGAGCAGTGGGTAACCCTCAGTTAGTTGCCTTGCTCAAGGGCACTTTAGTCATGGCCTGTTCGTCCTGAGAATCACAAGACCAGATCCCTAACCTTTAGCCCCTAAACTCATCTAGCAGAGGATGGTTTCAATCCATCGACCTCTGGGTTATGGTCCCAGCCACTTCTGCTGCTCCACTCTGCTAGACCAACACCCCAGATAGGACTCAAACCCACAATCACTGGCTCAGGAGGCCAGTGCCTTATCCTTTGTACACAGTCAGTCATGCTGGAACGAAAAGGGCCAAAACTGAGGGTCCTTGTCCCACCTCTGAAAAACACCCCCATAGCCTCATCATCCCTCCTCCACCAAACTTTACAGTCACAGTGCAGTCAGGCAGGTAATGTGCTCCTGGAGTTCTCCAAACTCAAGACTCGTCCATCAGACTGCCAGATAGAGAAGCGAGATTTTTCACTCCACAGAACATGTGTCCACTACTCCTGAGTCCAGTGGCAACACTTTACAACACCATCCATGCAACGCTCTGCATTGTGCTCGGTAATGGAAACCCATGTGCCATGAAGCTCCACAGGGCTTGTACTGATGTTGATGCCAGAGGAGGTTTGAACTCTTTAGTTATTGATCAGCAGAGTATTGGAGACTGCACACTATGAACTACCTTTGCCTGGTCTGACACTTCGAGACTGAGTTGCAGTGGTTTTAAAACACTTCCATTCTTTAATAATACTCTCACAGCTGATGGTGGAACATCTAGGAGGGACGAATTTTCACAAACTGACTTGTGACAACGGTGGTAACGTATGGAATTCAGTGAGCTCTTTGAAACGACCCACTCTTTCACTCGTGTGTAAAGACGGACTGCATGGTAAGCTGCTTGATTATATCCACCTGGGGCAGCTGTAGGACTGAATGAAACCTAAATTCAGTGAATAAGAAGGGTGTCCCAATACTTTTGTCCATAAGGTGTGTTTCATGATGGATATAAGTGAAGAAAAACACCTCACCTGAGCAGATTTTTCACATGACAATTGTAGACTAGATGTTAGTGAACTTGAAAAAGACACTTAACCACCAACTGCTCCCCAGGTGCTCTAGATAGGGCTGCCCACCACTCCGGGCAAGTGTGCTCACTGCCCCCTAGTGTGTGTGTGTTCACTAGTGTGAGTGTGCTTGTTGGTTTTACACAAATTCCTCCGTGCACAAACCCAAATGGCGAATAGTTCTAATTCTAAATTATTTAAATTTACATGAAATTAAATCTGATTGCAATAACTTTGGAAAGTTTTGTTTGTCTCTTGAGATGTTCGGTAACAAATACTGAAAATAAACATAAAGATATTCAAAAGATGCATTACAAATTCAAATACAAATTCAACACAAAATTAAATCTTATGTTTTTCTTGACAGAAACCTGAGATAACCTTGATTCTAACAGAAAACATGCTTATCCCTCAGTGTCCAATGGATTTGGTGAGAATGTTTTGCTGTAACGTTAACCTTTAGCCTTTTGAGCACTCAGCAAACTGACTCACGCTCACCTGCTCTTACACATAGACAGTCGTTTACCACTATGAGGCGGGACATTCTTTTCACAGAGAAGAAAAACCACAAGGGCCAGGCAACACACACCCACACTGTTCACACCGCTAATGCAATGTTTAGTTTCATACTGAAGTGAACTGACTGATAGAGAACAAGTAATAAGTACATGTACACTTCTACTGAACATTGTGCAAACAACATGCCTAAATCATTACACACTCGCCTTAATCATGTGAAGTTGTCAAGTTTTCTCGAGTGATTCTACTTATGTGGTTTCTGAGACTGTATAGTGTGCCATTATCTATAAAAACAGACACAAGTACAAGCAAAATTCACTTACACTAGTTGAAAAATGAACAGGAATGCTACTATATCATAATACATAATAATAAATGATATAACATAATGCTCAATATGGCATATGTTTACTTTTAAAGCCTCGCCATTCACAACAAACACCGGTAGGCTTGTTGGTAAAGGTGTGATCACTTTGTGTACTGTTCCCACAAAGTTTGACGCATGAAATTCTCTTAAGTCTCTTGGTCTGCTGAAGCATTAAGAGCTCCTTACACTGGAACTAAGGAGCCGGGTCCAGCTTCTGAAAATCAACCCCACACCATGATCCCCCCTCCACCAAACTTTACACTTGTCATAATACAGTCAGACAAGTACCGATGGAGAAGTGTGATTGCTCTAGAGTCCAGTGGCGGCGTGTTTTACACCACTGCATCCAACGCTCTGCATTGCGCTTGGTGATGTAAGGCTTCCATGCAGCTGCTCGGCCATGGAAACCCATTCCATGAAGCTCTCTACGCTCTGTTCTTGAGCTGATCTGAAGGCCACATGAAGTTTGGGGGTCTGTAGAAACAGACTTTGCAGAAAATTGGCACCACTTGGTGGCTGAGTTGCTGTCGTCCCCAATCACTTCCACTTTGTTCTAACACCACTGACAGTTGACTGTGGAATATTTAGTAGTGTAGTCATGACTGGACTTGCTGTTCTGGTGTCATGCTATCACGGTACCACGCTGGAGTTCACTGAGCTCCTGAGAGCCAGCTCCTATCCAGCTTCAACTAATCTCCAATTTGCCTCCAACTCAGGTCCAACTTAGCTCCAACTCAGCTCCAGCTCAACTCCAACCCAGCTCCAACTGACCTTTTGTAAACACCTGTTTACCTTCTGTAAACACCTGCTATACAATACAGGTGACCTGGAAATACTCTTTCAGTTATTCTGCTTCTAAACTGTGGAACTGTGAAACTCACTTCAGCTTCTATTAGATTCAGCTTTTTATTTTATAAGAGCCAGCTCCAACTCAGCTCCAACTCAGCTCCAACTCAGCTCCAACCCAGCTTCAACTCAGCCGCAACTTAGGTCCAAGTCATCTCCAACACAGTTTAGATCTGCAGATACTGACCTTTTGTACACACCTTTCATTAAGTTCAGAGAACCTGAAGAGACTCTTTCAGTTCTCAGCCCCAACTCAGTTCCAACCCAGCTCCAACTCAGCTCCAACTCAGCTCCAACTCAGCTCCAACCCAGCTTCAACTCAGCCGCAACTTAGGTCCAAGTCATCTCCAACACAGTTTAGATCTGCAGATACTGACCTTCTGTAAACACCTTTCATTAAGTACAGAGAACCTGAAGAGACTCTTTCAGTTCTCAGCCCCAACTCAGTTCCAACTCAGCTTCAACTCAGTTTAGATCTTCACACCTTTCATTAAATACAGACAATCTGGAGAGACTCTTTCTGTTCTTCTGCTTCTAAACTGTGGAACTCGGTTCAGCTTTTATTAGACAGTCGAGCTCAGTGCTTGACAGAAAGTCTTATAAACATATCTCTTTAACTTGGCACTTAATTAAAACTCTACATCTTCTTAGTACTTTAAATTTGGCTTATTAAGACTCTGTAAAAGCACAAAACCTGTCTGTAAAGCACTTTGAGCTGCCACTGGTATGAAATGTGCTCTAAAAGTAGACATTTATTATTATTATTATTATTATTATTAACATCCTACCTTAAGTCAAGTCAAACGCAGCATAACTACATGGGGTCATGCCAAGAGGTTGTCACTCTAGCAATGCATCATAATAGCAATATAACCCCCAACACAGCTCTGTTTAAGATTTTGCATGAACTCTACATGATGCTATAACTCCATTACTTGTTACCTACACCAAAAATGTCTTGATCAACTGCATTTAGGGTTGGGGTGTTGGGGGGGGGTGTAGATTTTTGGCTGAACCATCACTTTAAGCTTTTTGATGTGGTGGATGTGTCTGCTATCTAAAGGCACCGCAGTGTAAACAGGCACTTGCGTCGTTTTTGAACTAAACCAGCACCGAATTCTGCTCACTGCTGGCAGGTTCTCTGTCCTGCGTCGCAGCGCGATGAGCGAGAACATGAGAGAAAAGTTCTCAAGAGCGTGTCACGGGAAGTGCTTGTGATTTGTGGTCCCGCACCGAGTCTTCTCATCTGTTGCCTTGGAGATTCTACATAGTGATTTTATCTGGTTGGAGATGCAGTATCTTTTGTCAGCGGAGTCCTGGCTAGTTTCAGCCGTCCTCATAATTTAACCCTCTCTATGAATCACATCGGGGCAAAGCAAACACACTTAGGGGCCAAAAATGATGGTGGACGGTAGGAAACTATTAGGCCGACATTCCAAACATGCAACACAAAGTGTCCGTCGAATACTCGGTCTTCACAAACGTCAAGACCGGAGCGATTTTTGGAGTATGTTAAGTCTAAGCTGTTGTCGTTTGAACCACATTGTGTCTTTGATTTAAAACGCACCGGAACATTAATTTCCCTATCTGAAGTCTGGAATGCTTCTCTTAACATCCTCTGATCCTGATGTCAGATGTTACAAGAACCGTACATACAAATTATGAATTAAACCCTCACTCGCTTTTAAAAGGGTTCCTTGATGTAATTCTTTAGAAGAACCAACTCTCCTATAGTCTTCTGAAGTATAGACCTTCAAGATGATGTGTATGTTCTATACCATTTGGAGGTTTCTTCCTGGAATGTGTGTTCAAGCCAAGAATATTTTAACCCTTATTTTTAAAGAGTGCAGCCTGAGCTGGTTCAGCCGTTTTTATCAAAGATTGTTAAAGATGCACAACTTAAAATTGATTCTTTGGAACCTGGAAATGCCACAAACAAAGAACTTGGCACGACGCAGGCAGAGTGAAAAGTCAAGCTAGGTTTATTAACAAACGTAGAAATCAAACAAAACAGCAACAATCGGACAAACACAGCTAAGGGCCAATGGGATAGACAGGACAGTAATCAGGGTACACGAAGCAAACAAGAGTCAGGAACCAGAGAAGGCAGTCAGAACAGGCAACCAGAATCAGACAAAAACAAGAGAGAGAGAGAGAAAATCAATGAAGGAAGAGAGTCAATAACCAGAGATCAGAATCAACAGACAAGGAAAAGCGCTCGCTAACGCAAACTGGGTTTGGCAAATCCACTCAATTGGGAAAATCAGTAGGTGAGTGTGGCTAGTGTGTCTGAATACTCAGTAGTAAATCAGTAGGCAAGCGTGGCTAGTATGTCTGAATACTCAGTAGTAAATCAGTAGGCGAGCGCAGCTAGTATGTCTGAATACTCAGTAGTAAATCAGTAGGTGAGCGTGGCTAGTATGTCTGAATACTCAGTAGTAAATCAGTAGGCGAGCGCAGCTAGTATGTCTGAATACTCAGTAGTAAATCAGTAGGCAAGCGCGGCTAGTATGTCTGAATACTCAGTAGTAAATCAGTAGGCGAGCGCGGCTAGTATGTCTGAATACTCAGTAGTAAATCAGTAGGCGAGCGTGGCTAGTATATCTGAATACTCAGTAGTAAATCAGTAGGCAGGCGTGGCTAGTATGTCTGAATACTCAGTAGTAAATCAGTAGGCGAGCGCGGCTAGTATGTCTGAATACTCAGTAGTAAATCAGTAGGTGAGCGCGGCTAGTATGTCTGAATACTCAGTAGTAAATCAGTAGGCGAGTGTGGCTAGTATGTCTGAATACTCAGTAGTAAATCAGTAGGTGAGCGTGGCTAGTATGTCTGAATACTCAGTAGTAAATCAGTAGGCGAGTGTGGCTAGTATGTCTGAATACTCAGTAGTAAATCAGTAGGCGAGCGTGGCTAGTATGTCTGAATACTCAGTAGTAAATCAGTAGGCGAGCGTGGCTAGTATGTCTGAATACTCAGTAGTAAATCAGTAGGCGAGCGCGGCTAGTATGTCTGAATACTCAGTAGTAAATCAGTAGGCGAGCGCGGCTAGTATATCTGAATACTCAGTAGTAAATCAGTAGGCGAGCACGGCTAGTGTGTCTGAATACTCAGTAGTAAATCAGTAGGCGAGCGTGGCTAGTATGTCTGAATACTCAGTAGTAAATCAGTAGGCGAGCGTGGCTAGTATGTCTGAATACTCAGTAGGTATTGAGTAGTAGGTGAACGGTACCCGGATGACCTCCTGAATCAGCAGCCATTTTTATGTTGGCGACCTCAGCACACTGCGCTATCCCATAATTCACCTGGAGTCGCGGATGAATTTAAAGTGGAGTAAATAAACAGTGTAAAGCTGAACGTCGGCTGTGTGTACGTAGCTACAGCTAGTGAACTGCTGCTGCAGAAGTTAGCGCTACTGCTGAGATAAAACATTATCTAATCCAAAACACAGAAAAGGGGCAATAGATTAGACAGGACAGTAATCAGGGTACACGGAGCAAGAGTCAGGAAGGAAGGAAGGCAGTCAGGACAGGCAACCAGAATCAGACAAGTACAAAAGAGAGAGAGAGAGAGAGAAAATCAAGGAACGAAGAGAATCAGTAACCAGAGATGAGAATCAACATACAAGGAATAAGCGCTTGCTAACGCAAACTGGGTTTGGCAAACCCACTCAATTGGTGAAATCCGTAGGCGAGCGCGGCTAGTATGTCTGAATACTCAGTAGTAAATCAGTAGGTGAGCGTGGCTAGTATGTCTGAATACTCAGTAGTAAATCAGTAGGCGAGCGCGGCTAGTATGTCTGAATACTCAGAAGTGAAATCAGTAGGCGAGTGCGGCTAGTATGTCTGAATACTCAGTAGTGAAATCAGTAGGCGAGCGCGGCTAGTATGTCTGAATACTCAGTAGTGAAATCAGTAGGCGAGCGCGGCTAGTATGTCTGAATATTCAGTAGTGAAATCAGTAGGCGAGCGCAGTTAGTATGTCTGAAGACTCAGTAGTAAATCAGTAGGCGAGCGTGGCTAGTATGTCTGAATACTCAGTAGTAAATCAGTAGGCGAGCGTGGCTAGTATGTCTGAATACTCAGTAGTGAAATCAGTAGGTGAGCGTGGCTAGTATGTCTGAATACTCAGTAGTAAATCCGTAGGCGAGCGCGGCTAGTATGTCTGAATACTCAGAAGTGAAATCAGTAGGCGAGTGCGGCTAGTATGTCTGAATACTCAGTAGTGAAATCAGTAGGCGAGCGCGGCTAGTATGTCTGAATACTCAGTAGTGAAATCAGTAGGCGAGCGCGGCTAGTATGTCTGAATATTCAGTAGTGAAATCAGTAGGCGAGCGCAGTTAGTATGTCTGAAGACTCAGTAGTAAATCAGTAGGCGAGCGTGGCTAGTATGTCTGAATACTCAGTAGTAAATCAGTAGGCGAGCGTGGCTAGTATGTCTGAATACTCAGTAGTGAAATCAGTAGGCGAGCGCGGCTAGTATGTCTGAATACTCAGTAGTAAATCAGTAGGTGAGCGTGGCTAGTATGTCTGAATACTCAGTAGTAAATCAGTAGGTGAGCGCGGCTAGTATGTCTGAATACTCAGTAGTGAAATCAGTAGGCGAGCGCGGCTAGTATGTCTGAATATTCAGTAGTGAAATCAGTAGGCGAGCGCAGTTAGTATGTCTGAAGACTCAGTAGTAAATCAGTAGGCGAGCGTGGCTAGTATGTCTGAATACTCAGTAGTAAATCAGTAGGCGAGCGTGGCTAGTATGTCTGAATACTCAGTAGTGAAATCAGTAGGCGAGCGCGGCTAGTATGTCTGAATACTCAGTAGTAAATCAGTAGGTGAGCGTGGCTAGTATGTCTGAATACTCAGTAGTAAATCAGTAGGCGAGCGTGGCTAGTATGTCTGAATACTCAGTAGTAAATCAGTAGGCGAGCGTGGCTAGTATGTCTGAATACTCAGTAGTAAATCAGTAGGCGAGCGTGGCTAGTATGTCTGAATACTCAGTAGTAAATCAGTAGGCGAGCGTGGCTAGTATGTCTGAATACTCAGTAGGTATTGAGTAGTAGGTGAACGGTCCCCGGATCATCTACTAAATCAGCAGCCATGTTTATGCAGGTGAACACAGCACACTGCGCTATCCCATGATTCACCTGGAGTCGTGGATGAATTCAAAGTGGAGTAAATAAACGGTGAAAGCTGAACGTGGGCTGTGTGTACGTAGCTACTGCTAGTGAACTGCTGCTACAGAAGTTAGCGCTACTGCTGAGATAAACAATGATTACATTCCTCCCGTTTCATCTTCTCTGATCTACAGCTCCACACCGTCTGATACATAATCAGATCAAAACATAGATCAGAGTCACAAAAATATCTAAATCTGTCAGTAAACAAGCTTTTAAATGAATAGCAGGACTTTTACGGTGGTGGTCTGACGTCTTGCGTCACAGGACGCTGGCAATATGGTGGACGTAGTACGTCTGAGCTTGTGTAGCTACTAAAACTCTCCTACTGAACCTACCTACTAGTCTACCGCTCGAGCAGCACGTACTGACTCTAATCTAGTACCTACTGACTAGTAGGCGATTTCAGATGCACCTATAATGTGTGTGATCAGTACTTTGGGTAAGCAGTACGAGAAAGTCATGTGTAATTGGTGTATTGTGAACATGTGGGTGTGATGTCATCGGTAGATGCACACTGGGAATTGGAGTCAGGAAGTTCACACTATGTATATACATGTTACTGTTAGATTCTATAACTCGATGTTAAGTTCAGTGATGTCTCCTGTTTGTGCTCTCAGTGCAGAGCAGGTTGTACCCAGTTCCATGTGTTATTTGCCACAGTTTCCAAGTTCAAAGTGAATTTCACTACAACTTTCTTGGAAGACACCAGCATACAGCTCATTTAGTGCTCACAGCATTCGTCTGCCAGGTTCAGATTTTGTCATAATAGTGAGAACAGAGTCTCTGTTATTGATATTCTGGGCCGGGACCACCTGCTACAGTACTGTGTAACACTGGAGGAGCAGCACAAGAACTCTACAGATCTTCAGTTTGCTATGGAAGAACCTCCATAGGACTTTTGTTTAGCCTTCTAAAGTATAAAGAACTTCCAGATAATGTAAATGTTCTATACTATTCCTAGGTGTTTTCTTAGAAAAGGTGTGTTCAGGACAAAAACATTTTAACCCTTGAAAACATGCCAGAAATGCATGACTTACACCCACACTGTCAAGGTCACACACCTTAAAACTGATCATTTGAAAGCTGGAATTAACACTATATATATAAATTCACTATTGGATTCTATAATTTGATGTTTAGTTCAGTGACATCTCCTATTTGTGCCATGGATGTTCTCATGCAGAGCAAGCTGTGCCCAGTTCCATGTGTTATTGGCCACAACTTTCCAAGTTCAAAGTGAATTTCACTGCTACTGTCTGGGAAGACACCAGCGTAGAGCTCATTTAGCACTGAAAGTATTAGTCTGCCAGGTTCAGCTTTCAGTGCTTACAATTTGAAACTTGGAAATAGCACTACATATGTAATATGTACTGTTGGATTCTGTAATTCAGTGTTTTGTTCAGTGACATCTCCTGCTTGTGTGATGTATTATCTCAGAGCAGAGCAGGCTGTGCAATGGAAGTCAATGGAACCAGAATTATATCCAAGTGATTTTGGAGCATTTCTGTTGGTCCATGCATCATAGAACCTCCACACGGTATAGAGTAGGTAAGAATAGTAGATGTCATGTTCATGTGATATATAGTTTTATGATATAGAAAAATAAAAATCGATCCAATCCCAGCGTCATCAGGCGAAGGAGGGGTACACCATGGACAGGTCGCCAGTCCATCATATGGCCAACATACATTCACACCTACGGGCAGTTTAGAGTGAGCAATCAACCTAACATGCATGTGTTTAAACTGTGGGAGGAAATCGGAGTACCCGGAGGAAACCCACTCAAGCACAGAGAGAACATACATACTCATCTTACTGTGAGGAGACAGGGCTGACCACTAAGGCACCGTAGTAAAGAAAAGTAAAGTAAAGAAAAAGTAAAGTTTTTGGCCTCTCCTGTAAAGTTACCATTTTGCTGATACTTGTTTTTCTTTGGACAACAACTAAAAATAGATCACCGAGTTTTTGGTCCCAGACTATGGGTTTGCAAAGACTGAGAATAGTTTCATGAGCCAGGACTAAAAACGTATGATTAATGTGAAATACGGTTGATTTTATTGGAACATCAGAGCAAGAAAGAGACTGAGTACAGCTACCTTGACCACCTTACACCACACGATCCATATAATGGGAGCGCAACGCAACTCTAGCAAGACTCACAGAATTTAATTCCAATATTGGAAATTTGTCTGCATCGCTTAAAAAGTCATTTGGTGATATGAACAACCACACACTTGCTCCAAATCAGGATATAATATAATATAATTATAATATATAATATAATTTACAATCAAATAAAAAAATGGATAAATAACAGAGTTCCATCTATCAATCCATCCATTATCTTTTCGCTTTATCCCGCTAGTGGGGGTCTCGGGAGGGCTGAAGCCAATCACAGCGTCATCGGGCAAAGGTGGGGTACACCATGGACAGGTCGCCAATCCATCGCATGGCCAACACACACTAACTCACACGCTCCGTACTGACCACTACACCACCTTACTAACCACTACACCACCTTACTAACCACTACACCACCATACTAACCACTACACCACCGTACTAACCACTACACCACCGTACTAACCACTACACCACCGTACTGAACACTACACCACCGTACTAACCACTACACCACCATACTAACCACTACACCACCATACTAACCACTACACCACCGTACTGAACACTACACCACCATACTGACCACTACACCACCGTACTGAACACTACACCACCGTACTAACCACTACACCACCATACTAACCACTACACCACCATACTAACCACTACACCACCGTACTGAACACTACACCACCATACTGACCACTACACCACCGTACTGAACACTACACCACCATACTGACCACTACACCACCGTACTGAACACTACACCACCGTACTAACCACTACACCACCATACTAACCACTACACCACCATACTAACCACTACACCACCGTACTGAACACTACACCACCATACTAACCACTACACCACCATACTGACCACTACACCACCTTACTAACCAATACACCACCATACTGACCACTACACCACCGTACTAACCACTACACCACCGTACTAACCACTACATCACCATACTAACCACTACACCACCATACTGACCACTACACCACCGTACTAACCACTACATCACCGTACTAACCACTACACCACCGTACTAACCACTACACCACCGTACTAACCACTACATCACCATACTAACCATTACACCACCATACTAACCACTACACCACCATACTAACCACTACACCACCGTACTGACCACTACACCACCATACTAACCACTACACCACCGTACTAACCACTACACCACCGTACTAACCACTACACCACCATACTAACCATTACACCACCATACTAACCACTACATCACCGTACTAACCACTACACCACCGTACTAACCACTACACCACCATACTAACCATTACACCACCATACTAACCACTACACCACCATACTAACCACTACACCACCATACTGACCACTACACCACCATACTAACCACTACACCACCTTACTAACCACTACACCACCGTACTAACCACTACATCACCATACTAACCACTACACCACCATACTAACCACTACACCACCATACTAACCACTACACCACCATAATAACCACTACACCACCATACTAACCACTACATCACCGTACTAACCACTACACCACCATACTAACCACTACACCACCATACTAACCACTACACCACCGTACTGACCACTACACCACAATACTAACCACTACACCACCATAATAACCACTACACCACCATACTAACCACTACACCACCATAATAACCACTACACCACCATACTAACCACTACACCACCGTACTAACCACTACACCACCATACTAACCACTACACCACCGTACTAACCACTACACCACCGTACTAACCACTACACCACCATACTAACCACTACACCACCATACTAACCACTACACCACCGTACTGACCACTACACCACCGTACTAACCACTACACCACCATACTAACCACTACACCACCGTACTGACCACTACACCACCGTACTAACCACTACACCACCGTACTAACCACTACATCACCATGCCACCATAACAGAGTTCTGTGAAGGAAAACACTGTGTACATTAGAATTTTTTGACCTACAGAGAAAGAGTACAGGACAGGCATTGGGGGGGGTGATGTGACTTTAGTGTACGTGTGTGTGCAGAAAGTCGACAGAACCTTATCACTTGAGGAAAGAGGAGTGATTTATAGACTGAACTCCAGCCAAGGCGACTGCAGTGTCTCACAACAACGAAAGAAGCATCTTTGTTCCTGCTCGGATATTTCTGTCCAGGCTTTTATCTGTGCTTTGATACCCGTTTCTTTTTGAAGTGTGGACAGAAAAGATTGGGAGCTGGAGTTTTATCAGTCCTCCGACCGGCCTCACTATTCTTCTGCATGGATGTGCTTGTTTGTGCTGAGATGGCAGCGAACGGATGAAGGGAAATCGTAGGAACTGCGTAGACATGTTTTTTTAAACCACTATTTCGTTATGAACGCGTTTATCTCTCTCTGGACTGGAAGTGATGTGTAATAGCTCACATAGAGTTCATGGTCAGGGAGACAGTGACCATGCTATGTTTCATACATACACACTAAGCCTCGAGTGTCTTTGTCAGTCAGAAAGTTGCCAGTTGGGCCTAAATGACATATTGTCATGAGAAGACCTTGTAATGTTTTGCTTTCTTGACTGTTTATACAGTTTTAAAACAACATCTGCCCATTGTTGAAACATTTTGTGATGACCAGTGGGCCAATATCAGTGTATTTTTATTTAAATGTATATATAATCTATTTAGAGTCCAAAGGAAACCAATTATTTCCAGTGTTCTACATAATTTTAAACTATAGTTGTCCTACAGTGTGTTAAAATCTCATAATGATTGGATTAATGTTTGTTTCCAAAACTATTTGTTAAACCAAATACCTCACATTGAAAGTAAAGACTCTGGTCCTCTGCTGTAAAGTTATCATTTTAGAGATACTTGTTCTTCTCTTGATGCCATCCTAACGTTGATTAGCGTGGTTTCATGTGGGTCATGTCAGCTGGATGACATGAAATGATTCATAGTGGAAAAACTTACAGAAACAGCTGAGAAGTAAACAGAGTCATTCAGAGTGATTTGGGGCGAAATGCTTCGTTCTAGAGAAACCTACTGAGTCAGAACTGTTCACAGCAGTGGTGAATGGAACCAGACGTCCACCTCTAAGTTCCCTCACAGAAAGTTGTTCCATGTAATACTTATGAATACTCAGCCTAAAGTCTGAGACACTGTTTTATGATATTTATGTGATCCATTTTCGGGCTAAAATAAATTTTAATCAGTGTATTACAATCCATTTGTGGTGGGGTGGTACATTAATGCTGTTCTAAGACAAATTAGCTCACAAAGAAAGATTTTTTTTCCAGATTTATGGCCATTTTACCGTCATCATCATATATATATATATATATTCTGCCATTTTTAGTTCCTGTACAGTGTAAACCCTTATTATTGACTTTCTATGTATCATATAATAAATAGATTTTTCAAAAACCCATTACATACTTCAGATGTCTGGTTACTATCAACACCATTGTAAACTATTATGATTATTGTCACTAGCACAGAGCATTTCACACAGAACCACTCGGAATGACACTGTTTTTATATTTTACTTCGATCTAATTTAACAAAATTTGTTAAAATTTATGCAAAAAATAAATAAATAAATCGGCGAACTTGCCCTTTAAGACGCACAATCACGCGCCTGTTTAAAATTTAAAAATTAACTGATCACCGCGCGCCCCGCAACGGCAGTTTGAGCTACTACAGCAGTTTAACTGCGTTACGCTGTTACTGTTAGATTTAATACTGTATTTTTATTATAATATATAATATATAAGCACGTAAATGTTAATTTTGTGTTTGCTGGCTGGCTATCTCCACTCATTTACTAACCCCTATCCTAGCATTATTCTATAATGAGGCCGGTTAGCATTAACGGTAAAGTTTAACTGTCTTTCTTTTTTGTGTTTAGGTGATACTACAGAAATATACGAGCAACCAAATCTCATAATATGAAGAGAAGGATAAATGACAGTCCATCTTCGTTTGGTAAGATCTTTTTTAGCATCTACTTAGCTCATTAGCTAACGTACTAACGCTAAACTGGCGTCTGTCCTCACGTAGCTAAGTCGTCTAACTCCAGGATTAAATAATTCTGTACGGTTTAGTTGCTGTAATTATACTGTAATAATTATACGTTTTATATAAGACTGTATTCTGTTGGCGAATAGTAAGTTTAGCTCGCAAACAACCAACTGATCTAACGACACAGCTCATTAACTAAACCTTTACTTGTGTTGCAGTTTCACGACCTAAGCAGGGGATAAGTTAGTAGTGATGGGGAGTCGATTATTCGTTATATATTACTGGTGTCGGCTCTTGACCAATGAAACGAAATGCTTGGAGTCGACTCTTCGACTCTGTCGACTCCGTGTTTTTCTTCAGTAGTCGTCTCGAGGGATATTCTGTGGAAATTGCACAAGTCTGTTTGAGTAGCCAGAGTTTGTTTAAGCTTTTATAGTACTATGTTTGTTTAAGCTTTTATAGTACTATGGTACAACCTGTTTTAGTTTAGAAAATAAATTGAGACATATTTAATTGGTCCATTCTGTTAAAATCTAACGAAAAAATCATAAATTTCAAACGTTTTAACTTGTCCATTATGGTACAATGTTGGACTTTTAATATATGAATACATTTTAAAATAATGAAAGTGTTTGTTGATCTTGTAAGCAGCGAAGAGTGTACCATAGAGGGTTAATAAAGTTACCAGCTTTAAACAACAACGCTTCTCACCAGCCGCCATGAGCACAAACTCTACTCAAAGAAATGGTTTCTATACATTTACCCAAGAATTTTTACAGAATGTTGTGGAAAAGTGAATAAAGGTGAGATTTGTTCTATTTCACCAGCTTCTAAAGCAGATTTCTGTTCCACTTTAAATAGTCGGTTGTCGTCATATAACTACAATCTTTAGCTACTCAAAAATTGGATAGATGTTTTGGATGATTTAATCCCTGCCGTGCTCATTTGATACAGACTGTGAAGTCCAGTGGTGGGAATTTAGAGTCAATTCCAGATAACACGGACTTGTGCATCACTAATAAGGAAGATTGAGCCTATTTAATGAAGTCAGTCATACACTGTATATTTTTAGAAGTGTTGATTTACAGAGACAGCATTTAATATATATCATGCATAATACCATTATATATTACAGTTGGAGACACAAGCTGTCTGTTCAACTCACGTTTACCCTGACCACACTTTCTCCAGAAAGCACACCCCTAGGCTGACTGCTGCTATCAAATGGTTGCCCAATAGCTGATAATGATTCAGATCAGTTGGCTCCCCTCACTGGATAGTTTTGGCTCCAAAATGTCACTTCAGTCAAAATCACTGCAAATTAGTGGTCTTAGTAATATTATCCACCATTTCATTTTAAACCCCACAATCAACTAATTAACTATGTAAATAAATGTGGACAATCATTCCAATCAGTTCCAAAAACTTCCAATCATTCTTGGTATATTTGGCTATATAAAATAAATCTGATGTTGCTAAATAGTTGTACTGGTTGTATTTTGTTTGATGGTGCACTGCATGTGATGGACAGTGTAAATTGTCACATGATGCAGATGCAGGGATGTTTCATTAAGGGATATCCATGAGATGAAACTGTACTTACAGGGTCAGACACAGAGGTCCACATCCATCACGTTTTGCTCTTGAGTATTTTTATTATTGTCTGATACTTTAGTGGCTATGTAAATCAGTCATATTTTATTTTTTATTTTTAAATGATTATTTTTTTTACCTTTTTACATATACTGTGTCTAAACAGATCAGAGTTCATAGCTAGCTGTCTTCATTAGCCCTTAACCAACAAACCTGACAACAAACATGAAGATGTGGGTTCATAGCAAGAAACTTCCTGTAAAACTCCATAGTATATATCAAAAGTAAAAGCCCAGTGTGGTTCTAATGTTAGGTAAGCAAAAGTCAAACTGTCCCTTTGCCAGCCAACTTTTATTTTTCTTCATTGGTTAAAGAATTGTAACTCACTTTAGTAACTGCAAACATTTGCTTATCTTTTTTTCCTCACAAGAAGAGTCAAAAAAAATTTTTTGGGTGGGAGTGGGGGCTCAGAACCATGCAAACAACAAGGAACACAGTGCTGTTAAAAAGACGGGATCCTTGGCCAAAGCAGTATAGTCTTGGACCTGGACAAGGTTGATAAATCACATCTTAAACAAGTGCATACCAACATAATGAATGAATATATCATTGTTCAAAGTATTCGAGCCAGCCCTAGAATTCATGTAGATCTTACAATGTGCTTTAATTTACTTACCTTAAAGAAATAAGGTTTACCATGCCTTAATAGGGCTTATTCACCTTGCCTTAAAGAAATAATCTTGTTCGGATTCGACATCACTAATAAATATATTAGCATCTATTATGTAGCCTGCAGACTGTTTAAGAACCACCTTGATTTCTCTCCTAGGTTTTACTAGCTGGCCCTTGCTGTTAAATTACAGATTGCACAAAGATTAAGTAATCTTCCCCACACATTGAAAGCATATGGGTTTATCATTATAGCCTTATCTACAAAGCATTGTGGGTAGAAGGACAGACACTGTGTCTTCTTAAATTATGTAGCAAAAATACAGAAACACTTTGTTTCTCAACCCTGGTCCTGGACGCCCACTACCCTGCACAGATTTGTGCTTTTGCACGTGTTAGTACTTTTTTTGACGCACCCACTTTCACTCAATAATGGATATTAAAATAGCTGATTACTTGGATTAGGTAGTAAAAACACTAAGGAGTGCTGGGCAATCGACATCCAGGGCCAAGTTTGAGAAACATAAATAGCATAGAATAGCATGTCCTGCAATATATTGTAAAAACAAGTCAGATAAGATTACAAAGCTTTTAATGGTAACCTTACATTTTTTTGAGTAATATTGGAACACTAATATTTTTGGTGATAATTAAGTAAAAATTATTTTTAGCTGACCTGGCAGGATTTAAATATGTACAAGATTATGTATTTATTAGCTAACTTATTTTTTAACAAATATTGTTTATACTGATGGTGTCGTAAACGCTAGAAAACTCAATGCTTTCCGTGACCCAATGCATCCGACATTAGTCGACATGAAGTGCTTTAGTTGCCCTGTCAAGGCATAGAAAACATACTCAGTACAGTTTATTGACTTTGATGGTAGTACAGGGAGCCGTTATTTTAGAGTGTATGTTATTTAGAGATATGTGGGCGAACGTTCTGTGAGTTTTTTCGTGCTCCTCCGGGATGGCAAGGGCCTCTGAGTCCTTGAAGATGTCCTTTATACGACCCTGTTTTTCAGTGTTAATCTAAGAGAACAGTTTACTCAGCAGAAAGTGGCTTTTATGACTGTTTTTATTTGCATGCATAGTTTTTACTGGAAATGTTTTTTACCTTTCATTCAGTTTTATGCTGTGGAAGTGTATACAATAGATATTTTCAGTGACACAGTCAGATTAGTTGTTATTTGTGGTAATAGCATCTTTTTGCACTAATTGAGTTTGTGGCTTTTCTGCTTATTACTATTATAATTATCTGGTTTACATCTGTTGCTTAAGTTAAATTCATTGACCGTTATTGTCAATAGAAAAAAATTAAAATTAAAAGACAAACTTTTTTGAAAATATAAAGTAAATTCAAGAAGGAAACAGTTTTAAGCTGACTGACTGGAAGTTTAAATCTAGTTAGACTGTTGGCACATTCTGCCTGACATGCTATTAGTCAAAGCTTCTCCAGAGTAAGGAATTCCCCTGCTGTTCTTCTGTTATAATCCAGATGATGCAACGGGTGAAGACTCAGCCTTTTCTGGACTCTCTCTGACGTCCCCATCCCCCTCACCCTCTTGCACTGTAGAGTTGAGCTAGGGGTCAGTGGCACTCTGCCTTGATGTTCCCAGACAAGCATTCCAGATGTGTACTGACAGAGAGGTGAGGGTGCGATCCATCTCACCAAAACCTCACCCTAAACCTCAGCTGTCCCAGACCCACCTTTCTGTATGGGTCTGGACCTAGCGGTCAGAGAATCAACTCTGAACTAATTGAGCTGTAGCCCAAATAATTGGTTCCAGCAGCATGGACTACTGTTGAGCTGGAGGATGTGGAGGCACATGCTATGTAGCATAAGCTAGAGAGTATATAGATTTGGGCGGATTGCTGTGTAAGGTTTAATTCAGAGAGAAGAGGGATTCAACAGAGAACCGAGAAAGAGATTATTGGACAGCTGGAACAGCATATATAAGATTAGGTTTCATGCTAGGAGTTTAAAAAACCCGCTCTTAAAGAAATGTAATGTGGTAGTTGTGCAGTCAGAGATTCTCTATTGTGTTGCTTTAGGAGAATACAGAAATACATTTTTACATGTATTTTATTTATTCTTGAAGGCGAACAGTTAAACAGTTGGAAATGTGTTTGTCTAACAGATTTATGAAGGTGTTATCCGTGTTTTATACCAACATGCCATTTTTATTATTGCTGCTATTCATACTGTGTGCACTTTCTCATAGCAATCATTGTGGTTGTGACTTTGTGGTTGAGCACTGATGCTTGTGGTTATGTCAAGACATTTCCCAGAACAAGCAGGTGAAAGTGAGTTTGGCCATCAGCGTATTTTGTGCACTCTGAAGCAAAAACTGACGAACAAGCCAGACTTTTTCGGCTCTGCCTTAGTCAATATTTACTTGCTTGTAATTCATTTCTGGTATTTTCTCCAATGTCAGTGATAATAGTGGCTTTTTATTCTTTTTCAAGCTCCTCCTACTTTATTCCCTCTGCTTGGTGAAGACGGGTGACTTGTACTGACAGGTGACACCTGGAAAAAGCAGTGAAAGTAAAGATGAACAACACAGTATCAAGTGGAAAGGTATTGCTAATATTCTTTTACAAGTTACAAACACGATGTAAAAAAAGAACCTCTTTTGTCTTTAAGGAAGTCGGGGACTAACGTCATTTAAAAGTGTAACTGTTGTGAGCAGTGCAATTGGGTCGTTTGTAAAGCAATAGCTAATATTAGCTATAATAATTCATAATTGTCATTTAAAAGAAATTGATGACAATACAAAAACTTTATATACTCCCCTGTTTTAATGTTTTTAATCATTTATCTATAATTTGCATACATTTTGTAATATGATTAAAGCTGCTGGGATCAGAAGCACAATAGACGTTATTACAGAATGTTTTTGTGTGTATGGCAGTGTGAACAGGGAAAAACGCATTGAATCTGATGATTGTTATTCCCATTTGGAACACGTTTTTTTGTATGGTATTACAATCTAACACATGCTCTATGTTCAAAGTCATTTCGAGCAAGGTGTTGTGAACGAGGCAGCATTGTCAAAAACAAAACAGCACAAAAGTAAAGTTTGAAGAAAGCAAGAACCAAAAAAAGTGGTCGCGGTTAAATAATGTGGGATTTTTACAGCGAGCATGATCACATTCTTGCTGGTAAACCCAGCAGTCAGTCACTGGAATCGGCTCCTCTGATGCTGATGAAAATGAAACCAAAGCCATGAGTGAACATGCGTCCGTCAGCAATCACTGTTTATCTCTAGACGAGTGCCATGTGAACAATAGGAGTGTTCAGACTAATGTCAGATATAGGTCACTTTATAAAAATTGGATCCAGGCCACGTTTACCTGTTATGTGAACGTAGTCCAGTTCTCCCAACCTTGCATGTTGTTACTTTAAATGACTGTAGAAGGAACTTCTACAATTGTAGAAGTTGTAACATTTATGTTCAGATTTCTGATCTGCCAGCACGCTAGGACGCTCAGTCACATTACTGGCTTTGAAAAATTCTTTCACTTTAGTTTGTGATGATCATTTGGATTGTACTTTTTAATATAATAGAAAATAAATAGTAGTTTTTAAATCTTATAGTACATTTTTAATTCATTCAAGATCCCTGTAATCCTTGCAAGAAGAAAAACAAAATAAGAGAGATCACGCACTAGTTTAAAAACAAAAAAAAGAAATGAGAAGTGAAAGAAGAACAACCAGAAAGTTATTGTTGTGGTTTTGGTCATCATTTTGTTTTATTTTTGTCTTATGGCATATTCCTTAAGATAATTTTATAATTATTATTGATACTAGGGCTACTACTAATGTACTAGTAACTGTAGTTTTAAAGAATAGTAGGTGATTTAGTTTTATTAAAAATGTAGTCATGCGAAGAGCGTGACCACAGAAATATATACAAGCAGACACCCGCATACACAAACACACACACACACTTCATCATGACATTAGTCAGAACACAGAAAGTGCTGTCTTGGGAGATGACTAAAGCTAATGAAGCGCTCATCATTTCTCCTCAACTTCAGCCTAACTCCTCCTCCGGCCACGCTGAGGTTGTTTTAGTTCGAACGGACGCAGATGAGCTCCAGACGCACTCAGAAAGGAGAGGGTTTACTCCTACCTCACACTCCTTCACTCCTAGTCCATTCTATGGACAAGTCCATGCCCACTGCATGTGCTTCTCAGGCCGGATCAAAAAGAATTGTCTCTGCCTTTAATTCTGATCTACTGACTATATAGGAATTTGCTTCTTTCGCTGTTGTTTTACAGGTTTATGTTTTTTTTCATAGAAATACTTCTCAGTGGCTATATTTTTGGCTGTAGGGGTCTTTTTTTGTTTTATATTTCCACAGGAGTAATTCTACTATATTTTAGAGTTACAGTTTATAGCTTATAGAAGTCTTTCTTTTATTTTTGGCTGCTGGAGTCTTTATACTGTAAAGGCATCTTTCATCGCTTTGTGTACGAAGCCGTCTTAGCTTGATATTAGTTTTAGTTTTGGTGTCTGTGGCTGTCGCTCCTGAGCCACTCCTCTTCCTCAATGCTGACAGAGTCGTATGGGCTGATGGGATCGGACGTGCGAGATTTGAGCACCCTGCTGCCCACTGTGTCCACTATCCCAGGGGCCAACAGCAGCGGGGCTCCACAGTGGGGGCCGATTATGGACTTTCACCCTGGAGCCATGCCCTCACACTCCTTCATCAAGCAGGAGCCAGGCTGGGGGGCTCCAGATGTCCACGACGACCCGCACTGCGGCCTGGGGGCCTTCACTGTCCACTTCTCCGGCCAGTTGACAGGGACTGGTGGCTGCAGGCATGGAGCCTTCCCAGAGGCACCGTCCAGCCAGGGCAGAGTGTTCCCCAGTGGACCTTACCTGTCTGGCTGTGCTGACAACCCTCCAGCCCCACGGAGTCAGGGTAAGTGACTCTTCACTGTTTTCTCGAAGCTCAGTTAAGGTCGGTACATTGTGACAAATCGGTTTCTGTCAGTGTATTAAGTGTACTTAGTGTACTTAGTATTTAGTGTACTTGCTGTCAGATGTTTACAGCTCTGTGTTGCAATTCTAAATTCTCCCTATGCTTTAGATACCCTGGGAAAGTGTGCAAGTCTACTTTATTCCAATTTCAACAATATATATGGTATTGTCTCAGAGTAATGATAATAATATCATAAGAATATGAAATACTGTAGATTAAGAACATGATTATATCAATGGCTTACATGCTTCCTCTCTTTTCTATAATATATTACATTCTATAACAGGTCGAAATACAATGCCAATGATGATTCACCATTAAAAAATACTAATTTAGACCTAAGCTCAATATACATAGTTCTTATTGTCAACATGGTGCGTAATAGAGCATTAATACTACTTAAGAACCCTCACCTTATATGTACCATTATCTTCGAAGCTTTAATTAATGTTAATGTTTTTACCATAGTCTTAAGTTTTTTCTTCTCTGGAAAAGCTATTTGGCTGCATGTAAAAATAAGATACTAAAAAGACAACACAGTCCCTCTACAGTCAGATGTTCAGAGTAGGATGTTGCAATGTTAAAATCTCCCTGTGCTACACATATACTGGAAAAGGGTTTCAGCATAGTGCTATGTGGAACATTAATGGTACAGGAACAGTCACTATCTATAATAACATTATCCTTGTATGATAACTGTAATAACTGTGAACCTTATATGATACCTAAAATTGTACTTTGCTACTTCATTTAAAGTATTTATTTTTTTAAAGCTGATTATGTCAAGATGACCTCTCTGGAAGAACTATTCTAGTGTATATTTAATTTGATTCTAAACGCTTCACACATATTACATAAAATATTGATGTTTTGGTGTTTACAAGTGTTTATAGTCTATGTTTAATATTACACAAAATTTAGCGTAACACATGCAATGGTTTTTAATGCTGATCGTGTGTACCGTACAGAACACTTTTTAACAGTTATATTACATGATTAAAATTTTGGTTTTATCCAGTATTGCGGTAACCTTGTTCTAGTGTTTTATTCAGTTTTGTGCATGTGCTTACGTAACACTGAGTATTGGTGAGTTACAGCAAGTGGGAACAGACTGTCTCCTTTGAACCTGAGATTTCAGCATCAAACCAAAATTACTGTGCTCTGAATATGACCTCACTTAAATCAGAATTTTCCAGACTTGCTCCAACTCAGGCTCGTGCACAAATAGCTGAGCGTTTTGTTATTGCTTTCTAGTTCCCAGATATTTCATTTGTGATTTTAAACGAAGAACAAAGTCAAAATGACAAAATCGCAGATTAATAGTTTAAGTTTATTGGTCTCGAGTGGCTGTCCCACAGGATGTCTGATTCAGTTTTCCACCACAAAGATAGATGATAAGCAGATGAAGAATCATATATCTGATGTTGTTTTTTGTTTTCTGAGAAAAACTGTGAAAATAGGTTTTCTCTTTAGGTTGATTATCACCAGGTTCAGTCATAGAAACTGAACTACACTGGATGTGCAGGGAGTCAGGATGCAAAATATAAAGGCCCAAATCACTAGTAGCCACGGGAACTTGCTTCTCTTACAGCCTAGATGGCTTTTATTTATATAGCGTCTGTTGTAATGTAGTTGTACAATAGACGTTCAACTAATTCAAGAGGTTTAGCAATCAGTTGCATTAATCAGTTAGTAATTACAGACATTTTACATAATGCCCTCGTTTTCACATAACCTCAAAAGTAACTGGACAATAGACAGCTTCATGGTGTGCCTGTTCTTATTATTGTATGACTTTTATGGAGGATAGAAGGTCTGGAGTTGCAAGTGATGGATATGTTTGGTAGCTGTTCATCTCTAAATATGCACTCAGGTTTATGTTGATGCAAGTGAATGGGGCATCTTTAGGCTAAAAACCCCAAATCTATCAGAGGGATAACAGATCTCTAAATTTAGGAGTGGCCACTTCAACTTCAAATATTTCAAAAAGAGGGAATGGACTGACAAGCTTAGCAACACCAACATGCTTGGAAAAACATGTTGCATAAATAAAATGAATGATTGCAGAGTATTTTCTGTGCTAAAGAAAAATCATGTGCAACATTTAGTCACACCAAGGACGTTCTAGCTGGGACTGGCGTATCATTGTAAAAGCCTAGAATTTAGAGACCCCTTCAAGAATGTGAATACGGAGGGTTTACCTCAAGATGCTAACTTCTGGTAACATTTAAAAACACAATTAGATTAGACTTGACTAGAAAACATCTAAAAAGCTTGCCCAGTTTCTGGAGCAAGATTATCTTTACATAACGTTGGGAAGAGAAGTGTATGAAAAAGGAAAGACAGGGCTCTAGATCCAGGGCATACCACATCATCAGTGAAGCATAGTGGAGGCAGTGTTATGACATGGTGTGATGTGACTTCTGATAGAAGTAGCATGATAAATTCTAAAGTGTCCAGCTCAGATTTAGCTGCAAAACTGACAGGACAGCGTTTAATCTTACAGATGGATAATGACCCTAAACATAACACAGAACTCAACCCTCATGCGCATGCTTTACATTTACTGAATAAAAACCTGAATGCAGCTGCAAAAAGGACAGCCATCTTCACTGCTTAATTTCAAATCCATTGCGGTGCTGTGTAGAAGCAAAATTACAAAACTTTTGTCACTGTCAAAATAGTTAGGGTTAGGACCTGATATACAGTAGGACCTGACTGTATATCAGTGTTAAAGTCAGTAACAAAACAGCCAGTTTAAGGGGTAAAGAAGGGTTGAAAATGGTCATGTAAAATTATTCTAACTGATTTGGTATTGATGGGTACATAAACAAGTACAAACATCATAACATTGTAAATGGACTGCACAAGAAAGTCAGCTGAAGTCGTACAATATGAAATGGAGGTTAATCCATTAAGCAACAGGTTTTTGTTTACAGGGGCAGATATCAGAATCAATTCTATCTGTTCTTGAACAAACTGCCTCAAGGTCAACATAAATGTGAGATCATAGCTTATTTTCCTCATGTACTATAACATATTTGTGAGTGAATCAAGATATCAGAAGGTCTATGAGCTCTCTGAGCATTTTCCCATGATGATAGGTGGGAATGGTGGATAGAATGGGAGGTGAAATATTATTAGTTTCTATAATTGTCGCTTGATAGTGAGGTAATTAATATCACACCACATTCTATAGCTGGGAATGAAGTTATTTTATATTGATGGAAGATTAAGAGAAATCTATTTTACTATTTTAAACAATATGGTGATTAAAATGGTAACATGCTTCAAATGTTGACTTTAATGATGAACCATTTCAAGAACAGTAGCCCTGGTGTTTAACAAGCTTCTCTGTGCTGTGTAGCTGTAGTTTATGGGGCTGGCTGCTGTGCTGGAATTAGGATTTTGGTAACTTGCGTTTTTATTACCCTTAAATCTGTTGTTGTGAGTGCATATGACAAATGGAAATTTCCACTCCACCACAGGGAATTCAATCTCAGGGTTTAGTACTCTTAAAATATGTAATATCTACAACACACAAAGGATTAATACTGTAAAATATGCATGAAAACTCCAGGAATATGCAGACGCATACTGGCATAAACAAAGTAAGGGGATAACATCGCTTTCTATCTCTTTCTCTCTCTTTCTCTCTCTCTCTCTCTCTCTCTCTCTCTCTCTCTCTTTTTTTCTCTCACTCTTTCTCTCCACTACAGGTTTTGATGGTGCTCCGAATTATGGACATACTCCCTCTCACCACTCTCCACCTTTTCCTTGTTCACACCCTTTCAAACACGAGGATGCTGTGTCTCCACAAACCACAATGGGTAAGCACACACATGAAAATCATTATAAACATTTGATAGTTTTATATTTGTAGTAGTAGTAGTTCAGAAATACATTTTGTGAGAACATGGTGGATGTGAATGAGTATGGATGTTGGGGGGAGTGTAATTTATTAGCAGAAAGAGTTGACATCGCAGAGGTTCACTGAGAAACTAAAGCCATTTACCTCTGTCACAGGGGGGTAAGTGTCAAACTGACTTTTAATATAGGTGCTGTAAATAAATAGGTGTTCACTCTCCAGCTATAAATCACTGCCATAAATTTACTGCAGCACTCATATTTAGTGTTCTGTTTATTGTTCCATTGGCTATAACAGTGCCCTGGATGGTTGGGCTCAATTTCTTTAAAACTTTAGTAACTGTTAAGTGTGGTTGAAAATATGAATTTGACACAAGCAAACTATTCAACAATTATGTTTAAGGCCCAGTCACACTGTTTGTTTTCATTTAAATTAAATTTGCTGTGATTAGTTATTTAATTTCACACTTTTCACAAAACTCCACACTTTAGTTATTATATTGTTCTTAAATGATATGTATATTTTTTTATGTATCTGTATGGGAGGTTATTTTGCTACTGCTTGCTTTTCATTGTACTTCTGTGCTGCTGTAATACCTGACTTTCCCTCTGGGATTAATAAAGCTGTCAGACAGTCAGTCAGTCAGGCAGGCAGTCAGTCAGTCAGGCAGTCAGTGGGTTGAATTACAATGTACATGAGGCACTGTCCCTATAACTTCATTTCAACCACCAGCAGTGTTAAAATGTTTTATGCTGTTCTGTGTTGAGGAAATTAATTCATTATTCTATTTGAGAATTGTGAAACACCTAAAAACTACTTTGCCCATATTAAATGTATCTTTTTGGACTCACTTGAAAGCTAAATGCGGTGTTGACAAATTGTAAAGACAATGGGAAGCAATTATTTTATAGGAAACTTCTATTTCTCAAAAAGGAAAGAGACCAAAATACTTAAAGCAGAATTTTAAATTACTGTTTGAAAAGCATATTTGAAACCATTAATAAAATCTGACAAAAATCTCACAAATAGTTTGTAGTGTTTGATTCAAGAACAGACAAAAGACATAATTTATTTAGCTTGGTCTTTGGCTGAAAAGGCCTGAGCTTCATATAGCAGCAATGAATATCTTAAGCAATGCTAATGTAAACGGTATAGAAGCATGAACATTTTCTCACTGACGATAAATTAACATGTGAAAAAGGGTTCATACTGTGCTCTCAGTTAGTAATGGTAAGCGAGTTAACCAGCATGATAACTGCGACAGTAGATTATTGGCCTACATATAAGTCAATCCACTGTGCCACTTTTTAAATATCCATTGGTCCTTATGTTCCTTGACATTACTGTAGCACAAATCTGAGCAAAATCTTTCAAGCTGATCAAACCTTAGTGTGTTTTTCTTGTCCTAAATTTATTTGTTGGATATGATTGGGTAAACATAGGCAGGGGAGTCACAGTGAGCCCTCATAGTAATGCTGGAGTCTTCATTAGAGCAAGGCGGGGAAGGTACTTTAGGGACTGAGAGAGCACAGGGCTGTTTGGATAACTGCAGCGGACGCGAAGGCCACACTTTGCTATCTGCTCCCTAAAGAACAATCTGTTAGTCCTCCCATGAAATGCTTTGTTTCACAAGTAAACAGGAAAATAGGAGAAGGAGATCAGGGAAGTGTAATAGCATTCATAATCATTTTTCACAATCTCTGCGAATCTGAAAACACTTAACATTGAAGTCCTGCATGAATTCATGTGTGTAGGAGCATAGAGAGGTGTTTTTAAGTACTTGATTGACAGGCAGTGAATCTGTCAGTTTTCATCCTAAATAAAGTCTGAAGACATCACCTGTGTCACTTTAAGAGCCTTAGACCAGGCGCGTGTGCACTACAATATAGGGGTGCCATATCGTATCGTACACAATAATATCGCAAAAATTTTTGAATATCGCGAACAATATTACATCATGCCATACCACCCATCCCTAATTATCACATCAGGGTACTACTTTTTTAGTTTTTAGCAAAAGAAAAATGCATACTTTTCTCATTTCCCATTATATATCTACTAGAGACAGATTTTATCATTCATTTTACTTCACTTCTGGATATATGGAGATATTTGGAGTGCATTATTTAGTATTGTGACATTCTGGATCATTGACTTTGTTACAATCTGTCTAGAATATTTTGTCTACAATATTTTTTTATAGCATGAAATATCATGTTATATTTGTATGGCCATATCGCCCACCCCTACTACAATATATATACTCGTACACGAGAGAGAGTAGAGATGCCAACAGGTGTGCGTGTATGGTGGCGGCAAGCTCTAGGTTTTAGCCTGTACGTTCTGCGTACTGATTTTCTCCTGGATTGTGATGAGTGGAGTGTGGGTGCTCCCCAGCCCAATAAATAGTCTCCATTGTACCCTATCTGCTGTCTCCTTTGGGTCCCTTTTGGAGGATAGGGCCAAGTACCTAAGCACCCCGTAGCATCTCTTTCCCAGGAGCGTTCGCCCCACCAAGCAACCATCATACACTGTTAAGCAAACATTTATAATAAAGAATAAGCTGTGTTTCAGTGATTCATACTGTAGATGTTGGACCAGATTAAATACACAGAATTTTATAAGCGTCTTCTTTTATAGGCTCAGTGAGTGAAAAGTCTTACTGTACCCTTATTGTACCCATGTGCTACGTTCGACTTAAGCAGGAAGTAGGAGCTCAGCTTTACTGATTAACCTCCATGTTCACACTGCAAAGTGGGGAAATGATACAAATACTTCTGTGAGCTAACATTAGTGATATGAGTAATTACTTAATAATATTTTTGCTTGCTCTGAACAGTTACATTTATGGTCAATGTTACAGATTTAACTACCTACTATGTCTGTATGCTGAGTAATCTAAAGCAAATCTCTTTCACAATGAGAGAAGTGGTACTTTATTACAATAATGACTGTGCAAGCAGACATTTAGATTTGAAACCAAACACTGCACCCCAAACTGAGAACACCATTCCGACTGTAGGAATGTAGGAATTCCCATCTGAGAGGGTGTTTTCTTTGGTTTTTCTAGTGGGAGGTTAGAAATCCTGTTACAAACTGTAGTTGAATGGTGTGTCTAATGTGTCCCCCTAAATCTAAGGGGTTAAGTTTATGTTTTATTTTGTGTAGGTGAGCAGCAGTACCCCGCTCCGCCTCCCATTTATGGTTGCCACACCCCCACAGACGGACAGGCTCTGCTTTTGCGAAACACCTACAACAGGTACAGCAGCGTCGCTTCTTTGCAAATGGTGTGTCCAAGTTTAAGGGGTAGACAAGGAGAGGAGAAAGTGGGGCACAAAATCTGTATAACTAATTAAATTAATGTAGGGTGTGTCTCAAAACCTAGTGAGGGTCTACATAGACAGCTTTTTATGTCATAGTATGCGCTCCCGACATGTTGGCTGTCCCAATTCTTAGATGCCTTAAACATGCTGACTACTGAGAATCCTTATTTAGACCTGATTTTAAGAAGCATCGAACGCTTCTTTAGCTGCTAAGACAATCCCATGATGCAACGCCGGCAAATCTACGAGCAGTGAAGTGATTTTAAAATGAGTTATTTTGATTCTCTCTGGAGTTTTAATGTGTTTCTGGTCATATAATCACACAAAACAAAGAGAGCCCTTCACCATTTAGCAGTTTTATACTCGAGACATTAGCATTTATGCTAGCAGATTTTTAAGCCTCTGGCTGTTGTTTTGGATGACGGCCGGTATCTTAGCAACCAGCTAAAACACCGGTGGCGTGCTGCAGTGGGCGGGAACAAGTCGTGACGCAGTCTCTCTCTAACTAGAGCGTCTCAGTAATCTGTTTTATGAGGAGAGATGAGGAGAGAACGCTGCTACTTAAACAGCTGCTACCTAGACAGCCTACTTAGACACTCACTAGGTTTTGAGACACACACATATAAAGTTATCAGAATAAATTAGAGAAACTAGAGAAACTGTAGAAAATCCAGAGTTGGTGTTAGTTGAAGATCTTATGCCTTCAACTACAGTTTTTAAGCCTTTAAAGCTGCCTTGAAGAAATGTTTTATTGCCTGTTGCCTTTGCAATTGTTTTGTGCAGTTTTGATATAAAAAATATTTTTAAATACTTTAATGTAACACTTTTTATCATTATCAACATTACATAAACAAACTCTAAACAAGTTCATGTTGGTATGTTTTGCTACAGTGTATCGTTGGACATCAAACTATTTTGAGTGACTATTTAACTTAACGATGTGCTGAAGTTTTCCTTTAATGTGGTTATTTAATATGATTATCCTGTGGTTTAGTGATTATTTTAGTGACTGAACCAATTATATCATATATAATCATTATTGACCATGACAGTTAAAGGACTGACAACATAAAAATCTGTCAAGTTTTGGCCTCTGATGGCCAGTCTAGTTTCTGTGTGGCTCGTAGAAATCCAGCATAAAGTTTGCGGGGAGCCGTGCTGTCTGTGCAAAGGTTAAGAGCAGCACAGCAGCCCCTCAGCAGGCCAAAATACACTCAGCATGATCTACAGTCCGTTTCCTCCCAATTCCTCTTCCCTGCCTGGCTTTCCCCAGAGACGTGGAATAGAGTTTCGGAGAAAGAAAGAAGGAGAGGACAGAAGTGGAGGCCTACACAGGGAGATTACAGGGATTAGAAGAGAGTAGGAAAGCCAGCACAAGAGGGAAAGAGGGCAGGTTAGTATGGATGGGGCAAAAAAACAGTGTAATGATGATGGGAGGTCAACATGACTCTCGAAGGGAAGATGAAAACAGAGATACTGAAAGGACAGGCTGGAAAAGTAGTAAACAGAACGTGAAGCCAATTGGCATTTTTCATCATTAGCAGTGTAGCAATGAGACAACATTCCTCGGATAGTGTTCTCATGTTGTTTGGAGAAAGGGGAGATCGCAAAGAACCCAAAATAACGGAACTTGGATTGATAAGAGTGGCTGACGCCTCATCATCATGCCCCCCTCCTCATTGCTAACATGCAAGTACACGCTCATACACTGTGGTACTGCAGTTTGTCCAGCCAGTGGTACACAGAGCTGCACTTTGCTGTGATAAAGTCATATTCCAAACAAGCTAAAAGGGAGATTCCAGCTCATTTCCATCCACATGTTAACCTTGAGTGTACTCAGTGATTAGAAAGCATGTTCTCTCCTGGGAAAAAAGTGTCCACTGGCTTTTTCAAAATACCAGCGTAATGGTAATGCACTTACTCCCTACTCGTGAAATTCTTTTAAGATAAGAAAAATTCCAGTGAAATATCAACAGTGCAGCTTTAGTCCTTTAAAACGTTACTAATTTGACTCTTCCGGTTGTGGAATAGTCATCATTCCTTACTGCATATGTGGATCCTACACTTTACTCTAATGTGGTCAATAAGCCGTCATGTTGGATGTCTGAAGTTGTCTTCCTGATGCACTACAAGGCTATTATAGCTAACAATTTATATCTTGCTTATGTTGTTGTTGTTACCGCCTGTCCAGATCAATGTTCTCAGCTGAGCAGGCTTACTAAACATGAACAACTTTGTTGTTGTTGTTGTTGTTATTATTATTATTATTAGCTACATACCAAACCACATATATTAAATATTTTTTCTTTACTGTTAAACATGAAATTCAGTGTACTGCACATTTGAACATGCATGCATGAAATATTTGTAAAATTACTGCAGGATCATTTAGAACTAGTGTTTAATTTTAATTGGAATGTTTAATTTGATAGTAAACAGTAAGTCATCCAGTGTCAGAAACAACATAAGCTTGAGGTTTTTAATCTCGACGTGGTTTGAAGTGAATGTATAATATTTTAGGCCTGCGGTTTACACAATAATAATGAATGTAGCTGTTATTGCTTGTTAGGTAAATTAATCTTCTCCATTGTAACAAGTGTATCTAAGGGTAAGAAGAAAACGATGATATAATGCAATATGATACTGTTTTAAAGCATGGGTTCCTGGGTTCCTCTAAAACCCAGATAAGGGTGTGAATAATAAAGATGCCACTCAGTGAGTAAGCGCCACAAAACGGAAATGAGTCAACAAAATATCTGCTCATTTAGCAGTCATCGTGTGGTATTTGAAGCTCACTGTTTCACCTTTCACCAAAATAGACTTTCTCATTAGCTAGGTCAGCATAGATTACATGCTTCATATTAAATATTTTTTTTATGCCCCCCTTCCCTCCCACCCCTCCCTGAACTGTGATATCACAGGATTACAGCACTGTACCAGGCACTGTGAAGCTCCGCAGCTGTAGAGCTCCTGTGTCTTTACTGAGGTGTTAGACGCCTCACTCTTTCATAATGACTCTTCTGTGGTTAGTAAGCATTTAACAGAATAGAAACAAGCACCATCTTTATTACTAAACATTTAGCTGACGTTTTGGAGCAGCTGAATGACTCACAATCCCATTTGCTGGCACTCAGTGGTCAAACTGAGGGAGCTGTATTTGTAGTTAGAGTTAGTAGCTGATAAAAATATTACTGATTAACATTGACACTAAACAACAACTTGTGCTGACTGTGTTTTATTTTTTTTATTTCTAATATAATTTTATTGGTTCAGGAATGACTCTGTATGTTGTTTATCATTCTATTTATACAAATATTATATCTGATTTACAGTTGTCTAATAAAATGGGTGTCCTGAAAAGAGTCTTGTATTTTGTTTTGCTTCTAAATATTCTTTCTTTTAGGGCTGTTCTCCCATTTTTCTCATAATCTTCTTTAATCTTCTCCTTTCCTTGCTCTTCTATTAAAGCCCTGCCGTTACTTAGCCCCCTGCTGTTTCTGTCTCTAATGCAGTGTTTTTGTTTTCTCTCCTGGCAGTGATAATTTGTACCAAATGACATCCCAGTTGGAATGTGTGACCTGGAACCCAGTCAACTCCCTGGCCTCCACCATCAAGAGGTATGAATCAATCTGGGTGAGGCTTAAGTAGTGGTCATTCCCTCCAGAGTCCCTGATGTCCATTTAAAGGTTTCCTTTACTGCTGTTTTGTTGTGCCTCTGCATTTGTTTTTTCAACCAATGCCTTTAGATTATAGTTGCATGCATCATTTAAATTTCCAAAATTTGCTAAAGTTATATACAGAAATGTATTTTTTGAATATATATTAAATATTTAGGATTAACCAATTACTGAGGTGTTAGACGTATCAGTCTTTCATAATGACTTCTGTGGTCAGTAAGCACTTAACAGAATAGAAACAAGCACCATCTTTATTGCTAAACATTTTGCTGACCTTTTGGAGCAGCTGAATGACTCACAATCCCATTTGCTGGCATATTTAGCAGAATAGAAACAAGCACCATCCTGGATATTAACTTTATTTAATGTTTATTCTTGATGACAATTTTTTCTCCCAGAATATTAGGAACATTTTATACATTTATCTACAACCAAGTTGGGTTTATTTTATTGATCCGAACTTTGAGCGATAATATATATGCAGGCACTGTCCCAACACGATGCAGTTGATGTTTCTGACCTGGCTTGAGAGGGGTTATTCTGTGGTAGCTAGAGATAGAGATAGCCTCTCCTTCAGGTTATCTTCAAAGAGCCGTCCTTGGTTTCACATCAGCACACAGCTGAACAGGACTGTTGGAAAGAGCAGTGATAAAATAACAGTCCAAAAAGGTCTTGGTAGTTCAGAATACGAGAAGCTGCAAAATGCATCGACAGTGTTTCAGTATATGGGTTTACACTTCAGTTCTTCACTCTATAGTATTTTTGATATAAATTAAAAAGGTAGATTCTAAATACTAACACAGTAGTTGTCGTGGACTATTGATGTACAAGAATGTTGGTCAAAGCCAGCTGCTGTGTGAATACAAATAATCAGTTTTGGAAAAGGAGACGTTTGTTTGCTTTCTGTTCTCGTTCTGAAAGTGTAGAGATGCATGTTGAGTGAGTCTGTTAGGTATGTTGTGGAAAATGCTTTCTGTAATATGTTCCCTCTATAGAGCATTGGCCTTGACTATAGTAAGAGAGCTGAAACAGAGAATAAGAAGGACTTTAATTTATTAAATTACAAGATAAATGCTCAGTGTAGAATTTGCAAGAGGAGCCCGGTATGCTATGAAGCTGTGGCAGGTTTCTCTGGACTGACTTTATGTAATTTATACTTTTTTAGATTTTGCTTTGGTGTCCACAGTGCTCGTGTCATGTAATAGTTCTTAAGGAATTGATCCTCAAATAGAAGAGCAAATAACGGGCGTAGCTAGCCTTAGTTTAGGGGTGCTTAAGCATTATCAGCAGTCCATATTTCTGATCACTCTTTATTCTGTTATTGTAGCTAGGAGTGATTATCTGAGTTTAGCAGGCTAATGCTTCAGGTGGTCTGTTTACTGTTTATAAAGGAGTGAGAGAAGCTGAAGCTGCTGTGCTGTTGGTTAGTCTGTGTGTTATTAAAGTAAAGGTGTTAGAGTAGTGCTGTCTGTATGTGTACTAGCTAATTAATGTTACAGAATGATAATATATGACGAGATGATGCTATAACGCTGTGTGTGTGTGTGAAAGTGTGTGTGGTCAGCATGTTAGCTATAGATATTTGATTCTTATATTTGAGTAAGGCCAACATGATCTTGATCATATGCTCAGAATCTGTTAATAAACATAATAATAATATAATAATTTGTTTATCTTTTATTATATTTTAAAATAAATAAAATGTCTTATTACATTTGTAAACTAAGCTTTGTGATCTAAGGTTTTCTGGTGTCTCCCCAGCACTGATTTTGGATTTATAGTCCAATATGACTTGAAACTACTAAAATGTAGTTTTTTTTATCAGCTGTTCTTATTTGGGTGCTCAGCACCAAGCCTACAGTCGCCCCTGGCAAATAATTAATTAATGTTAAATTACCATTCTTCAAATTGTTTTCTCAGTAATGTTTGCTTTACCTGGCGCAAATAAATAAGCATTATTTGATGCTGCCCTGTAATGTTAGTGTTTGTAAGGTTGATGATGTATCTCAATCAGTACATTGTCTTTTGCTGTTTACGTTTGAGCCTAGGATCGCAGAGGGGTGGGTGAAATCATGCTCCCCTCTTTCATCTGACAGAGAAACCGTCAAAAAGGGAGTCTGTATGTGTGTGTTTGTATGCAGTGGATGCCATAAAATGTGGATCAAAGTACACAGTGAGAAGAGTTTGGACCTTCTTTTCTCAGCTTGTACTTTTCACTGTCCTAGCACACAAGGGGTGTGTTTATTTAACTATATCTAGCTATGACCGGGACCTTTTAGGTCATGAATTCTTGCTCAGTCTCTGGGTACTTCTCACTTTGCACTGTTTGCCCGAATCTAAACATGCCATAGATGAATAGATAAATTATGGTAGGTAGAAACTTTATTAATCCTGATGAAAACTGCAGCATTAATAAATAGAAAACAAAGGAGACACAGGAAAATATAAATGTATATGTGTACAACAATAGAAATGTACAGAATTTAGGGGACTTTCAATAGATCTTAACAAAGAGTGAGTTTTCTATTGAGTGCTTACATGCAGAATGTTAAAAAAAATGATGTACATCTGTTTGTTACGAGACGTTTATCTGCATTTTTAAACAAAGCTAATACTACGGTTAACATATTGCTGATGTTTCTTGTATGTGTGAAGCCCACTGTCAACAAGAGAAAAAGAAAATGCATTAAGCAACCATATTGGTATCTGCAGATATTTCCTTTAAAATCATTGACTTTGAACAGATGCTTAGGCTTAACCAATTTTTGTTTTTGATTTTTATTTGTATTTAAGCAGTAGAACAACAACGTAAAACAAAAAAAAGGATATAGGAAAAAAAGTGATAATTATCAATCTTGCACTACTACACCAAAGGTACGGCTATCATAAATAAAATTTAAATATGCATATGTATAAATCAAGAAATAAGTGTGATTACACTTACATGCCTGCACATACATATATGTATGTGCAGGCATGTAAGTATATTTTTATATATATATATATATATATATATATATATATATATATATATATATATATATATATATATATATATATATTAGTCATATATACACATATAAACTGTTCCAAGTGTTAATCTACAATAGAGTCCATGTTATCAATGTATGTGAAAACAAGCTGCCAAGCAGTATAAAATGTATTACCACATCCAGCTAAAGAAAATCGAATCTTCTCCAGAATCAAATACTTCATTAAGTTGGTCATCCAGCTTTTGAAGGCGGGGGCATGTTTGTCCTTCCAAGGCTTAACCAATAATTTTATTTTTTTTAATTCATTTTGCTGCATTGATACATAAACATCTACCAATATAGATTATAAACATCAGTATCAGCACAGGTAGCACTATGCAAAAGCCTTAGGCCCCTATGTGTGTTTAAAACCAATTGTATTGTCAGTAAGTGTGTTTGTTTTTGTCATGAGGATAGATCAGCCTATCCCAGTGCTCATTGTGCAGAAGGCAGTAAACACCATGGACAGATCACCGGTTCTTTAATACAGTAACTCTATTTTTAATGAAAGTACTGGATATCCCTGTGCTAGTTTGAAGAACAAAGTTTAGTTCCAGATAATCTCCTGAATGCCCCGAGCAGTCACAGAAATTTGTTAAATTCCATCAACAGCACAATTGATTTAAAATTAGTTTAAAGTTGATTAGCCAAACCAGGTATTGGATGATAACTACTGATAATTCTAGGCTGCAATATGGAGATGTTTAAAATGGCTTAACCAAAACATGAGGTAAGTCTTATTGTATTACTATTATTCATATTTATTATAATATATTTTTTCTAAACAAGCAAGCTCTTATTGACCAGATACACAGATATTTAAATCTCATTACCTAAACCTTTTGCACAGTACTGTATGCACAGAAACAGCATTGGATGCTAGCAACTATTCCACAACTAGTCCAGTGCAACTGAGTCACTTTTCCTCATACTTCTAGAAAAGGTTTAACTCGCACTGTGTTGAAATGGACAGGGAGTTGGGGTGGAGGGTATGTTCAGTCATGCAGTTCAGTTAAGATAAAGTATCTAATTCTGGGTGTGGTGGAATGCGCAGTGTGTATCAGAATGAGAGAACTGTGTGGTAAAAGCTCCAGTTGGCTGAAGAGCAGGGTGGGTTTTGGGTGTGTTTGTAGCAGTGTGTAAGAAGGAGGTGAGACGGTGTGTGTGCACGTTTCATTGTTGCAGTGTAATCTGGCATGTTGATGGGCGATGTGGGATGCAAGACAGAGTATTTATGATGATTCTGATAATTGCCATGGTTATAGACTCTTCACCCCCGTTGCCATGAGCATGTGGTGTTTGTGTGCTGGCTGTGAGGACGGATGGATGGAGTGAGGGAAGAATGCTCCAGAGCTGGCTGATTGCGCAATCTCGAGATATTAAGCTAACTGGACAAAAGAGGCTTTATGGAGTCTTAACAGTTCATCAGGTGCTGCCCACACATCCACACTGATCCTGACCTTCAACTTTCCTTGCTGTCTCACTATTCACTCACTTGATTGTGGTGCTCCAAGCATAGTTTATTTTTGAAAAACTTCTCTGCTTCTTGCAATATGCACCATAATAGATAGGTGACCCCTGTATTAACCCCTTCAACTGTAGAGGACATGTTATGTCTTAACCTTTTTTACTCATGCAACATAATAGTTAATAAAGCAGTCTCACCTCAGTATGCAACAGCTGTAGTGATTTAATTAAACCAGCAAAACATGGAAAAAAAATCTAAAAAATTATTTAAAAAATGAATGTGAAGTAAAACTTGTTCTGCTGGGCAGTGCAGTTCCATGAACAACACACAGTGTTTAATAACTTTTTTTGTGATTTTTGAGACACGCGCAACATGCTGCTGTTGCCCCAGGTGATGGAGGGGGGTTGGTGGGAGTAGGATGAAGCCAGACAGCAAGTGTTTCTCCATTTACTTGAATAGGCATGTGCCATTTTGTTTTACTTTAAATATATTTTGGGTAATACATGATCATCTATGGTTATCAACACCTTTATTTTTCTTTTTAGGGTGTGTTTTGAAAAATCAGATTTACAGTTTCCCCATTCTCTGTATACCATTACGCTTTTAGAATAATTTACATTAGTGTTGTATCTTCAGCGCGAATCTAACATGTCTTGGCAATGGACTACATTTAGGGCAAGGGGGAAATTTTATTAATTGCTGAGCTTTTCCTTTATGAATACAGTACAGAGTGATCTGGAGGGTAATGGTCAGGCTCATGTGGAGTTCTCATGTGGCATGTTTTCAGAGTAAAGGGTACAGAGTGACCCTGAGGAGTTAACAGACCCCTTTCTTCCCCCCCCTCGCTCTATTTCTGCCTTTTTTCTTTCTTTCATTCTCTCTCTCTTTCTGTATTTGTCTCTCTTTTATTCTGCCTCTTTCTGTCTTTCTTAATTTCTTTCTCTCTTTCTGCCTCTTTCTTTTATTTTCTCTCTTTCCGTATTTGTCTCTTTTTCTGCCTCTTTCTCTCTCTCTCTGTCTTTCTTTCTGCCTCTTTCTTTCTCTCTGTCTGTATCTCTCTTTCTCTCTATTTCTTTCCTTTTCTCTCTCTCTCTATCTTTTTATTTTTCTCCCTCTCTGTCTTTCTCTCTCTCTTTCTGTCTCTTTCACTTTCTCCCTCTTTTTGTCTTTCTCTCTCTCTCTTTCTCATCCAGTCCCAGCACAGGATTTGAGAGTGAACCTTCTCCGGCCGCTGCGCCTGTAGTCTACAGCTGCAGTGCCCAGTATCACATACATACTCACGGGGTGTTCAGAGGAATTCAGGTGGGTGCCTGCAAACCCACACAAATAAGAACATATTTGTTTTTACACATTTTCAAAATGTGTGCTCATAGATGTGTCTGATATTTATTATATGTGTGTTTATTATACAACAGTTAGTACTGAAGACAATGCGATTGGTTGAGAAAAATTATGCCTTTTTTGGTATTAGGTTTTTTCACAAGCACTGTATAATTCTGTATAATTAACTGGTGAGCACCAGTTAATGACTTGATTTTAAAGCAGTTTCTACTTAATCACATTTAAAAAATGGCACCCAAGATAATATTTGATCTATAGCCCACTGAGCCAGATTACTTCATAACCTGAAGCCACTGTTGCCCTTCAGTGTTTGGCAGCCGTGAAATCAGGAGAGCTAAACAAACTGGAATCATCCAGAAACATACAGAATGCAATTCAGTAAACAAGGTGGTGAATATAAACTGGAGGAAAATGGTTTTCAGGTTAATTTGACAAATATTAAAAAGGTCTTTGTAGTTTTATGGCAGTATCTGTAACTTCAAAGGCCATTATGTTTTGTCAGAAAGAATGAGGCTTTATCTCTGCTTTAGAACTGTTGTATTAAAGCAATAGAATTTTCCAGGTTTATGCCATAAATAAAATTATAGGGGTGATCAATTATACTTGCTGTGCTTAAATCATCGCATCTATGTGTAAATATTTTGTTGGTGATTTAGTTTAACCCTGTTTTACTTTACTTTTTACTGTTTAAATACTGTTTAAACTTGAAAAGGGACAAACAAAACAAACAGGCAATCATCATGTTCAGGTTCAGCTAAAGGTCACAAATTCCCTTCCCACCCAAAGATCCTGCCAAATATTGTTGAAGCCAAGGCCAGCAAGCTCTTCTGAAGCGTGTAACTGAGAGCAGCAGCAGCTAGTGTTTGACTGGTCAAGCCTGACTAGTACTACATCACTGCCTGGCCCAATCCCTCCATCCTGCAAGAGAGAAAAGCATTAGCTGGATACAAACACAACGGTTATTAAAGGTCGTAGCCTGCCAGAGCAGTGGAGGTGTGTAGAACAACCTCTGTCACAGACAGCAGAGATATTGCCTGTCCCTGACTCCATTAACCATACAGATTGGGTTTCCATACACTGCTTCAGTCCCTGCTGATAAATCATTAAGACTTAATGAACATCTTTCAACATTTGAAAAAACAAAGATTCCCCCGAGAACCAATGTGTGCATTTCCAGCACTATCTTTTTTCTCTGCTCTGTTCCCTCCTCTTGGGGCTTTTAAACGCTGAATTGATGTTGAACAGGCCCCAGACTTTGAGTGTTAGGGTTGACAAACACAAAGAAGTGAATTCAGTAGTTAAAAGAAAAGCTTTTTTAGAAAGAACAATACCAGTCAGAAGTTTAGACCAAGTATTTTCCTACTGTTAAAAAATATTTAGATCTAAATGTTGGTGAATGACATTGGCAAATATAAATTACATCTGTTTTTAAGTGTAACTTTATGTTTAACTGTATTTCCAATACAAAAATGTTTTTTTAACATTCCTCAAACACACAGTTTTTCTTAGATGGGGTTATGTGAGCATTCGTGGATCTTCTTCAACACTTAAAAAAAAAAAAAAGCCCCCAGCTGGAAAATTCTGGAAAGGGAAATCCAACATTCCTTCTAGAACTTCATTTTCGAGGAAACAGTTAATCACAGTAAACATGATTTAAAAAGGCCTGTCACCATCCCTGCCTTTTAAATGCTGTGCTTGATTCAGTTTATGAGTTTTACTAATGCTGTTCAAAAAACAGAAGCAAGCCCAAAGCAAGGCCTTAATGAACAAAATAAAAAACGTACAAAGCTATGCCTTAACCGAAAACAAGTCTGCAAGGTGAGGGTGAGGCTCAGTCTTTATCTTTATTTATCGGTTTCATATCAACAGACTGATTCCTAAGCTTGTGCTGCACTGCTCACATTCATAGTCTAAACAGTAGCACAGTCCAGAATTTACAACCAAATTCAATCAGCATACATATAGAAAATTTATTTTACGTAGTGTTTTAGGAGATATAAATAATAACTGAACAAATCTGTCTCATTTCTGCTTTCTAGGATGTTCGTTGCATGCCCAGCATCACCCCTTCTATAGTGCGATCAGAGAGCAACGAGAAGCGCCCATTCATGTGTTCGTACCCAGGCTGCAGCAAGAGATACTTCAAACTGTCCCACCTACAGATGCACGGAAGGAAACACACAGGTGTGTTCGTGTTTTATTTGTTTACCTGTTGGTCCAGGGCTCTGACACGTGCAGCATTTATGTATTTCTTTTTTAAGACGTACTTTGTGTTTTTTGTTCTATCTAAAAAAAAAAAAAAGCTGACAGAGAAGGTCCTCCTTATAAAGCTATTTTGAGAAATTCATCTGCAAACAGTGTTTTACAACCATGATGTTTATACAGATAAGACACACGTACAGGGTCACCCAGGGGCCAAACTCGCTCTAGTAACCAGGGTCTCCCACCCAATTGCTTTGAGCCACTCCCAACATGTCTATCCACAAAAAGCAGCACTAAGCATTAATCAAAGCTGATTCATTTGCTCGGTTCCACAGAAAAAAAGGATCAGGGCTATTTTAAATCTGTGGTAGTTTGTGATGTATTGGCATCCTGTTCATTAATGTACATACATACAGTACATCAATACAAGGCCCAACGTCAAACACACACCCTGAGACTAAAATTATAATCATAAATTCTGAGATGTTTAAACCAAACAGATCACGTAGGCAGCCCTGCTCTGAGAAAAATTAAAAACACTCTGCCTCCTCCTAAGCGTCAACCGTGCCAAACTTTTTATCTATTCTTTAACATTTGTCTCCTTTTGCAAACATGCTAATTAATCAGTCATAGTTCATAATTCTTAAGTGTAATGGTTTGGATTGGCCAGTGTGTTATATTGTGCCCTCACATGTGGTTATGCAATGTCAGGTATTATATAAAAAAATAAAAATTAGGAATGCAAGCTCAGGTACTTAGTAGACCTCACTCAGTTACAATTACCAGTTTTTTTCTTGACTTGTCTAAAGTGGTTGTTTAGCCATCTCGCTTCCTAGTTGTTTTTAATGAGTAGCCGTCATATGTAGAGTCAAGCACAGCAAGCATTGCCCTCTTAACCGTTCATAAGCCTCACGATGTCTTAATGAATGCCCTCACATTAAATAACATACCATCTATAGATCAATGTATATTTTTATTATATGGGTTATATAACCTGTAAAAATTGATGGAATAATAGCACAAATATAAATTATAGAACATTATAGAAAGTAAACTGTGATCCTATGTTGTCTCGAGTGAATATATTTTAGTCTGAACCAAAAACATCTTCATTGTGATATTCAGTCACAAACTATTAGAACTTTTTAAGTTCTGAATGTTAAACAGTGCCCCCATGTGGAATCTCTGTGCCAAAGTCTTACCCTCTGCTCTAAGCTGCCAAGGATTTCAACTGCTAGGACTGGACCACAAGTGTGTGTGTGTGTGTGTGTGTATATGGAGGGGGCGGCAGGGTCTATACTGGGTCAGTGATTGCACTTTGTCCTGCAAAACCAGTGCACCAGGGCAGCCTTCTCAGTTTTCTGCTTCTTGCTTCAAGAAAGCAAACTCTGTGATGTTCACCTGAATATTATCCTAATTTCTGGAATAAAGCAAGCTTTCATCAAGATATTTTATCTCTGCTGAGTGTAAAATATTGCAGTGTATTGAATAATGTACAAAAATTATTTTTAAGCAAAAAAAAAAAAAGCTTCTTGGTAGTACAGAGGTGGGCCTTGAGGCGGAAGAGGTTGAGAACCACTGCTCTACACTACAGAAGGCTTTCCTGAGCATTAATTTAAATCTAGCCTTGGATTAAATTGCAGGGCTCCATTGTTTATGGTCTAGCCTTGGCTGTAATCTAGTTCTGGGGATCCAGCTCGTAGTGGAAGCTCTGTGTAGTTAAATCCCTGTACTGTGTGGTGTGCAGGAGAGAAGCCCTACCAGTGTGATTTCACAGACTGTGGCCGCAGGTTCTCCAGATCAGATCAGTTGAAGAGACATCAGCGCAGACACACAGGTAAGACATAACTCTCTCTTTCCCCTTTTAGACTTCAGTGTTGGTTGCTTTGTGAGGCAACACCATTGAATTGGTCCATTATTCCAACCAAGCAGACCAGTGTTTCCCCATTCCTCACTACCTGTCTCTCGAGCTCCGTCCACATCCTCCCCTTTTTTCCTCCTGTAGGAGTGAAACCCTTTCAGTGTGAGACGTGTCAGAGAAAGTTTTCACGTTCAGACCACCTTAAGACCCACACCCGGACTCATACAGGTAAAACAAGTGCGTAACCCCCTTTTTCTCTCACACTTCTTCAGTTCCATTTGTATATTCATGTAACTTGACGTAAATCGTCACAGTCATATTAAAACCTTGTTTTTACAACTGCCTTTTAGTGTGTGTGAACATTTTATGATGACCAGTAGAACACAGTCTTATACAATAAAGGGCCACTCCCCTAATTTGTCAACAATTCTGTATAATTCAGTTGTTGATTCATAAATAAATCGTTGTTGTTTGATGGTAAAGTGTGTAGTGTAGAGAAACTCACTAACTTTATAGTAGTAGTGATAAGCACCAGATGTCACAATGCAAATATAATTGTATTTACAGGTTAAAACAAAACTGAAGCAACATATAATGTTGATAATGGTTTGATAAATCTGACAATTCAAGTGTCTTAAGGGTTGCACACCATATTGGTATCAGCCCTCACTCATAGTGGCACGTAAACACAGTATCCATACCGATGATGGGAATACCAGTGCACATGGCCGATGGCAGTAGATGCAACACGTTAGTGGCGTTAGTTCACAAGCAGCAGTAAAAACGTGTATGGTGGTATTCTGTGAAAAGCAGTAGTACTGAGTGAGCTGGTTGGAATTTTCCTAAGCTGTGCAAGTCATGAATATCGTCGCTGTCCAATGAAAAACATGCATCTTCATTTTTGTTCATTTCTATTTTTCTACATCAATTAACTATGGCAGCTGCTGTTTACATTGTGATGAAATGTCATGATGAATGGACCAATAGAAATGTTCCAAAATAGCTTGCTTCCATTACAAGTGAGGACAGTTGGTGGCCTCTCCTGTAAAGTTTCTATTTTGGAGATCTGTTTTTTATTGGACAGCGACGATATACAAGATAATGCAACATACAAACCGTGTAAAACACTAACATGCTTACCTAAATGGCTGAAGAGCCAGGCTTCTTTCAGTAGCCACCTATCCCCTGCTGTGTAGTCACCTACAAAGAGTTAACATCTGGTCTCTTGGGGTAAAGAAGGACGGTAGCATATCAGCTTACTAGTTTCAGAGACTTTTGCTCAACCTAACCCAGTAATCAGTAATGATATACACCCATGCAGGTCTAATGGCAGCCTGCAGTACCCAAATATTGTAGCATGTTCACACAAAACTTTCACGAAAGACTTTCTTTTACAGAAAAGGAGAAGTCGGTGGAACTTCTCTTTAACAAATATTTAAAGTTAAGAAAGTTACTTTGCTTCTTCATTGGTTTCCATTATAGAAGTGCAAGGTTTTGCTATGACTGTGACAAATTACTTTAATATTTCAAAAATTGACAAATTACTTAAAATTAGGATTTCTCATTCTTTACACTTCCGCTACTTCCTCAGGTGAGAAGCCGTTTACCTGCCGCTGGCCGAGCTGTCAGAAGAAGTTCGCCCGTTCAGATGAGCTGGTCAGACACCACAGCATGCATCAGAGAAACGTTACTAAACTGCAGTCAACTTTCTAAATACGTTCAACATGCACACATTAAGAAGTGATTATGACATGGGTGGGAGGAAGATATGTGAAGAATATGATGACAGCGGTGCTCACGAGTGAATACCTGAAGATTACGTTAATGAAATTCACCCTGGACTAAATAATGCAGCACATGCGCGTGCACACACACAAACAAAAAAAAAAACCAAAAAACAAAAAGTAAACAAACCAACAAAAGCACAAAATGATGAACGTAACGGATAATTCATGTGTTTGTGGTCATCTCATGTAAATGGAAAATAACTGACGTTTATGCTTCTAATCGCGCTCTCATTGTACTGGCTATATCTGCAGTACATGACGTCCATGTTTAAGATGTGCTGGTTCACTTAATCTTGTAAATATTTGATCTTTTTTATTTTATACAGCATATATCTTAAAAAAAGCTTCCAAAGATCTATTTTTTTGGGGGAAAAATAAGTGCACTGTTTTTATTTCTTTGTATATACTGTATGTTAATCCTTGACACATCATGAACTTTAATGTTCATGTTGGTATTAAAATGATTCATTTAATAACAAGCACTTCCAAATCAAAACTTGCAAAACAACCACTAGAGGTCAGTATGGTGCCGACAAATTAAACCAATCTTATACTAAGGGCCTAAACAGAACAGATGGTGGAAATCAACCAGATAGAGACCCTGTTTAGTGAAAATGGGTTCCTTCCAAGCCACAGCACAGCAGTGTTTAGCTTTTCTCCTTGTTAAATGCTCCTGACTCACCTTTCAACTCTAATAGGAACTTCGGGGGGAAAACAAGGTGCAAAGTACATTAACCATGTTTATGGCATTTATTAAAAAGTGTACAAAACCAAAATGCATACAAACCTACACCAGCACGAACAGAAGCAAGCAGAAAACCAATCCAACACTTCTCTCTCAGCGATGCACTTCAGATGAACGTTCTCATTTGAAACCTTGCGTCCACCAAGGAGTTTATGCTTGACTGTGGGCTAAAATTCAGCGCATTCCTATTTACAGCAATCGCAGAATGAGTTATGCACTTGATGGGCCAGTTCCACGGTTTGTACACCGCTACACTGATTGTCGAACAGATGGAGCAGACAGATCTGAAACTACATCCACATGCTTATATCAGGAAGACTTCTCCACTTGGCCTTCGGGATGCCAAATATACACACGAAAAACAATCTGCTACTGAAGAGGCCATACTCGGCCTGTAGTATTGCTTATTGTCACTAGTACACAGAAACATATTAAAGCTTAGAGCTTTCTGGAAGTTTGTTCTTGTGCTTAAAATAAAAAGGACCTCAGTTGGTGGGGAAAATGATGACACCATGAGTTAAAAATAAACATAAAGACACATACATAAAAAAAACAATACCAGTCATGTGATACCTTTAAATGGGACTGGATAGTTGAACACCACAAATGGTAAGATCAGCCTGTGCTAAAGTGCATTTAATGTCCACAAACACTGCGCAAATGAGGAAAAAGTCTTCACGTCCCTGAGCCAGCAGGTGCGGCCGAGAGGTCAAAGGGAGTGCAGATTATTCAGTCAGTCATCAACTGTCACTTCAAGTTTTTCCCACTAACAATTCCTAAAGATACCGTGCGTGTGACCCTGATTTGCCGGTTGGGTTCGTATCCAGCTTTCAGGTCTGAAAGTCCTCTACTGGCGTACTTTTCAGAAAAGAGGGTTTCATTGGTGGATGGAGTTCAGGGGATGGTACTGGAAGGCAACCTCTCAGCACCATGACTTTGTAGAAGCGTTATACGGTTACCTTCATTCGTCCTGAAAAGAGAAAGAGGAGAGATCTCAATGAGAACACAGGGTATTATTTACAGCATTACTGGAGCTGGATTAGTTTTACCAGATGTAATTTAATATGTGGGGCTTCACTAGGGAATTGGTAAGGTATAAAGTATTTGGTGTAATTTCCCAAAATTCTAGCAGATGACCTGGACTGAAACAACAATCATTGAGTGCCATCCTCTTTATTTACAAGTTATGCTTTGTGTTGGTGCAACTAACCCAGCTCAAGCACAGCTTATGTTTCTAGTGTTCAGATGTGTTAGCAGGAAACTGAAGATCCCATAATCCCCAGAAAACTGATCCACTCAAATTCAGATTACTGACAAAAGTACCATATCTGTTATGGTTACTCAATTAAAATGTAATGTAACAGTGCATAGAATACTTATTTTAATTGCTACATTACAAAATACAGCAGTTTCTATACACTGCTTTCATATATATGTTGTTAAAAGGTGCCATAGAATAGAAAACTGTACTAATATTGGAACAGTTGAATAATAAGAGTTCAGCTCATAGAACTGTACATACTGTGACTCTCAAACACTGTTGTTGTTCCTCACTTGCCAAAGACGTTGACTTAAACTGTTCCAAAGTCTTAAACTGTTACAGTCTTGTTTATTAAATATTTACACCCCTACAATATATAAACAACAGAGCAGCAAAAATGGAGGAGAAATGCAGCGTGCCTGGATGTGAAGGGGATATCAGCACTTTTCTTTCCCTTCCAAGAAACCAAACTGAAACAAAGCTGAAATTTTTAAAAATGGCAGCTCTTAAGTTCCTTATTCCTTTAATTTTATGTTCCACCTTAAACACTGCAGCTCCCACATCTTCAAACGTTAGTTTCCTCTACATATTATTTCACTCCGGACAGTTTCTTAAACACTTATACAATATGGAGCAGCTCAGCATTTAACACTGAAGAGACGAGCAGCTCCACCTTTATTAGCACCACAACCCCAACAGTAACTGTAAGTAGCAGCCATGCTGTGTGAGTGGATCACTGTGTGCTGGTTGAAGGAGATCTTCTTAAACTGAAAGTTCCACAGAGAGAACTTTTTTTTGATGTCCAGATGAAAGCAAGTAGCTAGTATAGGTAACGTTAGATACTAGCAGTGCCAAGTAACTAGCATAGCTAACTGAACAGTATGAGGGCGGAGCTTATTTACACAGCAGGTCATTTTATTTGGTCTACGTGTCTATGTTGCTTCTTTGTGAACGTGGCAGCGTCCCACTGTAAACCAACCAATCAGAGCAGAGCTCATATAATTATTCCCGAGCTCAACAAAAAGAGAAATAAGGTTTTTCATTCTGGGACAAAATCATAAAGAGTAAAAGGGCAGGTAAAACTAAACATAGATGTAGAGCATCAGAGAAGAGTTGAAAATACTGAATAAATACATTCTATGGCACCTTTAAGGAAGATTTGTAAAGGACTTTTCTTAATTCTGGTATTTTCAGTATAGTTTGTCATTTATATCTGTTTTTGTTATTAAATTAATGAGTGTTAACAGCTTTAATACTGCTAGAATGGACAGTGACAGCCCAACTACAACCAAGCGTCTTACTCTGTACTCAAAGTACCCAAACCGACAATCTGCATCCCCAGTTTAGTTTAGTTAGTCGCTACCTGTTATGTTAAGAGTACATAACATGAGAATGAAAGCTTGATTTGTTTATGGATAAGGCAGGAGCAACATCTCTGCACGAAAAGAGGAAATGTGCACACTAGTGTTGGTATAGCTCCACAGTATGGTGTCGAGCCCATACTTGTCACCAAAACAAATAAACAAACGAATAGAACCACAGGACAGCCCAGCCATACAGAAGCAGGTGTGAGTGAATAGACTGCAATGTGTGTGTATCTCTCTTTTTTCTCTCTCTCTCTCTCTCTCTCACATACACAGACACACAAAACGGTGCACAAAGCCACAGAACACAGCAGCAGTGAAAAAACCCTGACTAAAAATAAATCTGAAAATATACATAATACATAAAAAGGGTGCAGGATCAGAATATTCTAATCACTATTCTTAGTCTGAACTATCTGTTTAATGATTTCAAACTCCGCGCCAGCAAAAGTCTACACATTTCAGCTGAATTAGAGGTGAACACTGGCATGAAACTGAAGCCCAAACCTAACCTGTACCTCTGCTTTTGGATAGTACACCATCCTCCCCTGTATTTCATCTACAGATGTCCACAACATGAACAAACTATGTAATGCAACTTGAATATACATATCCAGTGCTAACAGCTAAAACGGAGCCCTCCTGTTTTCTGAAGTGCTGGTTAACACTCTGCACTACTGTCTCCTAGCTCACCGCTAAGAGTGGCTAACGGGCCTGATAAATGGAGTCAGGCTGTCCCACTAGCAGCCCCAGTTGAAACGGAGCAGCTGTAGCAATCTAGCAAACAATATAAATAACGTACTACAAAACAGAGGGATGTAGACTTTAGAGCTTTGTAGCTAGAACTTTTATAATATTCTTAGCTGTCCCACCACAGGGGCCAAGCCTCAAATACTCACTGCTGATTACTGCTGAAGCTCCACAGCCTAAGAAACGATACAGCGTGAATAGATATTTAGTTGAAAGTAAGTTTGGAGTTGGATAAATATCTACCAAACATCTGAAGCACACTGTACAAATAAAGAGGTTATCAAACTGGACAAAAATGTGATATGATCCAGGCACACCCCAAAAAAGTAACTACACAGAGACAGACAAGACACACAGAGACAAACACAGAGACAGACAAGACACACACAGAGACAGACAAGACACACACACATACACACACACAGACACCTTCCTGGTGTTAGAGGCAGCGTGTTAGATGGGCAGAAAGCGACCAGGTGACACGGGGGCACCATGCCATGCTGAGCTTGTCCATGCCAATCAGATAAAACTAAAACCCCACCTACCTGCCCACTGTTCCCAACCAATGGGCTGCCTCTGTCTACCTGTCTGTCTGCAAACCAACCAATCAGAGGTCACAATACAGACGAGGAGACAAAGTGCAGCAAAAGAATGAAGACTCAGATCCCACCAACAGGCTGAGCTTCTTCATTTAATAATAATAATAATAAAAATAAAAAAAAAACATGTTCATACACGTAGGTTAAATTAATTACTCCGAGCCCCGCTCACAAATATGCTCTTTTATAGCAGCTGCTGCTACGCATGTCAAACACCACAGCGGTCCAGTCTGAATAATTTATGGGTTTGAACGGGAGGTTCGCTCACATTCTGTAAAGCTTGTCCAACTTGGCAGCAGCAGCTATAAAAGACAGCATTTGGGGGCAAAGCATGAAAAAGTCATATCTCAAACAGAACATGAACAGTCTTTTGCCTTGCCTACATAAAGGTCTTGCATGAACGCGTACACTTGGAGCATATGAGCTTTTTTTTTTTTTTTTTTTTTTTTTCTACAAAAAAAAAGCTCATATGCTCCAAGTGTACGCGTTCATGCAAGACCTTTATGTAGGCAAGGCAAAAGACTGTTCATGTTCTGTGTTCAAGTGCAGGTAAAAAGATCTGGTTTAATCGGAAGTGTTTCAGTATCCTGTACGTGTCAGATCAGTACACCTGAAGGAGAAACCTGTGAGTCTGGATAGCTTTAGCTTCTGTAACTGGGGCTGGATGCGTTCCTCCTCACCTGTAGCTAGCTGGCTTTGGGACCTCCTCCGCGTGCTAGTGCTCTTGGAGCTGGAGGACAGAGTGGAGCCTGCACTGCTGGCTCTAGAGATGGGGAGGGGCACGGGGGTCACTGGAGGAGAATCCAGCTTTGTGTGCATGAGAGAGAGGGAGATAGATTATAAACAAACGACAAATGCAACTTGGATGGTACAATGAGAGGAGTGGATGATCATATAGACTAATGGTGACCTACAGTGGTCAGATATCTAGTCCACAGGGAGACAACAGGCAGATTTAAGCCTGTATAACGACAAAACAGTTCTGTATGTCACAAGCAAGTCTAACTGCGATTACCCAATGGATGGGAAGTTCTACATTCTGGAGAGTTACACGGTCACAGCTGTGTTTACTTTGTTGGTAGAACTGTATAAATTGGTAGGAAGAAATATCCAGGACTGCTGATGACAGTGTGTTAATGGTCAAACAAAAGTATATATTTATATTTAGTGGTGCCTATTATGAGGGGTTGAATGTTTGTCCTGATTTGCCACCTTTGCTGTTGTCACATAAATAATATTATGAGCGGATCACACTAGAAAATCTGCTCATAATATATTACAGCATCATTATTCAGTAAAAGTTCTTTTATTTTAAAAGACTTTCTTTATTTTGGTGCTCTTGATATCACAGCTCTCTGGAAAAGCAGCATGCACAGAGCAACCCGGGCGCAGCACACATGCAGCATGGCAGTATTTAGAGAACAGACCAGCAAAACACAGTGAAATAAACCCTAAGAATTAATAAAAAAGAAAACTTAGAATAGAATACAAGTTATAAAAATTAACTCTCATGTATAACTGTTATCAAATGAAATTCTTTGCTGTCAGGCTTGAAGAGATGCGGCTGAGGGTTAAAAAGATGTACTTGATCTTTATTATATATATATATATATATATATATATATATATATATATATATATATATATATATATATAAAGTCTGCTGGTATCAGCATCAAAAATACCTAATCCTGAGGTTAAGATGACATTATGTTTCATTATTATGGGGAAATATCAAATATCAGGATATTATGTTTCGTGATACTGTATTGATTCTCAACAACACAGTATCGATACACAGATTGCTGGCAGACAGTGAAACATTGTGTGTTGTGTTTAAACCTCTGACCACTAGATGGCAGTGTTGTAATACATTTTTAGCTCCACTCCAACATTAACAAGGAGGACAAGAGTGCAATGCTATTATAAGCAATTGGCAACCCTGTTTATACAGTGGTGTGTTTTAATAGTAGTATTAGAAAAATTGCAGTACATTACTTTGCTTGCAGTATATCGAGATGTATTGAATCGTGACCGCTGTATCACAATACAGACTGTGTTGCCAGGTACTCGCCAATACACAGCCCTAGATTTTATGATAATGCAGTATGAGACAATTGACGAAGTAAACTTTAGACATCTACAATTTTGCAAACAGTACTGTGCTACAGGTGTCTGTAGTTTTGTGTATGAACTTGTGTACCTCCACACTATCATGAGTCGGAGAGGAAGATGTTGAGGAGTTCTCCGCATGTCTTCGCGAGGATGAGGATGGGCCGAGCTCGATGGTGCGAACACGCTGGGCGAACTTCAGAGAGCAGACCGACTCGCTGATGTTACTGTCTAAAGGAGAGACCTGAGACAGAAACAGAGTCGTACAGCAGGAAGAATGTGAAACAGCTTATTTAACAGAATCTGATTACCTACTTTCCACAAGCTTAAGTTCTTTTCACATATTTTCAGAGAACTCTAAGTTACAGTATGCAGGACTTAAAGGGCTTAAAGCACTCAGCGTCCTCAGTCTGGGCATGTTCTGTGTTCCTTCCTCGTCAGTGTGATAACGTGAGTGAAGACATGACTAAGAACTATTTTGAAGAATCAACATCACTAAATGTTTCTCATTGCCAGTTTTTATTTTGCAGGATTTTGCTGACTCTTGTATGGGTTAATGAGTTCTGATTCTGGTTCAGAGCCAGTGTCAGTACTGCTGGTCACAAAGGGCTTACTAATTAGCCAGGTCAGCTGTATTAGATTAAGGAAAACAATGTGCAGAGCACTAGGGGTCCCTCTGACGAAGACCAGGGACTACTAGCACTATGTTGCATTGTTCTGAAGGTCGACGTCCAACTGCTAGAATTAATTATATTAGAGATGGAATCGGCCATGTATCAGTATCGGGCGATTTTTAATCAAAATATGTGATCGGCTGATATTTCTCCAATGTAGTTGATCTTGAGAGCCGATCGATAGCGTTAAACAAATGAGCCTAATTTCTGTATTTCCATCTAGCGTTTCATCCAGGAAGAGCAGCCCTCCGGCCAGCTCCCTGCAATTCATAAACCACTAGGTGGAAATACACACCCTTTCATTTTCCACAGACTGACTAAAGCAGTGGCCTCGCGAGAACAGTTTACAGGGTTCACCGCATGTGTGAAAAGAAAACATCATCTGTCTGTATATGTGACTCATCCAGGGCAGTTTATAACATCTGTAAAATTAGGGAAATCTGCACGTCTCGTTGGGGAACCAAGACAAACACATTTAACACACTAATCTGATACAGCACTGCACGCGGCTGAATACCGTGAGTATCAGTAAACAGCAGAGCTAGCACACGCAGCTAACACAAACTAATAACCCAGAACACCATACAGACCAGATCTGACCGGTACTAACAGAACAGCAGCAGAAACAGCCAGAGAGCTAAAGAACCACAGCCAGAGTGATTGAGTTTATAGTTCTAGATAAGCAGCACTTCTCGGCTGTAGAAGACGTTCATTCTGCTGCTTAATATTCCACCTGGATCTACGCTCTGCTGTTCCTAGTAGAGATACTTTTCAGATGTGGCTCTTCCGGAGCTGTACCAAGCGGTTTAATCTCACATAGACCAACTTCTAATTTAGTTACAAATATTATACTGTTTCACATGAGCTCGTTATAAATGGTAATAAACCAGTTTAGACCATGTTTCTAGACTGTTTTTAGACTTGCTTGCGCTAATAATATGTAGCCCTGCTGTGGCATATTGCCCTTGATCGGTGTTGGCTATCGGCTGATCGAGTTGAAAGGTAATCGGCGATCAAAATCTGCCTCAAAAACGCTGATCGGCCCATGTCTAATTATAATCAATTATATTATTACTCTTGAATGTTATTTGCTGTAATGAGAGAACAAAATAGAGACCCTGCCTGCGAGGACCAAAGGTTATGTACACACCTGCACCACCATGAGTGTTTTGCTGTCCCCGCTGAGCGAGTCCTGGAGCAGGTATGTGAGGCGAGAGTTGCGGAAGGGAACATGCGAGTGCCGGGAGCGAAGAGCGTTGATGACGTCTCCGAGGGCCGACAGGGACTTGTTAATGCACTGCGCCTCACGCAGGCGACTTCCTTCAGCACCTGACTTAGCAATTCTCTCAGAACCTGCCAAATCCACCAGGTTCAGCTTGCCTGCCGAGATGCAACCACAAAGAAAGATTCATGATGTGTGATTTAATGTGCTCAGTGAACGGTCTGCGAGTCCTGAGTCACGGACAGAGAACATAAACAATATTTTCCACAGAAAACAGCTCTTAATGAACCAAAAGGACAAGTGTTTAAATGCTGATTGTAAAATCAGTGTTATTAAATGTTATTAACCAGTAAAACAGCTTCCCTGTGCCATTTCTAATCCCTGGTGTTCTTATTCTAGTGTATAGCTGAAAGCTTTTATACATTTTTAAGAAATAAAATATTGTTACATTAGTTTTTCTTTAACGTTATGAAGGCTGCTTCCTTCTCCTGTGAGATTCCTTTATGAGATGAGACTCTCACAACAGCATCGATATGCAGGTACCTGTATAAAGTAATTCTAAGTATTTTCAGATTATTTCTAATGCCCCGGTAATTATGATGTTTCAACAGAATGTAAAGAGCAGCTGGTACTTTCAGACACTAGATTTTGTTCTGATAGCGGCAATGTAAGCTTATATGACACGTAAAGGACATCATACATACTAATTACATATCATCGCTGTCCAATGTAACACAAGTATCTCCAAAATGACTTTACTTTTAAACCTACTTTACTTTCAATGCAAGTCAATGCAACCAGAATTTTTTTCCAAGCTGTTTTGAAGCACTTCTATTGGTCCATTCATCATGAAATGTTCACACAATGTAAACGATTCGTGTGTTCCAATAATGTAGAAAACTTGAAATCGAGAAAAATGGCGATAAATGTTTTCCATTGGACAGTGGCGATATAAGGGACGTGTGAGAGCCCACCTGAGGTTCTGTGTCCTGTGGAGGAGTTGAAGCCGGCGACAGTGATGATGAGGAGAGCGTGAGAGCGTGAACTGTGTTCGTTCAGGTTAGTGCACGCTGTCGCTCGATTCATGTGTCCCAGCTCAAACACCTGTGGAGTGGAGAGCCTTCGTTCATACAGTCGTGTACTATGGTGCCCAGTAAAGAAAAAGTAATATCGGCACTTTCTGTTCTATAAAAAAAAATTGGTCTTGAGAGTAACAACAGTGTTGGTCTTACCTTGTTAATGTCCTCCACACACTCCACTGTGAACTCAGTCAAACCCGGGACGTACAGTTGACCACTTCCATCCGGACACATCTTAATGTCCAGCTTCTCACTCGGATTGTCTCCTAAAAGGTTCCTGAGGGAAGTCAAAGCAACAGCCATGTGTTGAGTGAAAAAGGGAACTAGACTTAAAGGACTGCAGCAGACAAGAGGATTAGACAACGGTACAAATGGTTCAATTATGACAAAGAAAACAAAGAAAATGTAAATGTGTTCTTTAAGAGCAGGACAGTGGACAGTGGTCAGCTGGATGGATTAACGACAAACAGCTATTTGTATATGTAGGTCATTAGCAAGAGATATGACGAGGGCTCCTCTGGATACAGGCCACATAATTCAGAACACCATCCACAACATTCCTCTCAAATGAAACACAGAGCCAAACAGCTGTGCAGTTACACAACAGAGAGAGAGAGAGAGAGAGAGAGAGAGAGAGAGAGAGAGAGAGAGAGAGAGAGAGAGAGAGAGAGAGAGAGAGAGAGAGAGAGAAAGAATGAGAGACAGAGAGAGAGAGAAAGAATGAGAGACAGAGAGACAGAGAGAATGAGAGACAGAGAGAGAGAAAGAAAATGAGAGAGAAAGAAAAAGAGACGGAGAATGAGAAAGAATATTTTGTACTACGAGTCCTATGAGATTTTGCTGTTCCATGTTAGGTTTTAGCAGCGGTTACGTAAAAAGATTAGATTTATTATCTCTCTGAACATCTGCCGCCAATAAATAGAATATTTCTGAATAGTCTCTTACTCCAGCTCTGTCCCTGTTTCCTCCAATATCAACTTTGATTCCTTCTGTTTCTCCATCACGCACCCTAAAGCTACAGTGAGGACAATTACATAAGCGCACTGAGAGGGTATTTTACAAACAGGTTTTCCACAAAACTATTATTATTAAAAGAATTATTAGAATAGACGCTGTTCTACGGCATTTTGTATTTATTTATCATAGAAGTAAATGTTGTTTGATGTGAATTATCAAACCTAATAGAGGAATCCATCCATTATTGTACGCTTTATCCCGCTAGTCAGGGTCACAGGGGGACTGGACCAAATCCCAGCGTTATTGAGTGAAGGCGGGGTGCACCATGGACCAGTTGCCAGTCCATCACATGGCGAACACACACTCAAGCACACACTCACACCTACAGGCAGTTTAGAGGATCAACCTAACATACAAACATGCATGTGTTTGGACTGTGGGAGGAAACCCACTCAAGCACGGAGAGAACATACACACTCCACACAGAACCACCCGGACCGGGAATCCCACCCAGATCATCTTACAGTGAGGAGACAGTGCTGACCACTACACCACCATACTGACCACTACACCACCATACTGACCACTACACCACCATACTGACCACTACACCACCATACTGACCACTACACCACCGTACTAACCACTACACCACCATACTAACCACTACACCAGCATACTAACCATTACACCACCATACTAACCACTACACCACCGTACTAAACACTACACCACCATACTAACCACTACACCACCGTACTGACCACTACACCAGCATACTAACCACTACACCACCATACTAACCATTACACCACCATACTAACCACTACACCACCGTACTAACCACTACCCCACCATACTAACCACTACACCACCATACTAACCACTACACCACCGTACTGACCACTACACCACCATACTAACCACTACACCACCATACTAACCACTACACCACCATACTAACCACTACACCACCATACTAACCACTACACCACCATACTAAACACTACACCACCGTACTAAACACTACACCACCATACTAACCACTACACCACCATACTAACCACTACACCACCATACTAACCACTACACCACCGTACTAACCACTACACCACCATACTAAACACTACACCACCATACTAAACACTACACCACCGTACTAAACACTACACCACCATACTAACCACTACACCACCATACTAACCACTACACCACCGTACTAACCACTACACCACCATACTAACCACTACACCACCATACTAACCACTACACCACCATACTAACCACTACACCACCGTACTAACCACTACACCACCGTACTAACCTCTACACCACCATACTAACCACTACACCACCATACTAACCACTACACCACCATACTAACCACTACACCACCGTACTAACCACTACACCACCGTACTAACCACTACACCACCATACTAACCACTACACCACCATACTAACCACTACACCACCATACTAACCACTACACCACCGTACTGACCACTACACCACCATACTAACCACTACACCACCATACTGACCACTACACCACCATACTAAACACTACACCACCGTACTAACCACTACACCACCGTACTAACCACTACACCACCGTACCAACCACTACACCACCATACTAACCACTACACCACCATACTAACCACTACACCACCATACTAACCACTACACCACCATACTAACCACTACACCACCGTACTGACCACTACACCACCATACTAACCACTACACCACCATACTGACCACTACACCACCATACTAAACACTACACCACCGTACTAACCACTACACCACCGTACCAACCACTACACCACCATACTAACCACTACACCACCATACTGACCACTACACCACCATACTAACCACTACACCACCGTGCCGCCTGAAGAAATTCTGTTTTGTGAAATATTTCCAAAGATTTTTGAACTGATCAATCCTGTGGTTCGCCGAGTCAGCAGAGAACGTACAGAAGAAGCAGTGCATCAGTGTTGCCTGTTTCCGACGGTGCTCTTACCGCAGCGTCTCATTGTAAATCTCCACCATGCTGACGGTGATGTTGTAGTCCCAGTCAGGCTTTTTATCAGATACCTCAGAGAAGAGCAGGCGCAGGGCTCGCTGGTTAATGCCAGGGTCCTCAGGAATGCCCTGCAACAGTAATGAATGTTTTCAATAAACATAAAAATCAGTACGGCCGCAGAAAATGTACAAGTTAATTCTCATATACTATTCTAACTTCACAAAGACTGGCAGTGAGTTCATGCATTTATTCATTACTTGTGCTGATCGATCAAATCAAATCAAATTTGATTCACAAAGCAGCTTTACAGGAATTTAGAGATAAGAGAAGTTCAATAGAGCATAAATAAGCACAAGAAAATATAAAAAAAATAGAAGAAAGAAATCATAGAAAAACCATACACCTCCCCTGGTGAGTAAGCCATGTGTGACAGTGGCAAGAACAACTCCCTCAGAACTGGAGGAAGAAACCTTGGGAGGAACCAAGACTCACAAGGGGGGGGGGGGCCCATCCTCCTCTGATCAGACTACTCAAACAGTCCAGATAATGACTGTACCACTATATACTTCTGTTCAGCTGCTCAGGTGTGCTTATATAATCATATGATATAATTAAGATTGTGGTACAGATGAGGAACAGTGAGAGTGATGATGACAGTTAATGAAGGTAAAGGGTTAGTGGTATCGAGTTAGAGTCCATGTTCATGTCAGTAAAGTCAATAATAGAGGTTAGGCAGCTAGTCTGAGGCTAGGTACCTGGTATGACACACATGTACCTTAATTTCCACCAAATATTTAAATATGAATATAAAAGTACATAGTAATTCAGTATTTTATTGCTATTTATATACTTTAATAATGCTGGACCACTAACAAAGTATAAAAACACTGTACCTCCATGGTGTAGGTCTTTCCTGAGCCCGTCTGTCCGTAAGCAAAGATGCACACGTTGTAACCGTCTATGCAGGACGTGACCAGTGCCTGCACTTCCTGAAACACCTGACCAGCCATAAGAGAGGAGACAGACCGGTCACTTCACTGACCATTAATATAAACACCACCTGACGTGACCATGTGTTGTAACTGACCTCCTCCTGGGTGGCCTGAGGATGGAAAACTTTGTCCAGTTCAAATGTCATGAGCTTGCCCTTATTGGACAGGTAGAGAACAGCGTCATCGTCCGGATCAAAGGTCACCATGTTCTTGCTGTCAGACTCTGCTTCTTCTTGGCATATGGGCCGAACCCGGCAGAACACTCGAATGTTTCCTGCATTTAAATAAATTAATTAATTCATTATATAAATAAAATAGTGACCCTGTAATTACAATACTGAGCACACACACACACACATTGTACTACTATAATATGCTGGATATTGTGTCTGGACAATTTATGTCCAAAGGTTTATAGACACCAGCTCATCCAGCACTATTTCTACCCTTGATTTTGGGAAGGCTTTACAATGGATGTTAAAACATTCTTGTGAGGACCTGATTGAATTCAGCCTCGAGAGCATTATTGAAGACAGGTACTTTTGTTAAATAATTAGTTCTGGATCACTCCAACTCATGCCAAAGGAAGGAACTCCATCACTCTGGAAAACACAGCACCAAGCACTTCTGGTTCCAAATACATTTTACTCAGCTGTGCTAAGTAATTGGAAAACCAAACAAACAAAAACTGTGGTCACAGCAGGGATGTGCCAGCAGCTGGCATGTTACCAGCACCGTGTCGCAGTAATTGCTGAATCCTCACAAGAAACGAAGACTGAGAATCTTTGTGCGGTTTATACCTTTCAGCCGCACCAGCTCATTGTGGCATTTCTTCCTTAGGTTCATCTCCCGCTTGTATTTGCGAAGCAGCTCCTGGTTGGCGGAGCTCACTTCTCCAATCACCTGGCAGATCTGTATTCAAGCATCACAAAACAGAGACTGTGAGACTGAGGTATGTTGCATGAAGTGGCCCCCAAAACCTGAGACCACTGGTAAAAAAGCTTACATGTTGCATTCTTTTCTAATATTACACAGAACATATGAATTATATCACCAGCGTGAAAGAGTGAAAAGTAGAATCTTTTGATCACAACTTTCAATGGAACAGAAACAAAATCTGACCTTTTTGTATAACAGCTTTAAAGGGAACCCTGAATTTTAAGAATTGGGAGCCTTAAAACAGTGCACATCAATAATAAAATAAATTAGTATAAGTATATAAGTTGCTTTAAACAGTGTATTTGGGGCCTGTATGGCACAAATTTGCTTAAATGTAAATAGCCACCTTGAAATCCTGCAGAATCTTAAAAATGTATTCTTCATTCTTTATTAAATGTATTTAAACTGTATTTGTTTTATGGTTTAAATGAAAAATAGAGACTTTTGGATTCCACAGTATATACCATAAGATTAGGTATGTATGGCTGCATAACATTGTTCATTAATTGCTAGTATAATACTGGCCTGTGCAATACAGAAGGCTGAGATTTGTTTAAAAAGTCTACTCATCCACCACAGTATTTATACTGAGTGTTGTGAGCCCCATGGCAGATCAGGTTTGGTGTGCATTCTGATAAATCCAGGAATTCATCAAAAAATTAAATAAATAAGTAACTAAATTATTTATATGGGTCATAACTAATGTAGGCAAAGTATCCATTCACCAAAGTGGTATTAATACATTCATACATACAGCAATCACAATGTGTACAGATATAGGGTCTGTCTCAAACCCCAGTGAGTGTCTAAGTAGGCTGTCTAGGTAGGCAGCTGTGTAAGTAGCAGTGTTCTCTCCTCATCTCTCCTCATAAAACAGATTACTGGGACGCTCTAGTTAGAGAGAGACTAAGTCACGGCTTGTTCCCGCCCACTGCAGCACGTGACCGGTGGTTTAGCTAGTTGCTAAGCTACCGGCCAGAATCCAAAACAATAGCTCGAGGCTTACAAATCCGCTAGCATAAATGCTAATGGCTTGAGTATAAAACTGCTTAATGGTCGACTCGTTACAGAGTTGATAATAAAATACTGTTTTGTGTGATTATATGACCAGAAACACATTAAAACACCAGAGAGAATCAAAATAACTCACATTTTAAAACCACTTCACTGCTCCTAGATTTGCCTACGTTGCATCATGGGATTGCCTTACTGGCTTAGTCTAAATAAGGTTCCTCAGTAGACAGCATGTTTAAGGTATGTAAGAATTGGGACAGTCTACATGTCGGGAGCGCATACTATGACATAAAATGCTGCCTATGTAGGAGCTCACTAGGTTTTGAGACACACTCATAATTTCAGTACTAATACTCAGTATATATATTGTACAGTGTGCATGTGCCCTACCTCCTGTTTAGCTTCAGCGATAGCTTTCTCCAGCATATAAGGAAAGTCCTGCACCTGCCTCTTCAGACAGTTGTAGTCACAGGTGAGTGTCCTTAAAGCAGGCTGCAAAGTCAACAAGTTCATCCGCACACCTGCATGAAGAAAGAGGATTAGAGACTCAGAGACGGGTGTGTTTATTTGAATAAAAGGATTTACAAACTCATGCAAATATACTTATAGGCAGATTCGTCAATGATTCTGACCCCTGGTCCAGGAGACCCACGTTTGTCGTAGCATGTCTGGTAGTGCATGTTCTCTCCAAAATCATAACTTTACTTTTGATGCAAGTCAATGAAACCAGACTCCCCCCGCCCCCACCACTGGTATTCTTGAGCAATTACATTGAGTGCATTTATCATAACATTTACAAACAATGTAAAAGGGCAACATGCGTATTATACTAGGGCAACAACTGAAAAACAACAACTGAGGTACTACGTTTTGTTCTGACAACAGCAAACAGATACAGCTATGCTGGTTACTGCTGAATACTTCTCAAAGTGAGGTTTGGATACATTTTACATGCATTTCCTATTTTAACCATAATGGTATTTGGTGTTTAGACTTACCAGTTTATCCAGTATTGCTTTCATAGGTAAACATTGGTTAACCTATACCGAATGCCCCATCACTATTCATGCCCTTGTCACTATTCATTTGAGAACTTGTACAAGAACACATAAAACAAGATTATAACTCATTAAATTACATAAACTAACTCTTATGGTAGCTACACACAGTTAACCCACACAGAAACACACACACACACACCTGCGAGGTTTTCGTGCACGGCCTTCATTTCGCTCTCAGCTCTGATGAAAGCTTCCTCTATCACTCTGTTCTTCTCCTCCTCCAGACTCTGCAACTCTGCCTCCAGCTGGCCTTGAGCTCGCTCCATCTCACCCTCATACACCAGGATCTAACACACACAAACACAGATCAACTCACACATACAACTTCTACACAGCAGGGTTTCACAGTTAGCCGGACGACATGCACTCAAAGTTATCCAGCTTTACTGAGAAATCCTAGGGCCTGTCTCAAAGAGCACCTTCGGCTTAGTCAGCCAGGGTTGGATATTCAAGCTGTGATTAATCCTCATGCTCCTTACATAAATAAAAATTAAAAATAAACAGCTGTCACACCATACTAGAGCGTATTGCAGTTATAACTGTCTTTATAGGTTGATTTGCGTTCTCTGCTAATAAATAAATATATAAATCTATACATAAATAAAATAAACAGCTGTCACAGCCACCATATAGGAGCTTATTGCAGTTATAACTGCCTTTATAGATAGTTTTGCCCTCTATGATAATAAATAAATATATAAATAAATAAAATAAATAGCTGTCGCAGCCACCATATAAGAGCTTATTGCAGTTAGCCCTGCCTCTATAGGTTGATTTGCCTTATGATAATAAATAAATATATAAATAAATAAACAGCTGTCACAGCCACCATATAAGAGCTTATTGTAGTTATAACTGCCTTTACAGGTTGATTTGTCTTCTATGATAATAAATAAATATATAAATAAATAAACAGCTGTCACAGCCACCATATAAGAGCTTATTGCAGTTATAACTGCCGTTATATATAGATTTGCCTTCTCTGCTAATAAAAAAATAAAAAAATAAATAAACAGCTCAAATGTTTATGTGACTGACACAAATGTGAGTCCACTTGATTGGTCAGAGCTGTTTATGACCCAAATCCCAAACCTTGACCTGTCCTGGAGCAGCTTTCAGGATGAGTAGCCGGACAGAAAACTCAGGTTTACATCAAACTGAACTTTAATTTTATCAGGCTAAGCAAGAAAGCGTTTGAGACAGAGCCCTGGCCTATAGGATAAATTCCTTAATCTGCAACAAAGCCATTGTCTATAAATTAACTCTCTTCTCTACGTTCACAATGACACAAACACAGCCACTTAGGGGTAAAAGCATTAGTCACATTGTTCGGGGACAAAATACATAATACTAATACTAATTCTAAACAACATAGACCTAAACTGCAGTGTCACAAAGGAGCATCTGCAAATCTAGAGGAAAAACACTACAGTAGTCTAATAATACTACTGTATCATAGATTCACACTCAGAACAGGATCTTAACCACAGGAGAATAAAACAACCAAGCAGACTGGTCCAAACAGGCTCTACATCTCTGTAACAGGGAGTCTGCTGGGGTAGACTTGAGGGTCTTGGGGAGGTTACGCTTCTCATTTGTGGCCTCTCAAACACATTGGGGACACAATACTCTACAAATACTGGGTTCCAAGGGTCAAAAATGCAACAAAATCCAAAAGGCATGCAGACTATCAACCACACTGAATGGTTCAGATTTTTTTTCCTGTACTTGGTTAACAACAAAGCTGTTGTGTGTTCCATTGCCCCAAACCTAAAGGTTTGAACACAGCAGCAAACATTTAATATTGCCCACCAACTTACAGTAGCTAAAAGATGGATAGGTGACAGATGCGGGATTAGATGCAAGTAATGTTTATTTTTAAGTGAGAACCTTTCTCCTTGAGAGGGCAATAGTGAGCAACTATCCTGGACCCCTAATTCCACAGATTTTAACCCAATTGAGCATCTGTGGGACCACCTGGATGATGGTGTTGGCTCTATGCATCCTCCTCCAAGCTCCCTGCAACAGCTGTGGGAAGCACTGCTGTCAGGATGGCTCCAGATACCTGTGACCACCTACCAGGACCTTGTTTAGTCTCCCAGTCAGTCTAGCTGCTAGTCAGTCCGTGCTGCACACAGCTGGTGGTCATAATAATGTGACTCGACTGTGTATATATATGACTATTTATAATAGGCAGCTGATATTTCATGGCTGGACTACTGACAGCTAGTGGGTGTGATAAGAAGTTGAAATTATTGGTGGGTGAGAAGAGTTATTTATGTGGTAGATTGAGACCCTGGTTACATTTTTGACCTTTGACCCCAGTCAGGTGCAGAGTAATCTGGCCAACCTTGGAGAGCCTGCGGGTGACCTCCATGTTGGCTTTGCCTACAGCCTTGGAGAGCAGGCCGCAGAGCCGAGCCTGGTCCAAACTCAGCTGGAATGCAAGTAAACAGAAAAAAAGAAAGGACGGTTAACCTGCACCACTGTCACTACACAGGGCAGGGGGCTTAGTGGGACCACCACATACACATACACATGGCTATATATCATCTCCAATACCCAAACCCTTACTCAGGCAATGTAGGAAACAACCAGGGAGAAGAGCTTTCACCCAGTATTCAGAAGAGGAAGAAGCATATCGCATTAAGGAAGAAAGATCCAACACACAGATCCAACTTGGTCCAAATTCAAAGTTTGGGCAATCACGCATACACAAGACAGAGAAGTTCTAGTTGTGTAGGCCCGGATTAAATCCATCTGAACACATCTAATACATGAAAGAATCTTCTGAACTTCGTGGAGTTCTCAAGCCATGAAGAGCAGTGCAGTACCTGTTGACGTAACTGGCTGCTGGTCCTTTGGCTTTCGTGTAGCTGCTGCTCCAGCTCTCGAAGAAGCTCCCTCTGGAGCCCTAGCTGCTCCTGGAGAGCCTGGTTACGAGCCTGTGCTTCCACCAGAGCCTGCTTACACTGAGCGGACTCCACCTCTACTGTCTTAGTCACATACTGCAGAAAAAAACAAAACAAAAAATAAATAAATAATAAACATATTGAAGCAAATTTTGGCAAATTCTCTTGGAAAATAATCTAATTAGTCTGCATTTAATTGTTAACAGACATTTCAATTCACTTTAAGAGTTAAAAGACAATCAAAGCCCCCATAAACAACCTGATACATGCAGATAGATGGAACCAAGCATACGCATATACATATTAGGGGTGTAAGAAAAGAAAATATTGAAGATATTCAAATATTGGGATATTATGTTTGGTGATACTGTATCGATTCTCAAAAACACAGTATCCATACACAGATTCCTGGCAGACAGCAAATCATTGTGTTGTATATAAAAAAAATATAAAAATGCTGTATGTAATAAACTATACTGTTAAAACTACTGAGAGGCTGAAAACAATGATTAAAGTGAACACCACCTAAAAATATTCCATTTAAAATAGTCCATTCCATTTTTCTGTATGAGGACTAAAAAAACAAAAAAAAACAACCCCAAAACACTATGTTACATATAGAGCTGATAGATTTGTTTTCTGGATGTATTTGTCTGAGAATTGTAAAGTAACAAATGTAATACTGTTCACCTTGACCTGTGGAGGTGCCGCGGCCTGGCGGCTGAGGGCTTCCTCTGCGTCTCTGAGCCGAACGTTGAGGCGCTCCTCGCTCTCAGCCCTGTTCTGTAAGGCCTCTTCTAGCTGCTGCTGGAGCTCCTGCCTGTGCCGCGAGGCCTCCTCCAGCTGCTCCTGCAGCTGCGCCACCAGGGCCGTCCGCTCCTGCACCTGCTGCTCCAGTACGGCCAGCCGCCGCTCCCGCTCTCTGCAATGCTCCTCCCGGCGAGAGAGCTCCGAACGCAAGATCTCCGCATCCTAACACACAAATGTACAGGAATGTTAAATAGGATGGAGAAATGAACAGCAAAGACCATCTATTACTGCTGTGATGCACTGCATTGTGTCTACATGTAAATACATTTAATTCAGTGTATCTATTTTGTGTACATGTTGTGCAGTGCTTCTTCCATGCAGCTGCCTATAGTTATTTCTATATTTAATATTTTTGGATCAATCTCAGATCAAGATCCCACTATGGGATGTCTCAAGTGTGCTCTATATGATTACCTAGTATCACACTACAGCAAGTAAATCAATGTATCAAGACATCATCTTGAGCCATTTCTGCTGGTCCTTTCATCTTGAAATTGTTCAAATTATGTCAAAACCTAAAAAACAAATATAATGTTTTGTTGATATTTATATTTGTGATATTTCTATTCGTATTCCAATGGTTTCAGTTAAACAGTGCATTATTGACAGATATGACTGTGAAGTATCACTGGTCACACTTATAAAATTTTAATGCACAGAAACTCTGTTGTATTAATACTGAAACACCGGGATACCAATAATTCTTTGTGGTTTTTGTTTCTGTTCATTTTTATCTATTACAGCAAATCAAGCTAAAGTTAAGGTTTGGATATTATAAAACACAGTTCAATCAGTATTGCAGTCACTGGTTCAACAAGCTTGGACTCTGCTGACACATTTACGATCAAATGCAAGTGATGCTGTGATCAAAAAGGTACAAATAAACTATTAATAAACCAACACAACTGCGGTTCACTGATAATGGCATGTATTAGTGCCTGATTAGTTATAAGCTATGTAAAGAATCTGGTTGTATGAATGTGTACAGTTCAGAAACATTCTTTAACTTGAAAACTTTAAAACATCCATTCAGATAGGAACTGTTGTTAATTCACAGTAAACGTTTCTAAACCAAATGCAAAGGTCACACAACTGTTTATTGGTTGTGTGATCCTTAATCAGCTAATTATTTATATCCCTAGTCTGCAACAGTCATAGAGCTCAAAGTGGACTAATATTTAAACAGTGAAAGCAGCAGCAAGTGACAGAGTGCATGTTCGCTCTCTCTGTAAGCCTTCTTTGGTGTCGCTGTGTGTGTATACACTGTACCTGGCTGTGAGGGCAGGCAGAGCTGGAGCAGGTGGATGGAGGCTCGAGGGCATAGCTGGCCCTCAGCTCCTGTTTGAGCCGCTGGTTCTCACTCTCCAGCAGCTCCAGCTGCTTTTCCAGGTCTGTCGCCCCCTATATACAAACAAGTACAAACAAGTTTTGTATCAAGTTGGGACAGAAGTTAATTCTTACAGGCATACGCAGAAAACAAAATAAGTAAAATAATTCACAAACAAACTACTTGTTCAGCAAACTGGAGAGGAAAGTTTCTATCCACTCACTGAGCGTGATATATTAGAAAGGAACCTAAAATATAACTTAATATACAATATAAAATTACATTATTTTTACCTAAACAATAACTTTCAAAAGAAAAATTTTGTTGTACTCCACACCCCCTTAAGTACTTAATTCAGTAAATAAACTGTTGCTATTCATGTGAAAAAGTGTGTTCTCTGTAGAGGATGTCTTAACATATTCACAGCAAACCTTCATCAGGGCACTATTAAAAACAGTTTATGTTGATATTGTACTTTTATAATGTGTGAGTGCTCTAAATACACACAAATAAACACAAACATTGACTTCAGGCAGTGGTCTGTATGAAGTAAAGCAATGCGATCCATTGTTTGTTGAAAAGGCCATGTCATGCTCTACTGATCTGTGGAGTTTGGCTTTTTTCAAGTCAGATTTTCAATGTAGCTTGTTACAAAGCGTTTTCTTCCCCTGTGGTTTTATTCATGACATCAGCAATTATTTAAAATGGACTTAACTTGGAGTTGACTAGTAGGTGCTGATAGGCTATTCTCTTCCTCTAGTTTTGCTCCAAATTCTGATATTGTAGGCTACTCACTTCCTCTAGTGTTGCTACAAACTCTGATATTGTAGGCTACTCTCTTCTTCTAGTGTTGCTACAAACTCAGGGCACTGACACACACACACCATAAAATTGATATCTGGGTAACGTGGAAAACTTTATCCTGCTGAAGGACTGCATTCCTCACATATCAAAACTGGGTCAGTTTCTGTGACGCTCTGTCTTGTTACTTGGAACTAAAGCAGGTCAGTAGGAGTAGCAATAGAAAACACTACCACATGTTTATGGATATTGTGCCTAGAATCAGAAGAATTCTGCTATAAAGAGTAAAGGAACACTGCTTATAATCTTTATAAGATCTTTATAATCTTATAAACGTTCATTAGTGTTTGCTGGCTCTCTCACCAGTTCAGAGCGCAGTCTCTCCACCTCCTGCGTCTGGTCCAACAATTTCTTCTCCAGCTCCTCAATCTGAGAAAAACAAGAACACACCCATTTATCCAACCCGCCATTCAACAATGTGTTTAGAATTCAAAAAATAAACATTATATTATTTTACTTTGAGCACTGAAGCTAATTTTTCCAAATATATTTGCTGATGCTGATACAAATACTTATTAAATGTAGAACTGGTACTAAACCGGGGCTGTGCAAGATTTAGAATTTCAGAATTTAATTCAAATTAAATCAATGAATGAATTTGAATTTAATCCATCCTACAGGGTGTTGAATTGAATTTCAATTGGAATTACAGGAAGTGTAATTGTATTCATTGTAATTTAAAAGTTAATAATGTGGCAAATAGGCCTATTTACTATAAAAGTATTGTGTACATAAAATCCATACAATAATATCTGTATGAAATTCATGTTGTAATCACATGTAATATATACTGTAACACTTAATTGTTAATGCACCTTAATTATGTATCATGAATTTCTTTGAATTTCACAGAATTTGTTATGGAAACATCAGCCAATACAGATATGATTATATCATCACAGTTCATGCAAATATTTTAATGAATTTTTGAATTTTAAAGCTGAGTGTTCAAAAGACTGCAGCAGCAGATCTACGACTCCACCTATACATAACAGTTATAATAATTTATAGTCAGTTCTGTGAACACTGTGTGTGAGTTTACCTGTGTGTGCAGCCCTGTGATGAAAGCGAGCTGTTGTGCCTCCTCTTTGTGCAGAGGGTGCTGAGGGTGAACTTTACTCTCCTGTGCAGGTTCAGGATGATCCTGTAGCCTCTGTGATCCTGCACCTGATCGCCTTAAACCTGTAACACAGACATCAACTCACATTTACCTCCTAGGAGTCAGAACGGCTCAGTACCCACTATAACAATTAGTTATACAGACAGGTGAGTATACTTCTCTGAACACATTACCTATATCGTCGCTGTCCAAAGAAAAACAGCCATCTCGAATTTTTGTGGATTTTTGGATACCACAGCTGCCATTGTGTTGCTTACATTGCTTACCTTGTGTGACAATTTTGGGGTTAATGGAACAGAAATGCTTCAAAAAAAAAAAAAGCTTGAAAAAAATATGCTTACATGCTTGTTTTTCTTTGGACAGAGACGATATGTTTCATTATACAGAGAGCAAAGCTGGTCCTGTTTAACTGGAATTAGTGCAAACACAGTATATACAAATACTGAAAAACACTGTGTTCAGAGAACAGAAGCTAACATTGTTACAATCCAAAAAACCCAAATAATATGCAAAACAGTAACTTTACATTACTTGCATTGAAAGTTGAAAATGTATTTGCCCTCTACTGTAAAGAGGTTCTATTCCAAGTGATTTTGGAGCATTTCTATTGGTCTAATCATCATAAAACATTCAAGCTCTCATGTTGAATTGAAAATGAACAAAAATGGAGCATGTTTTTCTTTGGACAGCAATGATAACATATAATAGGATAACAACATAATAGTGGTAACAATTTCAGGCACTATTTTTTTTGTACCAATTGGAGACACCACTTTATTGTATTGGACTGAATTATACATTATCAATCATCAATCTCTTTGACTTACTACTGACTTATTTCTGGCAGTATCTTGGTGCAAAAGTATTTTTGACTTAAAACCCCTGTACTAGCTAAGGATTCATTATCTGAGTGGACAACAAACCATGTTTATAAGTTGCTCCGGATAAAAGAGTCCAGTAAATGGCGCAGATATTATGTACTAAAAATTCTGTTTATTATCACCTAATTCTAAACATACATTAAGATTCAAATTAAAATTAAGACTCACTCATCATTTCTCTTTTCCCAGTTTCTCTACACTTACCTGTGGTGGAGTCAGCCTGACTGAGCTGGTTCTCCCGCAGGCTGGGCTGTTCTAGAGGCTCCTGGTTAGTGTACTGATGCTCTAGGCTGATTTCAGATTGGTCCTGTCTGGCTGTGTGGTCTTGGTAGATGTCCTGCACCTGCAGCTGCTGTAGAAGCAGTCTTTTGTTGGTGTCTTCGCTACACAGGCGAGCCTGGAACTCGCACACTTTCTCTTGCAGTGCCTGCCAAAGCATCAAGGCTTACATGTTACATAAACTGTTTTAAGAAGACCAGAACTAAAAGCTACAGCTGCAGCAAAAACACAACTAGAAAAGCTTTAATATCCACTACATTCCAAGTCTGGTTCTGCATGGACACATGAGAAATAGAGAAGTTTGCAACTACCTCTCTAGCACCAGTTCTGGCTAACAAAAAGCCACACATGCTACCAAAAATGCACCCCATTCATGCACGCACTCCAGCCAGCTTCGCTACCGGCAGAGAACAGCACTGTGTAAAATGGAGAACGTTCCTTTTTTACATTTGGCAACACAGTACAGTAGACAAAGGGGCTCACAGCTAAGCACAAAGAAGGAGAATGAGAGGGGAATTACGTAGGCAGTCGTCCAGGAACAGGACCAAGTGACCTTCTGTTCAGGTGAAATGGTGTAGAGATGGAAAAGGAACGTTCCTCACGAGTAATGTGAGGCAGATAACAGAAGGAGACAGACAGGTAGTGAAGGGGGGAAAATGTTAGAGACTGAACACGACAATGCTAAAAAAGAATAATTAAACATTTTGTGGTTTATGATTTCTTGATTAAAATTGATTAAAAAGAAAATTGACTACTTTATAAATAAACCAGCAGTGATTAGTTTGCACTTATTAAATGAAAAATTATATTTTATATTCTCCTACTGATCCTAAATATTCTCCTGAACCATCGTTTCTTATTTACAAATAATTTTTGTCACATTTAAAACTGTTTCCTAGTTTATTTTTTCCTAATAAAGTGCCTTCAGTCAGGTATTCTGTCAGGTTCATTTTTATTGGTTGGCCTTTTTTAAAACTTGATCAAGACTCAAAATAACCACTAATTGATAATGGCAGCCCTGATGACTTGTGCATTTTTCAGCCTTCATGAAAGACTAACAGCACAATAGTGAAAGCCGATCAGGTCTCGTCCTTTTGAGAGCAAGTTCTAGACCTCAATCGAAAGTACTAAATAAAACTGCCAGAACATACTCACACGAGCCAGCGCACTAATCTAGCTGAAGGAGTCGTTTTTGGCTCTTGGCTAGTTGGACAGCCGAGAGTCCAGTGTTCCAATGATTAATCCGATTTGGATTACACTCACAGTATAGGTATTGTGCTAGACTGTATAGCATGTCGACATGCTACAGGCACCAGGTGTGCTGCAGTGACAGGCATGACAGTCCCAGGCCAAGGCTATTGTGTGCATTCAGAGAGTCAGTGCAGATTCAAAAGGAACAGGCCTCCCATGGAGAAAAGAATATAGTCTGTGCAACATGTGATCACCATCCAATCAGAGATGAGTATGAAACAAGAAACACTGAAGTGACTGTTAAACAATTGTCTGAGGAGAACCTGCTTTTTAAGGTCCTATGTTTTTTTTTGTTTGATGTCGTATGTAAACAGTTCTGAACTATACCATATACTCCGGCCTCTATACAGTCCATATACAGAAACTATGGAAAAAAGCCAACAGAGATCTATTACATATCAGTTGCAAAGGAACAACAACAACAACAGACAACAACAACAGACAACAACCACTCACCACAATAAGCAGCATCCAACCACTACAAGAACCAATAAACCACCAACACAACAAACCACCCACCAACATTGAACCACCATAACTGATCAACCAACCAAAAGCCACAACAACCAACCACTCAGCACAATAAATAGCATCCAACCAGAACTACAACAATCAACCAAAAGCCACAACAATCCACCACCACTCAACACAAACAGCATACAACCAGCACAAGAACCAATAAAGCACCACAACAGCCAATAAACCACCCACCAACAATGAACCACCATAACTGATCAACCAACCAAAATCCACAACAATCAACCACCACAACCAATAACCACCACAACAAACAAACCATTAAAATAACAATCAATGTTTATAACAACCACCACTGTTTTTGATCAACAAAACTAGTAGTATATCTTAAAGGAGGGAAACCTAAGTTACACACATTCTTTCTCTCTCTACTATCTTTCTACACTTTTATATGTATTTAATATCATGTTTTATGTAAAACAAATGCAGAAACGCAGATGAAGCACTGATTATGTTCAATAAATGAAAACTCATTAAAGTGCTCATTTGCATGGTCCAGCTTTTTGCAAAGTCAATATTCCAAAAGCCAATCTTGGTACTGTCCGATGTATTATATCTTAATTGTTGTCCCACCAGCATATACTGTTTACCACCGGAAGCAATATTAAAGACGCTACTGAATAAAACTGAGTGGTGGTGACTGCTTCAGCTGTATTCAAGTCTCAGATTCCTAAGCAAGGTGCTGATGCTGAGGGGTTTATGACTAGGCACACTTCTGAGCTCTAGGCTTATTGTCTGCAACTGCCACTTTTTCACAGGCTAATCAAAACATGACTGCAAATGTTTGCAAACTCAAAGCAAGAAGGCAGTTCCTTTGAGTTATCAATGACTAAGCACTGACAGCTGCAGGCAAGACTACAGTCAACAGAAATAAATCTGCACTGGACTGAAGCCACAGAAATCAAAGTGACTGAGCAATAACTGGAACACAATGTTGAAACGGAGCGCCAGTCCTGGTTTACTAATTAACTAACTCACAAGATCACATATCTTTAGAGAAAATTACTTTGTAAAATGTGCATGGAATAGTGTTGCTGTTATCTAGCATAAATTAATTTACAATTCAAAGTACAGAAAAAAAGATTTCAGGTTTAATCAGGGTGCGTCCGAAATCGCCTACTTGCCTACTACTCAGCAGGCTAAATCAGTAGCCGAGCTCGGTTAGTAGGGGTGTAAGAAAATATCGAAATATTGAATGTCGGGATATGTTTGGTGATACTGTATCGATTCTCAAAAACATAGTATTGATACACAGATTCCTGGCAGACAGTGAATCATTGTGTGTTGTGACCACTAGATGTCAGTGCATCCGTTTTCAGCTCCACTCCAACATTAACAAGCAGCACAAGGGCGCAGTGCTATTGTAAGCATTGGAAAACCTATTCATATAGTGGTGTGTTTTAATAGTAGTATTTGAAAAATCACAATTCTATCAAAGAATCTAAAATATTGTCAGTACATAGATCTTTTAATAAATAGTGGGGCGTTTACAGTGGTGGTCTGATGTCTTGCGTCACGGGACATTGGTTAGCTGGTGGACGTAGTGCATCTGTGGTTGTGTGACTGAACACTCGTGCTCTACCGCTCAAAAAGTATGTACTGGCTGGAAAGAAGTAGTGTTGCAGCTCAAGGCAGGGTAAGGATATGAGGTTTGAGGTAAACAAACAATACTGGAGAAACCAAGGTTCCTGCTATTGTCAAGCATACCATTACCCTTAAATGAACATCCAATAAATAAACTGCTCTGTCACATGTTCACAAATCCAGTACAACAAGTTACACAGAGGGGTCTGAGGTTAAAGCTGCAGCTTTGAATGAATAAAAAAAAACTAGATAACACATTTATTACCTTAACCTAAACCTACCCATGCTGCTGAGAGGTGTTTGGTGTCTGAAGTTTGCCTGTCTAGCTTCAGAGCTAACAAGTCACAGAACTGCATGCCTAAATCATGGCACTTGCCTCCAACCATATGGAGTTGCTAAGCAGGAATTCCACAGATTTTTCAGAATTTCTGCATAATTGCACAATTAATATGTACACAGTCATTCAGAGTGGTTTGACAAGAAATGAAGTTAGAGCTGTTCACAGAAACCTGAAGCCTGAAGAGTTTAAAGCCTCTAACAGCTCCCTTCACAAAGCTATTATACAGAATGGTTATGAGGGCGCTGCCTGAGACACTGTTTTACCTTAGATTTGAGATAAAGTTTTGGTCTAAACCATCATTATTTAAAAGTCCTTCAAGGCTCCGAGGCACATACAGGGAGCTACACAGGACAATACCACCCAAAAAAAGGTAGTGTTTTCTCTTATTTACCACAGTTTTATCAATAACAACGTATAAACATCAGGATACGTGTAGGTACACTGCTTATTTGGAATGACAAATCAAACAGCTATAGATTCTGAACACTCTGATTCCTATAACCACAACTGTAAAGAAAAGTTACGAAACTAAATGTGCAAGTAGTTTTTCAAATTTTTAAATCATGTTAGAACCTGAAAAACAACAAAAAAGAAAAAATATGGTTCTGTTCCGGCAGCAGTTTTATGTTCTCTTTGACACTGTATGACATGCTATTATGTAATAGAGCTGGACAATAGTTGTTGTCTAATCTGGTATGGATAACGATTGACAGGTAGGCCAGTGAAAATGCTTCAAATGCAATAAGCTATTTATTCTAAAATAATTGAATTCAATGGAAACTGTGAGAAACTATGCAAACTTCTAAAGAAGATTAAAAAAAGAGATAGAAGAACAGGTAACAAGGCTCTACCTGTATGAGCAGCTGCTGCTGGTCTGAAATATGAGGATCGGAAAGGTCAGAGGTCAAACAGTGGCGCTGGAGAACTGTGTTAGGCAACGTCAAGAAGGAGCTCTCCTCCTCACCATCGCTCATCAGGAAATCCACTGAACTTGCTGAACAGACATACAAACAAACAAACAATTCAAGAGAAAATTCCTCTGAACTTGGCAAAGCATACATTTTATCTCTGACAGAACTGAACGATTTGGAGATGAGTATATACTCGAGGTGGGTGATATGAACTCAAATTCAGACAATAACTATACATCACAAAAAGGAGTGTAAAGAAGTATAACAGTAATAGTAATTAATAATAGCCCTATTAAAACATTGCAAACACGACAATTAGTGTTATTACTAGTACTGTTATTTCAACTGTTGTCAATATTGTCATTATTATCATGATAATGATACTCATAATAATCATCATTATTATAGTAACTAAAAAGCATTCTTCATTCTGTAAATACTACGACACACGAAGTTTTAGTCGTTCCCTCCTGCGGCCTCTCCACAACATATTTAACAGTTTGAGGGTGGGACATGGGCCAATGCTATTGACTGACCGCTCACTACGAACAGCCTCTCAAACTACAACTGGTTTATTTCACTTAATAATGATTTAGTAGTCTTATCACTGTCCGTATTCACTTCAGTTTACTTTGACAAAAGATAAGATTAAGCTTAATACAGCATTTTGTAGTTTTGTTGTAGATAAATAATAAAAGAAAATTTTGTGGGTCATAATTTGTGCTCAGTTTGATTTTGTAAAAATATCGTTAGAAAATCATATCGTGAGGCCAGCATTGTGAATGCCACTGCATCGTGAGTAGAGTGTATCATTACATCCCTAGTATGCAGGCTACAGCGATGCTTACTTTTATATGGGCATGCTGCACTCCCCTACCATAAACGCAATTCTTCTAACCACATGTTACAACGGTGATTTAAATGCTTTTATTTTCTTTAACTCGCGCCACATGCTTTGCTTTATTAGGTTCATTTTCACCAGTTCAAATAAAACTAAATAATGCACTTGCATTTTACTTCCATGTTAATTAAATGATTAATTAAATACCAAATAAAACAAACACATTCCTACGGGGTTTTAATGTGACAACAAGGCAAAACAGCTTCATGACCAAAAATGCATGATTCACAAACCTGGTATCGGGAAATTAAAAAACAACCCTCCCACCACAGCTACACTCCCTGAGCGCACTCTCTTTCCTCTAGCAGTTCCCTCCGTTACTCCCTTTCTTTTCTCTCTGTCTCTGTTCCCACAATAACACATTCAAGGTCCTTTAGGCTCCATGGAAACGAGCGCAGCACGATAAGCCGAAAGATAACAGCCCTGTGCGGGTGACACATTAACTTAAGACAGGTACGTGTACGTGCAACTGCAAGAAAAAGGAAACAGCAGTCTAGATTTCTCAATCCACCGCACCGTCTTCTGACAGGGGAGAAAGCAAAACACTGCAGTGAGCCTGGAGGAAAAAACGGTTCAGGCTACCGCATGTCAAGTGCTCATCATTCTAAAAGATCTCAAACTAAAAGCTATATAAATAAAAGCCTATTTCTGATTTATCAGCTATTCTGATTTCAGCTCCGGTATTCCACTGATTTTTTCTGAATTTCTACTCAAGTAAATCCGTGAAAATTGTTGCTCATGTTAACCAGATCTTTAAAAAAGGATAAACACTTCTAAAAGCTTCATCACAGAAAGATCTTACACAAAGTTATTAGAAATAAGTTACAAGAAGTCTGAGGCATAACTAGATGGTTTAAGATGGTCAAAATGTATTATTAAAACACATAAATGGTGGAGAGGTACAAACATGGTGTTGTAAAACTCAATATTTTCTGTAATTTTGTTGATAATGATAAACAATATTTCAGATTATTTAAAAATGTGTTTGTGAAAATCTTATATTTTACTAAAGAATAATGTACTTCTTAAAGAATATTAATATCCATCCATCCATCCATCCATCCTCTTCTGCTGCTGCTTTATCCAGCCTCCTGTGCCCTAGACTACCGGGGCTGGAGTGAAGGCTCTTTTTTAGTGAATGACTCTGCTGAAGTTTGCTGAGTGTGTGTTTTATCAGACAGCTTAGCTCAGGGGTGTTTAATTATTCCATTACAGTCCAGTTAGAGGAGATTTCCTCAGGCCAAGGTACGGACCATCATTAATTCTACTGTGTGTTAAGATTCAGTCGCCGCACTCCCGAATCTGCACAGATCTGATTAGCTGAGGAGCGTGTTTGCTGATTTTACTATGCACGCGATTGGTTTGTGAGGTTACTGCGCCACAAAGCCCATATACAGTCAACATTAAATCCTTCTCAATAGATTATGAGTTTGGGTCCGCATTGGACACTGTCTGGGTTTGGACCCGGGCCGCGGTCCGCCTATTAGTGACCCCTGGCTTAGCTGGTTTAAGTCTGTCTTGGACAGCCTGATCCCGAAGCTCTTCATACTCCTCATACTCAGTTCACACTCCTCATACTCGGTTCATACTCCTCATACTCTGTGTGGTGGTTTGTTGGGAGATGATGGAACAGGTTAGTTGTGGAGTGATCTTTAACGGCTGCTTTCTTACAAAGTCTGCAAACTTCCGGCTTCTGATCAATGTCAGTCTTTTCAGATCCAGACCAGCTCCACACGAGTGAAGATGATCCTCACCTAGGAGTTGAATCTGACACAGTAGACTGCGAGGCTGGCAGTGTCGGAGTTTCTTCCCCTGGTGCAGTGTGTTCACTCACTGTCAGCTTTAGGTGCGTTGTTTAGGCAGCTATGGGAGCTTAAGCCTATTCTAGCACACAGTATGGACGCTCAATGCGCACAAGCAGCAGTCTCTACTAAAGCATACAGTAGTGAGTGTGTGGAGTCGAGGCGTTCTGGTTGTTGTTTTTTCTTCCCCAGTTAGCAGCGTACTTGATAAATGTCAGCTCATGCATCGTTAACACGGTAATCAAGATATTATCGTAAACCCCTACCCCAATCCCAAGATGCATCACTATATTACCATCGTCAATCTACGAAAACTCATAGACACCTATAGGTGGCTTTGAAGAGTAAATAAAGTGGATATCGTTCAGCACAACCTTACTGTTTCTATCAGCGCCACTGCAAAGACTGCAGTGCATCAATTCACATCAAACCATTCGGAGCCACTCTGCTTGTATGTAAACAACTGAATTTTGCAGAAATTTCAATTTAAATAAAATATTAATTTGTATGAATGCTTGAATTAGAATGCTTGAGAGAGACATAGTCATGAATATTGAACATTGCAGACACAGCACATAAATCTAGTCTCTGACAGCTCTGAAAACTATGCAGAACTGTCATCACATCGGTGTCACCATTCAACTGCACCAGCCAGTCGTCCGCTCTGCTTGCCAGTATTTTAGGCTCTCTACTCAAAGCAAATATCTGATACTTTTAGTGTGCATATCTGCAAATGCTGATACATGACTAGAAATTGTAGTCACAAATACAGTAAACTGAATAAAATGTAAGCGCTGTAGCCTAGTATCATCTAACTATCCCGTCAATGTATAAAATGTTATTAAATTTAATTCAATTTTAATTCAAGTTTATTTGAATTGTCACAAAGCCGTTGATTTATCAGTTATTCTGATTTCAGCACTGATATATAACCTATAGTCAAAGGGAAATTTTACTGATTTTTCAAAATTTCTCTTCAAGTATATCAGTCAGAATTGTTGTTCATATGAACCAGGTCTTTAAAAAGTATTTCTTAAAGCTCCATCACAGAAAGCTCTTACATAAAGTTATTACAAATAAGTTACCCAAAGTCTGAGGCACAACTTTAAAATGGCTTTAGATGGTAAAATGTATTATTATACACATTAAAATATTGGAGAGGTACATACAAGGTGTTGTAAGACAAAACAGTTCCCAAAGAAAATCTTCCCCAACCTAGGGTTGTGCGACATGGTCAAAAATTTTGTCAATAACAATAAACAATATTTTGCATTACTTAAAAATGTGTTTGTAAAAGCCCAGCGGCATCTAAATATCCAGTTAATGTGCAAGATGTTATTAAATTCAATTCCAATTCAACTTTGTGTAGCGCTATTAACAATGTTGTCACAAAGCAGCTTTACAGAAGTTTAAAAACAGACAGGTACAACATATATATGCCCCAGTGAGCAAGGAAGAACTCCCTCAGACTGGAGGAAGAAACCTTGGGAGGAACCAATACTCACAAAGGGAGACCCGTCCTCCTCTGGTCAAACAGTATTTACAACTTGATAAGCTAAATACCAAAGATTACCATAAAGTAGTAAACATTAAATGGAGTGCAATAAAACCAAAACTACACACACGTATTTATATACACACTGCAGATAATATAATTTTCTGTCAAGCTCAAATGAAGCTCCTTCGGTTAGGAGGTCAATGTACTTGTTTACGTAGCATTATTTCTTGGAACAAGCCAAATGAACCACCAACAGAATAAGATACCTTCAAAAACGTTCTACAGCATGACTGACAATCAGGAACCAGGCTATATTCGAGATCATTTTACTTGCCAAGATATCATTTTGCAGGGTTACCATTCTTCTCCCACAGTTACGTTAACATTCATGCGTCTCTGTCGTCACTTTGCGCAGCTCCGCAGAAGAATGCGCCGATACACACAATAGTCCACTGTTTAAAGCAGCCCTGTTTAAACTTCCCGTCTCTAAGCAGCTTTATCCCTCTGTACCTGGAGCCAGTGCACACGTTTTCACCCCCATTCAGTCCAGAGTCCTGTGTTCCTTCTGTCACTTTCTCTTCCTTCTCTCTTCTTTGCTGTCCTCTTGTTGACAGAGACAGACAGACAGACACACACACACACACACACACACACACACACAAACCCCCCACTCCGTCCCACTCTCATCTACACACACATGCACACACTCTCTGCCACCTAAAAATGTCACCACACTGGTTTAAGTGAAACCATGTGACTGAGCTCACCATCCAATGAGAGATCTTTGTTCCAGAGCTCCTGCAGGCAGGGGGTGTGGCCGAGGTCCCAGGTCTTCCGTGTGCCGAACATGACCGCCGGGCCGAGGAGACCACACCGCTGGACCGGCTGCACAAACACAGAGAAGAAGCAGTTAAAGCCCTGCTCAGGTAGAGGTTTACATGGCAAACTGAGTGGCCACTTTATTAGAAACACAAACCCATTTGCTAATCCATATAAGACACACCTGCCATACAGGTGCCCTTTGTACACGTTTAATTACTGCAGACTCTAGCTTCCTTCTCACTGTTGCTGGTGTACAAACCCCCTCTAGTCTAGTGGTTCCCAAACTAGTCCTCAGGGCCCACAGAGATGGTTCACATTTTTCCTCCAACCCAACTCGTGTTGCAAATTGGACTGGAGTGAAATGTGGGCTGTACGGGGGGCTCTGAAGACCAGTTTGTCAACCATTACTTCAGTCCTTCAACAATGGTCAGTGTCTGAGCTGTTTGATACTGATACTATTTGATATCACAGTATGTTATAAACATACCATGAGGGATAATCTGATACTATATACTGATAGACAGATGTCAGCAGAAAGTAAATGTGAGTCAGTAGTCCTGTGATGAATCTTTTTAACATTCACTTAACAATGCAAGTCACATGGGGGGGGCTCTGAAGGCTAGTTTGTCTGCCACTATTCCAGTCCTTTAACAGTGGTCAGTTTCTGAGGTGTGCAATACTGATACTATTTGATATTGCAGTATTTTCTAAACATACCATGAGGGATAATCTGATACCATGATACTGATATCAGGCAGATATCGGCAGAAAATAAACGTGAGTCAGTCACATTCACTAAACAACTCAATGTCGGCCATATTGGGGAGCACAGAAGACCAATTTGTCAACCACTACTCCAGTTTTTTTTTTTCTAAATATAACACAAGAGATAATCCCATATGTATTAACATCAGCACAAGATTTGTGATCCATTACTGTGACAAATCTATCCAACACTCACACCATTTTTTAACAATTATCTTGAACGGTGTAAAGGACTTCATTTAAAAACAGATCTTTTAAGCCTTTTTTTAAGCGTTTTTGAGCTTAATTTTTAATAAACATGTTAGATCAGATCAGTATTAGCCAATTCTCAAATGTTTCAATATTATTGGAAAAGAAAAAATGGTATTGTGTTATCTCTATAGAGCACAGTATCAGACGCTACTTAAGCTTGCACTAACAATGCCAGGGTTAATATTCCTAAGTACTGTAGTTCTATCCTAAAAGAATGTCTTACAAATCTGACAAGGACATTTTGATTGGGCTGTTACATCCAGTGTTCATGTACAGTGTTGTAAAGGTTAATAAGACAGAAATTACAGGAAGCATGTTGTGGCTGTTCAAAGAAAAAAATAGCATCTCCAAAAACACTTTTTACTCTCAATGTGAGGTAATGGAAAGGCCTTTTGTTCAAAGAGTTTTTATTGACCCAATCATTGTGATTTTGACACAATGTAAAAGACAACTGAGTTCAAATTATGTAGAAAACTAAACATATTGCAAAAAATTTAAAGATACAAGGACAATACACGGCAGCCAATCAGAGCATATTTAGTTTTAAAGGTACAGTATCAAAAACAACCTGTTTAATTCTAAGATTGTTTAAAAATAGTTATGTAAAGATGAATTATGACTGCATTTGCTGCGTAAAGCCACAAATGTTAAAAAAGTAAGATACAAGAAAAATGTAGGATATTGGCTGTTTAAGCTATTTTATGGAGCTAGACGAGTGGCAACAAAACACTGGGATTGATTTTTAATTTCTGGACCTGAACTCTTTTGACATAAGAAGAGAAACTTAACAAAGATACATACATACATACATACGTACACACGTACACACGTGCACACACACACACACACACACACACACTTTGTTACATCAATTGCAGATGACCCCACACCAACTTCTGACCACTGAGCTCCTCTTGACTGGATATTTTTGGTTGGCGGTCCACACTCAGCCTAGCAGTGACACTGACATGTGTACAAACCCAGCAACTCCTAAATTTGACACACTCATCCCAGCACCACAATTACAGTGCTGAGAACTGCTGTGCTGAGAATGACGCACCACCCAAAGGATACATGGTCAGTGGTGGGCACCCTCAAACGACTGCCAAAGAACATCTAAATTGTTGGTATTTCTGGCAAAAATGGCCAATGAGTGCAATTATAAGGTTAGACAAAGAACTGAAACAATGCATTAACAACTCTTTTGCAGGTGACTACCGTTCCCACATCTCGTCTGCAGCCACGGTAACTGCAGATTCTTCACAAATTCCAGGACACTGACCACAACCACGGCTCTGACTAATCAGATTACTGAAGAGTGACCACAGCTTTCACATGTAAAGTTAAAAATCCACAGACAACAAATGAAAATGCTACTTAACAGTGTGGTGAGTGAACTTTGGTGAAGGGCAGATCCATTTACTCTCTCTGGCCAAATACATACACAGGTCATTTATAATACAAAACATAGAATGATGGGGAGGCTTTAGTGTCTATGGTCCAGTCTTAATCTGCTTAGTCTAACTGACCAGAGGACAAACTCTTTTCTGGATTGATACCATAATGTGTAGGGTTAACACACTCACTCAGACACTCCTGCACAATCTACTTATCTGCATGTTACCAAATTTTCTGCCAATAGGCAGCAATAGAAAAACACTAACAGCAAGGAGAAATCTGATAGGTCAGTCAAAGCGATGACCTCTCCACTACTATGGTCAGAGGATGTCAAAGCCAGTTATCAGCACTCTCTAAACCAGGTAGTCAACAAGTGTTTGTGCATGTTGGTTTACAATATTTACATGTAATGGGGAAAGAAAGGTCAGCCAGTTTAAATTAAATTAAATTAAAATTACACCCAGACTATACATACAATCACTATATTAAAATATAATAATTAAAATAGAAGCCAGATTGGCTGATTAGCAGCATCACTTCCTAGCTGTTCTTACTTTTTAGCTGCTAATGCTCAGTTTTAGCCAATTAAAGAATAAAGATTAAAGAAACAAGCTCAAGTAAACAAACATTGCCTCACCACTACCCTCTAAGCACACCATCATTGACAAATATCAAATACACTAACAAACATTATTCTCTGCTGGCATTGAAAATGTGTAATAGCACCAGTGAGAATCTATAACTTCTTAAAACCATGAAAGTTTCTGCTTCTTTCATTTAAATGAATTCATCACAACCCGACAGATAAAAAAAAACACCATTATTTAACAGCAGTGCAAAACAAACACAGCTCCAACAATTGCAATCAGATGATTATTAATCAGATGATTATAAACACAACAGGCCTAATTAATAAAAGGTAACATAAAAGGTAACATTGCAGCACTTTGCAGCCAGCTCAAACACCATACACATGAAAACACAGAGGCATATACAAAGCCCAATATCAGTACAGTTGTTGTTTCAGAGGCACCATCATCTTGGTCATGACCCCAGATCATACTCCAGTAAAGTCACCCTGGGTCAGGTTAATCTCACCAGCACCTTCTATGCTATACTACTATAACACTACATCAGATCTGACTGCTGTGTCAACACATTACTGTACTCTACCTTCACCATACATGTTGCACTTGACAGGCGATTCAGTGCCCGGCTAAGAGCAAAGACACTCAAACAAAGACAAAACACACCAACACACCAGAAGTCCTCTTTTCTTGTGGCCCATGGTGTGAACATTGCAGTTATGGCTTCTTTCCCGGTCCAGCCAGCGCTTCTGAAACAGTGACCCCATCAAGCTCAACATCTTTCTCCACTCTACACTAAACTACCAAGCAGCTAACGTTAGCGCTCTCACTTCACCCCAGCTTCTATGCTACCTACTGCAACAGACGAGGGTGGGAGGAAAAAGTGATAGGAGAGAAGAGAGCACAGCTATTTGCTGACAGGTAAGACTGCAGTGTCTTCTCCCTCCTCCCGCTGTGATTACCCATAATCCTTTAAGCCCGTCAGCAGATGGCCTCCTGCTCCATCCCTCTCGTCCTATGATTCAGGGACCAGACGTTCTAGGCCAAATTCAGAGGCAACCCCTCATCCGTAGCGATGGGCCCTTGTCTTAGATCTTCAGGCTCTGCCAAACCAAAATCTTCCCCCATGTATGAGAAAGCCTACACGATGTACTGAAACAGCACAGTTCTCTGAATATTTTGAACAATTTAAACTATATAAATATTCAATATAACATTTCTTTATGTGCATAGGTTAAGACTACATTCAAGTTTTACTATGCCTTTGGCTGGGGGATATACATCATAGCCAAAACAGGTCAAGAGATTTATTTAACAATACATTACCTTATGCTCCAAAATTTATTTCTATTTGTTTTAAACACATGAGATGAATGTTAGTCTATATGAAACATATTCAACAAGGCACTGAACTGTCTATTCTATTTTCTTAACTTAGAGCTTTCATATCTCAAAAGTGCCCTTCAGAGTGTTATAACTGAATTAAGTTTTGTATTAAGAAAAATAGGGAATAGCAAGAATAATAAAAAACTGTCAAAATCAATTAATCAATTAACAATAGATTGCGAAATGTTAATTACTGACCCTAGCATCAGTCTGGTATTGAGAATTATGATTCCACATAAAGTAGTAGCATCAAAGTACATATAACGACGGAAGTAAATGTTTTATAAATACTAATACTATTGTGATACATTCACATGAATACATAGTTTTCATATGTATATATTGATTTCATAAGTACATCAAAAAACTGAACACAGCAAGAATATAGTGAAAAAAATATTTTTTTTGATGGCAGTTTATGATGCCGAACAACTTGTGCATTGTTTGTGTGTGTGAGAATATGTATCCTGTCATCAAAGTGCTATATATGATATGATATTTTCCCATAATCGCTCACCTCTACTGCAAATCTAACAAAGCACACTTCAGACACTAAACATTTCTGGGCTGGCCGGTTTGGTACAACTGAACAAAAAGGCAAAAATGCCCCAAAAACAACAACAAAAACAAACAAACAAACAAACAAACCTCAGTAGAAATGATATCCTACTCAAAACACTAAGCCCATCCTGCAGCCAAATTTCAGACTTTACAACATATTTATTGTTATTAAACACCTTTTAAACCCCACTGTGATTTAGACTGGTGAACACTAGAGGGCCACAACGTTCCTATGGCTTCAAAATGACTTAATCAGGTTAATCTAATGGTAATCATTTGATTCATTTTCCATGAGAGTGCTGGGCATATACACCATCACAGGCAGAGACAACACTCGGTCTCCTAGATCTCTCTTTCTTTCTCTCTCTCTCTTTCTAAAGCATCAGGTTACTCTCATGGGAGTAAAACACTATCAGGGTCTCAGTTTCAGCACAGGGTTCGGCAGTCCCTAGGGGAGCTTATGACAACAGGCTGCCCTGTGTATTGCAACTCTTAATGGCCAAATCAGACGCCATGCAAGCGACATACATCACTGAAGTCATGTTCATATGCTTGGTGCCTGAAGAAACAAAGCAATGTGCACATTTAAGAGATCTGTGTGTCTCAAAAAGCAGAAAGCATTAGATCGATCTTCTCAGCTGCAAAAAGGCACCTTAAATAAGAGAATTTGTGGAAATCGTTTGTTTGTCTTACACAGTCAAGGCTTCCAAATAGAGATCAGAGCCAAAATATGCTTTATGTTCATCTTAGTAAGCCTTCCCGTCACTGCCCCTCCTTCTAATATCACACCAGGATATTTTCTGCCTTCACATCTTTAGCTTGCACACACAGGGGGTGCATCTCATTAGCCCACTTCTGTTATCTCTCTCTATAGAGTCTTGTCTTCAGCCTTGTTCTGCATGCACAGAGACTAAGGAGCTATGCAGCTACACAAATTAAACACTGCTTTCACGGCCACATTGTTGAGATCAATTATTAATTAACATATCAATATGAAATAATTCTATAATTTGAGCCATGTCTGTGTATATATGAAGCTGTGTTATGCACCACAGATGTTCCGCATCAGTTAATCAGACATTAATAAACTGACTGACAGCCACAGCTGACAAAGCATTTAATTGCATCTACCTACTGCAATGCATCACACACACAGCTATGAGTGGAATGCTACAAACTGCAGCCTTAACTGGATCCAAATTGACCAGGCTTGACATGTATCAGTGTTTTCTCACACATATACTTGGGCAGGTGTCCTTAGAGATGGGCATACATACATTCCCCAAACAAATGTAGCGCTACGTTTAAAAAACACTATGAAAAACTATGACTGATTGATCTTCAACAATTAACATACATAAACCAGACTATTCATTATCTCTTTGCTCTTTCTTAATGTGCATGTCCATAATAATTAGGGGTGTAAGAAAAAAATCAAAATATCTAATATCGAGATATGTTTTGTGATACTGTTTTGATTCTCAAAAACATAGTATCAATACACAGATTCCCAGCGGATAGTGACTAGCTGCGTGATGTGTTGAAACCTTCGACCACTAGATGACAGTGTTGTAATCCATTTTCAGCTCCAACATTAACAAGAAACACAAGGGCGCAATGCTACTGTAATTGGTAAACCTGTTCATACAGTGGTGTGTTTCAATAGTAAGATTTGAAACATTGCAGTATATCGTGATATACTGAAATGTGACCGCTGTATCGCAATACGTATTGTATCACCAGGCCAATACACAACCCTAATAATAATAATAATAATAATAATAATAATAATCACGATAACAATGGATTGTCTTATTTCACACAGTCCTCTGTGTCCATATACCTGAGCACACTGCCAAAGTATAACTTACAGATATTCTGACTCATTAAAAAATTATTGGCATTTTATAAAAACACTGAAAAAGGAAAACTTTAATAAAATGCTTATAATTAAATTAGTAAAAATATCTCTGGGTCTACTGGGTCTGAGTAGATTTACATGCTTCAGTTTTCTCTAAAGCTCTTTTCCTCATATTGTACATCTATATTCACTCCCTGTCTGAAAAGCTCTGCTAGAGCTGAGAAAAGTGGATTCTGTGGGAGAGAGTTTCTCCCTCTGGCATGTACTTGGAGCTTTGAATGTTTGCAGAAATTTACTTGTACAAAAAGCTACAACACACTAACGGGAAGAGAAAAAACAGAAAAGCGCAATAGATCCCCTTTAATGGCAAAAGTGGTTACTTTTGCTGTTTTTTCTTCATAGCAGACAGAGTATTGTTTTTATCAGCATCACTAGTCCATTTCTCTGGTAGAGAACAACATACTTTAATCAACTATTGCTGCTACTGCAGAAACGCTGAACTCACATTGGATGAACTAAACAGGCAAGAGAACAGATCTGCAGATCACCCTGGAGTATGAGTGACTGATGCTGATGAATGCTGCTAAACCTAAAGCCACTTTATTTCAGGGTAACATTAACCCACTTCTCAAACTAGCACAAGCAGAAAAGAAAATGGTGCATAAGAAAATGCATGAGACTGATGTTGTACACAAGAAACATGACCCGAAACTAGATTTCTTATCAGGTAGTCTAAACCAAAGATGTTATGAAGGAGGAACATCATTGGGAAGCTCAGTATGTTCAACAGAGAAAGCCAATGAGCCACACAGAAACCTCTCAAACTTGCTGTAGAGATGCTGAGTGGTCAGAACGTATGAGTAAATGCTGTTTTAAATCAGTTTAGTTCAAATGGCGATATATTTTCCTTAAAGGAAATTATTTCTACTGCAGTGGAATAGAAACTTCAGTTGAAGGTTTGCAATATTTAACGATTTCTACATCAAAACATTATAATACCTACAGTGTATGGTAAAGAATGTCTAAGTATCATGACATAATGACATAAGTAAAGTACGTGCCTTTTAAAAACAAAGTAGCAGCTCAGAAATCTACTTCAGTTGATTGTTTCAAGTACAGAACTACAGTGGAACGTAGATCCATCACCTATAAGCATATGAAGTGAAGTTGGCTCTGTCAGCTTCTATTTCTGGATCCTTTTGGTCTAAAATTAAATGCTTAATCTCTAAAGTGAAAAAGATGTGAAAAGCAGCAGAACAATGAAAGTAAAAAAAAAAAAAGAGATTTCGATGTGTTTAGATTTAAAAATACTCATTAAATTATAATCATTCTAAAGTATTTAGAGTACAGTACAGTACATATAATTACTACACACAGACAGAGAGAGAGAGAGACACAGACAGAAGCTGGGCTACACCACATTATTCTATGTACCATAGAGAATATATATTTTAATATTGTCCATATTGTTATACCAGTTTTTACTTTACTAGCTAACTGTATCTGTAATTGTATCAGCAGCAAAGTCTTGTAGGACAGCCTGTTTACTCATAGACTGTCTAGGCAGCACCTCTTGACCATAATTTCCATTTTTACAGGACAAGGAGATTATTTTTCAGAATGGGGACAGATCAAGGCCTTGTTCAGACATTTGCAGGCGCAGTTACATTTACACTGATGTGTCCAGTTTTGAGTGAAAATTAGTGGCAAAACTAATATAATATTCTGGCTAACATTAGCTCCACAACTGATAGAGGCTTTATCCCACTTGCTGCAAGCTGACTGGCTCCTTTTATAGGTTGCTTTCACTTTACAATGTTCGAAATCCAGATGGAGGGCAGTAGCTGAAAGAGTGGAGGAGACGGAGGCGAGGAGCTCCTACTGTGTTAGTTTAGATGATATTATAAGAGAGAGATACAAACAGAACATTACAGTAGATGTTAGACGTGATGCTGATGTGATGAAGAGAGACTTGAACTTAACTGAAAGATGAGCTGCTATTGAGGCAGCAGATATAAGAACCATCAAGAAAACAAACCACAGCATACTAAAGTGTTGAGCTACAACTTGTGTGTTGGTGGTTGGTGGACCTCGATACAGAAGAGCTCCACAACGTCTGTGGTTTGTTTTTTTTCTGTCCTGTAGCTTAACCAGCAACACAGACTCAACTCCACCGCCTCTCTCAGGAGGCGGTTTCTAGAGTCTTTGCATCAGTAAAATCTGATTTACCATTGACACCATCACCCTAGGCATTTGCAACAATATTCAGCTTCTGTGTTACAGAAAGTGCTATAGATCTGATTTTATTTTTTGGCAGAGACTTTTTGTGAAACGGCCTGTTTGTTAAAGGGCCAGGTGTTTTTTTCCAGAAGTCAAAAAATGAAGTAAAATGAAGTAAAATAACACTTAAAATGATTTGTTGTCTGCTTAATGAGAACCAAAGAAATAAACCAAACTATCTGTACTACACTGAACTGTATAACATTATATTCTTTTGCATCATATTCCACTGAGATGCTTTGTGTTGAATCAAATTATCTAGTTACCCAGTCGCACAACAGGGTCTGAACTGTTTCATATCTCATTAGCAGTTCCCTCAAGTCGTTTATATGATCTCCATATTTCACTATTTTTATTTATTTTCAGCATCATCTGAACAGAGTAGCTGCCAGTTACATGTAAAAATGTCATGACGAATGGACCAATAGAAATTCTGGTTCCATTGACGAACTTCAAGAGAAAAAAGTCTTTGTCCTCTCCTGTAAAGCTGCAATTCTGGAGATACCCGTTTTTCTATGGACAGCAAAGATATGTGTCTTTGATAGGCAGTGACTGTGGCGATTGCTGACAGTGCATTGATGTGCATTTCATGCTGGTCTTAGTGACCTTCACTACTACTTGAACAAACTATTACTTCATGTTGTGAACAGGCTTCCTTGTCACAAAAATAATAATAAAAATAACAACACCCTGTCATTATAGTCCCAACAGCAGACACCATGATATTGTCTGTGTCCAAAGAAAAACATGCACCTTTTTTCTGTCCATTTTTATTTCACTACATTATTTGAGCGCAGCAGCTGTTGTGTATATCAATCAATCAATCATGTGAATATTTAATAAACAGACAAATTCTGTAAGAAATTCTCTGTCCTCTCCTGCCAAGTTACCATTTCTCTGACGGCGACAATTTATATTTTTGGGTTCACTACCAACAGTCTGTCACCCATATGGACCATAATGTTTCCTGTGGTCAAGCAGGCTGTTGCTGTCTGCAGCAAACTGTACGTCTGCAGTCACTCTGTCTTTGTCTTGTGCGCACACACACAGACACGCACACAAAAAGAGGTCATATAAAATATAAAAGCACATGAAAGCAAGACACATCCTGCATGAAAAAACAAGCATGCATGCACAGTGAGTATGCAGGACTCAATTTCATAGTCACCCCATCCCCCAATTATAAAAGAGGTACAGTCTCCTTCCTTTCCTCCATCCTGCTGCTTTAGTGTGGTGTTAAAATCCCCCTCATTTTCCCCCCAGCCCAAACATCTGTCTGCATTGGCTACTGTAACACACAGCCTGAGGCATGGACAGCAACATGCACCAAGAGGGCTGTTCAGACGGCCAATGCTTCAGTCTAGACGCTAAAACATAAAAAGGTATGTACTTGCATTTGTTCCAGTACCTCATGAAATCATAAGGCTTTTGTCTTTGTGGTCATGAATCCTTGCAGATTCATGGGGGTCTCTGCAAAGCAAAGTGACGTCTGCTGACAAAGAGTCCGGTATATGAGTCATGCAAGCATCAAAGACCTTCAGCGACCGAAGCAGCGAAAGAAATGCTGCATATGAGTGGAAACCTCTCTTTGTACTGACCTCTGTCCCTGCAGCCTCCCGATCCTACTCATTCCGCCATCACCACAGAGCTCGTCTATATGGAGCACAGACACATTCCCTCTCTCTCTCTCTACACGCCGTGCCGCACTGCCACCAGCCCCACCAGCTGCCCCCACTGCTTCTCCTTCTGGTTCACACACGCGCTGCACTCGGTCTCCCTCACTCACTCACATAGCCGTACAGATGTAAACGCTATGCTCTCGCTCACTGTTCCTTAGTAACAGTGGAATTGGAGCCAGCATCATGGCCCCCCTCCTCATCTTCCTCCTTCCCCCCCACATACGCTCTCTCTCTCTCTCTCTCTCTATCCACTTTTTTCTCCTCTCCCCCACTTTCCCTCTGCAAGATGAGAATAAATATTTTATTCACAAATGAAACGTGGTGCACTTTGCTCCTCCTACCGACTTTGAGTGTGTCACATGGTATACGACCGCTCTCCACCCACTGCATGAAATATTAAAGGTGTAACTGTATACATATGAGTGTGTGTGCACACGCGGTTGCTATAAGGCTATGAATGAAACAGAGGCACCTCTGTTTCACTACATGCTGAACCCTGACATTAACAGAAAGATACAAAAACCTGTATTACCGGTACAAGTCAAAACAGAGAATATGCTAAACTAAAACGGGCATCAACAAACCTACACTTAGGGTTGTGCAATAAAAAACTGATATCTGGATATTCGATAACGATAATAAACAATATTTTGCATTATTTAAAAAAATGTGTTTGTAAAAGTCTTATATTTTTATTACCTAGCACTTATTAAAGGATATTAATATCCACCCATCCATTATCTTCCTCGTATTCCCGCTAGTCAGGGTCACAGGGGGCTGCAGCCCATCCCAGCATCATCAGGCAAAGGCTCTTCTGTAGTAAATGACTCCGCTGAAGTTTGCTGAGTGTGTGTTTTGCCAGACACCTTAGCTGGTTTAGGTCTGTCTTGGACAGCGCGCTGCTGAAGCTCTTCATACTCCTCATACTCTGTTCATACTCTGTGTGGATGGTTTGTTGGGAGATGATGGAACAGGTTAGTTGTCGAGCGATCTTTAAGTCAGCAAACTGCTGTCTTCTGAGCAACTTCAGTCTTTTCAGATCCAAACCAGCTCTACGCGAGTGAAGATGATCCTTGTCTAGGAGTTAAATTTAAGGAGGTTGACTGCGAGGCAGGCGGTGTCTGAGTTTCTTCCCCTGGCGCAGTGTGTTCACTAATTTTTCAGCTTGTATGCTAGCTTTAGCCTATGCTAGCACACAGTATGGACACTGAATGCACAGCAGCCTGTACTAAAGCATGAAGTAGCGAGCGCGTGGAGTCGAGGCGTTCTGATTGTTGTTTTTCCCCGGTCAGTAGCGTACTCGATAAAGTCAGCTCACGCATCGTTAACACAGATAATATCATATTGTAGTAAAATATATTGTGATGCTAGGTTTGGTGACGCTGCCTTTTTATTCTCAAAAACAGTGTTTCTATTTTTTTTTATCAATAGGTTCCCCATCAAAGACGTGTGGCAGTGGTTCATTTTATGTTGCATTTAAACCCTAGACCGCTAAATAGATGTTTTTCAGTCATTAGACTCTTCCCCTCCAACATATGCAAGTAGGACAAGGGTGCATTGCTAACATTAGTATACCTATGCATATGGAGGTTACAATAGTTTCTTATACTACGATATAGCCTTGCTTACAGTATCGCAATATATCGAACCATAACCCCTGAATCATGACGCATAATGCCAGATTCTTGCCAACAAACATACCCCTAGAAATTAGGGCTCATTCTAAAGCTTTGGTTTCTGAACAACTATGTTGCCCATGTTGGCTGAGTGGCAGCAAAGTTTTTTTTAAATTGTATTTCTCTTAAGGAAAGGTTCCTATCTAGTACTAAGTGAATTAAGAAAAACACTGGGTGAGTTTTCTTAATAGCAAAATTTATGAGAATTTTAAAATGTTGATCAAAACAAAAATAGACTGCATGTTCCACATGGCCATCCCAACACATTACAAAACACTACAGGGATGGTACAAATGATGGCAGCAGCATACTACAAGGGTATAGCAGAATGCAAAATGGTTTGAATATTTAAACATTAAGTTATTGATTAGTCAATCATAGAAGTCCGATGCAGCCCTAGTTAATAATGTATACACTGCATTACCAAAACAGCCAAGTGCTTACAAACTGCTTACTCAAATGGTTGTACATGCCTATTCATTGTGTACTCAATTGAGACCCGATACACCAACACCATTCTTCTCCAGAGAGACTCCCGCCCTCTCCCTTCCCTCCCACCGAGGCAATGCTCAGTAACTGGGTTACAAACACAAGCACCATCAAAGAGAAAACAGAAACACAGATGAGGAGTGGTTTCCCTATAAACAAAAGTAGACCATCGATCTGCAAGAACAAAGTCAGAAGAGACCTTTAAAAGACCTGTCCCAATTCGATGTGGTCAAGGCCAGAACTGAAAATAAAAGCTAACGATCATATAAAACACAAGGCTATAAAAACATAACCAGTGATATGCAGAGATAGGAGCTTTGGAACGCTCCCAAAATCAATAATCTTAGCAGAACTACCATTACATAAGATCACTACACTATTGTTCAACGTTACTGAATAACAGAAAACCAAACTGGTTAGAGATCTATATCGTCGCTGTGTGAAGAAAAACAAGTACCTCCAAAATGGCAACTTTACAGGAGAGAACAAAAACTGTCTTTACTTTCAATGCATGTTAAAGGAATCAGAATTTTCTGAGCATTTCATTCATCATGAAACTTTCCACACAGTGTAAACGACAGCTGTTGTGTTCAAATGATGTTAAATAATAATACAAATTGACAAAACTTTGATACATGAGATGTTTTTGTTAGAACAGGGACGACATATGAAATGATTCTATTACACAAGTCCTGTACAACTTCAGATTCCAAGAAGTTGACTTGACATGCCCAAATTATTATAGTATTGTTGTTGTTCTTCCTCTTCATCATCATAATAATATCATCATCAACAGCAGCAACACTACTACCACCAAGAACACCCCCAACAACCCTACTACTTCTACCAACACCACTATTACCAACAACACTGCTACTACCAACACCACCAACTTTACTACCACCACCAACAACAGGCAGAACAGGGGCATTTAAAACCTGTTTTAGAGCCCTACAGAAATAAAAGCTATACTGTAATTCCACTCCAGGTGGATTTAATCCCTGTTTCTGCAGCCTTAGTGTCTGGTAGGGTGAACAGCTGTAGTTGACTGTAAAATGACTGAGAAACAAGTTTAACATCAGGACTGAAGTTGTAATAAAAATTATATCCACAGCTGAGCTTTAAAAACAGTGAGCATGCCTTAAGGAATATAACTGGACAAACACAATGAACAGATCCAGACAGTGTATTATTTTATAATTTAAACAGTAAACAGTAGTTGTACATAAAGAATACAAAACCTGAGCAGCTGAACTGCATACAAAGCTTTGAAACTCTCCCACGGTTAATAATCTGGGCAGAACAAAGCAAAAGTGGGCTATACTACTGTTTAAAGGTCCGACATTCAACACATTATAAAACTGATTGTTGCGGTCATAAAATCTAACTGACTGAGTTAAGTTTGAATCCAGTGTAAAATACTCAAAACACACACACTATACCCACCACTTGACTGAGTTCTGTATCAATGTACCAGCCCCACTGAAACCATGGTGATGTAAACAGACTGGTATTGCTGCTCACACTGGACTACGGACAGACAACATATGAATAAAGTTGTATTTAAAAGAGGCACTGCACAGTACTGTTACACAGTAAAGCCTCGTATTAGTATAATTTCTGTAGTGTCATGAAAAAATACCAGCTTTGCATGAATTCTAGGGATGTACTGCAGGCACTGATATCAGTTATAAAAGCTGTTACTTTCCAAGAGATAAAGGTTGCAAAATAGTTATGCAAGATTACCTTTTTAGCAGGGCAAATAAAAATAAAAAAAAACTTGTCTTGCAGGCAAATCTTTGTGAAGTCCTGCTCAAAATAAACAAAACATCTTGGAGGCACTGTTGTCACTTAACCTTTATTAACAAGTTATGAATTGAAAATGTGCTCCTTCTATTCTATATAATATTCCACTCTCAATATTGCTTTAGTTTATTAGTGATTCCAAAGTTCTGAATAGTAATGTACATCTGTAGTATATCTGAAGCTGTCACTGTAACCGATGATGGGTATAAAGCCATAACATCAGGTGAAGAGGTAAAAGAAGAACTGATTTGAGGTGAGTGAATGTCCTGAGAGGACACAGTTGCAGGTGTGTGTGTGGTTTATAGAGAGTCAGCAGCCAGAGAGAGGGTCTGAATTAAAGAGGGATTAGAAAGGAGAGAGCAGAGCGCACTGCCTGTAGTGTTCAGATAAACTGTGCTGCTTATGTAACTGCTGATCCACTCATTAACACTGAACCACTGTTTCCTGGCCTCACACAGTAACAGCACTTAGCCCCCTATACCAGGAATACTGTACAACACGGAAGATCATCATCATCACACACAGAGAGTGAGGGAGAAGGCGAGAGAGAGAGAATGAGAAAAGGGATACACAAAAATTGAGAGCAGCAAGAGAGAAAGAAAGAAAGAAAGAGAGAGAGAAAGGAAAAAAAGAGAATTAGAAAAGAGAAAAAAAATATATTAACACCAAAGACAGAGAGAAGAATTAACAGCAAAAAGGGAGGAAGACAGTTCTGAAGAGAAAACAAAAAAAACAGATACACCAAAAAGAAAGGAAGAAATAAAACAGAGAAAGCTACATATAGAAAAAAAGCAGAGAGAGAAAGAGAAAATGAATAAGAAATAAAATAGTAATAAAAAGAGGGACATGAAATAGAACCAAATATAAAAAGAAAGATACATGAACAAAAAAGAGAGAGAACACGACTGAAAGCAAAAGGAGAGGTTCTGAAATGAAAACAATAAATACAAAAAACATAGATACACCGAAAAGAAAGGAAGAGATAGAAAGAGAAATGAAAGAGAGAACATACAAAAAAAACAAATAAATTTTGAGAAAGAAAGCAAAGAGAAAGAGGCAAAAAGAGAGACATACAGAAAAAAGAAAGGAAGAAAGAGGAAAAAAGAATTCAAGTGAGAAAACCAGAAAGCAAGAAGTGAACAAAAAAACACATAGAAAAGAGATGAACAAATAAAAACAAAAGGGGGAAACAGAGACTGATAATGAAAAAAGGAAAATGAAAGAAAGAAGTATAAGAAACAAATCCAGAGAGGAAGACAGAGATAGAAAATTAAACAAAACAAAAGATAGAGAATAATGCAGTGATAATCTCTATACACTCAGGTTTCCACCCATCACAGTCTGAGCTGATATGTGACTGAGTCACTGATTAATTTCACTTGAGCAGTTAAAATTCCTCTACAGCTGATTATTACGTGCGTCAGCAGCTTCACTACTCTACAAAGAACAGCTCACACAGCCAGACTGAGCCCTGAATAAGAATGCCAGCCACATTTATTCAGCTAAATCAATAATGCAGTGGTAATACATTAGAAAAGGATATAAATAACGTTCTCACTATAGAGAGGTCACCACCTCCACCCGTGCTAGGGAGCTTTCAGGATGTGACCATTAAAATCTGCCTATTCCAGCATCTGACAAATCTCACTTGAGGCGTTTTCACACTGTCCCGAATAAAGAGTCCACACCCAGGATGAATTCTGGGCTTGTTTGGGGGAGGAACTGAATCATAGATTGACAGCACAATTGTGTGTCACTCATCTGTACAGGGTTGCACAAAACCTGTTTGCTGCTTTTATTACATTCTTTGGATTCAAATCTTTAAACAGCCAAGAACAGTACATATCTCCACACATCAGTTCTTTCCCTGACAGTATAGAACTACTGCATTAAGTTAATGCAGTCATGTTACAAAGTAAATCAATCAAACAAACCCACCCACACACACACACACACACACACACACACAACACCAGGAATAGGTGCCTGCACAGGTACAGTGGGCTGGACTAGAGCCCTCTGGAACCGAACTCTGGGCCACTGTTTCACCAGAAATCTGTTCTCCAGACCACTAAAAAAAAGCCTTTAATTTCATTGACATTTGGAAAGATATCGCTTCAGTAAAACTTAGAATACCAAGCAGAATTCTGAAATCTGGTGGACCTCAAAATTTTGCTGAACCTCATCCACCAAAAGTTGATTTCTATGGAAAAGTTAAACTCATGATGTGTTCTTAAACCAAGCAACTGTTCACACCCAAGAGCTCTTGAGTGATTGTGTTCATACTCAAGAACAAATCACAAAATATGCCTTGATAGGCTATAATAATAATAATAATTCTACGTTTTTTTTTTACCACAATATGGCCAAACTATTATTTTTTAGTAATAATTTCAATATACTTCTCCAATATAGACCAAAAAAAACTTGCATTGCTTATATGTGTGAAAATGTCTTGATCTTGAACGTTGGACCAGCTAAGCATTGTTTCTCTCTCACCTGTACGCCCTCACTGCAGTCAGGTGCATTGCCCAGATGTTCTCTTCTGCCTGATTTCTTCTGGCCACGCGGTCCAGCCCTGCTTCCTGTACGACCACCCTTCAGACCTCCGGAGCTTCCAGGTATTGAGTGTTTTGTCTTCTTCCTATGGCTGGACTGAGTGGTCTTCTGCCTGGGCTTCTCAGCTTCTTCCACAGCCTCAGGCTCAGCCTCATGACCCTCCAGTGCTTTGGCTCTTTTTAACAGGCTGTGGATGGACAGCAGTACGAGTGTGCACAACACATACATGTTCACATCGGCTAGCACAAGGACGTTTGGCTTCTCCACAAGGCGCTCAATCACACAGAGAGTTCTCTGGAGGACATTCTAGCTGTTGCTGTTGCAGCGAGAGCGCAATATAAGAACGTTATCTTCTGGTGCGGGTTACAGTCGTCGTCTGTGATATCGGTCTCACGGCCAAAAGATCCTTTACTGAAACACAAGCCCAACACGCAGACGTCCTGCAGAGATCAGTGTCTTACGGAGATCTTCGATATTAATCCAAAATGAAATGTGTGGAAAAAATTTAAGATGGTCTTTTTTTTGCCTGACTGCTGTTCAGACTGAATTCTTAACTACTACTACTAATAATAATAATAACAATAAAAAGTAATTAAGTAATTAATTACTTGGTGTATTAAGAGTAACTGTTTACAATCTATACTCTAAAGCAGCTTTTCATCAAGAATTGTTTTCTAAAAAAGAAAAAAAAAATAGATGTCAAAAGTTCTTCTGTATATTGACGAAGAGTGCTCTGTCCTGCAAAGTCACTCTTAGAATTCAAAGAAAAAAAAATGATCACAAAAAAACTTCATTGGAAAAGTGATGGAAAGTTTAGTGTTCAGTCACCAGTCTTGAAAATGTGATCAAAAAAGGTAAACAAATAAAAGAAGTGTCCTCCACTGTTCAGTTCTGCGTATTTAAAGTAAGATTTGTTTCCTTTGATGATGCAAAGCCGCTCTCCAGATTCCACAGAGCCCCTTGCTGACCATGAGCTGTCAGGCTGAGTGTTTCAGATGAATGAGAGCGACGTGGGTCCTAATGCTCATTTAGACATTAGATAATCCTCTGGTGCTCCGATAAGCGAACGGGGCTGGGTGCCCTTGTGCAACGCTCTCGCTCCGAGAACGTGTGTGGCAGGGCGAACGGACACACCTTCATCTTTTTATAGCTCAGGCTGGTCACCTTTCACTGACCTGGACACGGACACACCCTGATAAAGGAGTGTATCACCACTTCTGTGGAAAAACAATAACTATCAAACCTGAGTGAAGTCCAACAGCGCTCTCCCACTCTGCGCCCCACACCGTGACCCAACTGAGATAATCAACCGCCTGTATTGCAGGAATCATGAAAACTATCTCTGCATCAAAACAATTCTATAAAAATGTCTCGTATTCCATAAAGTCTGTAACAGCAGCTAGAGATGATTAAGATCTCCGTTGTTCTCCAGACGTCTCATCGTTATTGTCCATAGTAAAGCCGGGACGCGGCAAAGGACATTGACCAAAACTGTCTTGCAGCTTGTTTCTGTGCTGTGGCTAAAGTCCTACTTGTATCCGCAGAGAGAAAACACAGGGAGAATAAAAGTCTCCCCTCACTCTTCTCCCCCCTCCTTCCTTCTATTCTGTCCATCTGTCACTGTGATGCACAAACAAGCAGCTGACTGTTTGTAATCTCTGTATATCTATAAGTTTGAAAGCTACTGGTCACATTAAATAAATACACTTCCTCTATAGAACACACTTGTATATGTTTATTTAACCCTTTCCAAGCTTCTCCTTGTGGAAACAACCCAGTATTATTTACAGTTCTCATCTAATACCTGCTTTGACTGCTAAGTACTTCATTAAGCTAAATCAAGATTGCTGCTAAAGGAACTGAATACATTCATACAATGTCTGAGGCATCCAAGAGAAATCTGGAACTACACTTTGTTCTTCAAACTGGAGCTCTACTTCTTTCACAATAGCGAGATATGATCTACTTCTTTCACAATAGCATATTCATGTTACTTTGTATGGTATGTATGATTATTTACATCTGCTCTAATCATATCTTGGTGTTCTTACTGGTCAGAATACACTTTTGTTTCTTATATTAACTCTAAAAATATCCATATTTAAATTTGTTTCCTATTGAGAATGTGTTACATAATGTAATTTTTACCAAGGATTCAAAAACCTTTGCGTTATGATTGCGTAATGATACTAAAATTTCATGATGCACTATGTGTATTTTTGCTGCAATATGATGCATTAAAAATAAGTAAAAAGTAAGTAAAATCATACATTATGGTTTTATTTACTTAAGTTTTGGCCAAAGCAAGACTGCAGCATATGACAAATTGTGCAGCTGTATGAAAAAAGAAAGATTTAAAAAAAAATAAAAAAATAAATAAAATAAGAATCTTCACAATATCTGTTCAGAGAAATCCTCACGTCCAGCACGTGCGTCCCTGACTGTCGGTTGGTTTAGTGAGGCGACCTCATTACAGCATGCCTACGTGAAAATATGCAGTAGTGCCATGGCAACCAGCACTGCAACAACGCCACCTGATGGGAACTGACATTGTCAATCAAAGCAGTTGAATTCTGATGGGTAGACACTGCTGTGGTCTTTAGTGAATGTAAAGCATAAAGATTACTGTACAGAACGTTCTCGCTGCATGCAGCCACAAAAGAAACCTTGTTCCACCTCATTACTCTCTTTAGGGTCTCTCACATGCTTACATAATAAAGCCCATATTCCATCAATGCCACCTTCCCAGAAGAAAACAATCAACAACAAAAAGAAAGACATTCTACCAAAACAGACAATGACATTAACAGATCGAGCCAATACTTAAACAATAATTAAATGTTTACAATGTATTTATTCCATGTCTGCACTAGCTGGTTATGAAGTTGTGAATCTAGCCACCCCAACCCACCTGGACGAAAAATACAATTATAAGCTGGAAAAAATACATAAATGTGCTGCAATGGTTCTCCTCACACAGAGCCCAAAGTTCTTTGTTACTCAAAGAACCTACATTAACAAGCAATTCCACCAAATTGTCCAAATTTGTTCACAGTGTTGGTGGCAGGAACCAGCTCTGAAATGTTTAACGTCTCCCTCTTAGAAAGTTACTAAAATCACTGCCTGATCCATTGTTTTCTGGGACTTCTGTGATAAGGTTTTGGCCTAAAGCATTTTTTATTAGTTGATTTTGATCCATTCATGGTGGAGGAACACATGAGTGTTCTAAGGCAAAACGGTGACAAAAGAAAACATTTTCAGATTTTTCACTTTTTTGCTATCATCAACATTTCATATAAAACCTAAAATGCGTTTATCTTTACTGGTGGTTTTGATAGTAAATACAATTAATATATTTGTGTTGTGGACACGCTGACCTCTGGTTTCCATCACCACCACTGTAAGTTTCTCTACAAACCACTCTGAAGGACTTCTGAATTACAGACATTTTTTTAAAAATTGTGTCTCCGTTAAATCAAGATGTTGGGATGCGCCAAAGGATTGCGACCAAAACTCTTATAGACTGTGTAAAAATAAGTCTTGTTCTTCTCTGTAGAGACTTAGTCTCCTCCTCATTTACTCGTCTCCTTCCTTTTATGATTCATAATTTATTGCAATGGTTCTGCTTCTTAGTCAGTTGAAGAAACCAGACTAATCCAAGACGCTTAAATACACTGCGTTGCCCAAGGATACTGTTACTGTTTGCCTTTGGAGGTAAATATCTCAGCGTCAAATGACAGACAACGGAACAATTCAAGCGTTTTTATGACCAAATCTCTCACTACGAGAGAGAGAGAGAGAGCGCAAGCAAAAGACTAAGACTATAGCAACTAAGACCACCTCAGTTAAGCAGCTTATAGTATAGGGATTTATAAAGTGGGGACATCCACTGCTTCCTCCATTCATATAAGACAGAAAGCCTGAGAGAGACAGTGCGAGAGCAAGAGACCGAGACAGAGGGGGCGAGAGAGAGGTGAATGGTCAAAAATACAAATAGCTAGAAAGCAAATTGGCAGAGAGATAGAAAATGAGACAGACAGACAATGAAATGAAGGCAAATAGACAGAGATACAACAGATATATTGATAGATAGAAAGACACTTATATTAAAACAGCTACACAGACAGACAGTATGAAAGTTTGTCTATAGTTGATAGCAGTAGATTTGGCAGGGCCGTCCTTCAATGCTGTGTTATTCCAGGAGCAAATTACAGTGGAACAGAAAGGGTGGGAAGCCCAAAAATTACAGGGTAGATTTAATCCAAGCATGTTGCAATACCACAGCGTGTCTACGAGGACAGGATCATATCAGTTTCAGTGTCTGTCTGTGTGGGTCTCCAGAAAAACGACAATACATTGTAACATCTCTGAAGTTAGTTTAGTCAAATCAAATGTCCGATTTTTCCCACTTACCCAAAATGTAGTTAATCAGCCAAGACATGTTGGGGGTCTGAAGTTTATTTCTGAACTAATGGAGTCTAAAATCAGCAACTTGTAGCTGATGCAAGCTGTCAAATTCACACTCCAAACAATAGAGGGAGCAATAAATCAAGTTGTGGTTTGAAGCTCTACTGCAAGAAACAGCGCAGTCTCGCCGCCTCAGTGTTAGAATTAACAGCTGTTTATTTACCAGTTCAGAAGGAACTTTCAGCATCAAACTACATCCCTCTACTCAACAAAAGGGCCTTCAGAGGTGGAAACAGCACCAATGTTAACTCTTATTTGTCTTTTTTGTTTGTCTTTCCTGTTTTTGGTTTGTTTTTTGTTTAATTGGTAATAATGGCCACTTGCCAAGAGGTTCAGCCATGACTGTGGTTAATCATCCTTTCATTGGCTACCTGTCTTTAAGTAAACTATAAGCGGCACCAACATGATTGATAAGAGGTTAGAATACGTCATTGAGGCAGCATGACGCTACAGTGACTGAGTATCACCTCTTCAGGTACAAAGTGGTATTAAGACAGGCTAGGCCTGTCAAACTATTATTTTGTTCATAATTTAAGTTAATTTTGGGACCTTTTAAATGAAAAACATGAATGCATCAACAGGTCCATGACAATAAACATAAGTAAACAAAGCTTATACTCCACCAATCAACATCATGCAAGCTTCATGCTTACAAAAATTGGCAGAAGTGCAAACAAAATTCAAGCGCCAAGGTTGCTACAAGGCTGTTGTAATTTTGTTATAGATTAAAGTATGTTGTATAGTGTCAGACAATACATAATGTTATAAATTATGATTATGTAACAACTTTACAGGTGTTTAGACAGCTGATGATTTACAAATGCAGTTAGCACGATGCTGTCTGGTGGAATATAAGCTTTTATTACCTGATACCTACATTAGCCATGTAACTCCAGTCTCAAACTAGAGAAAGAAACTTCAGAAACCAACCATCACATCACTTTAACTTCATACCGCCTCACCGTGCAAAGTTAAAAACACCCTTGGTTTACTGTCAGTGAACACAGTGACCTCAAGGGTGACTCACAGTCTCCACGGAGACGGGACAGGAACATGCATGCGGACAGAAAAATGGTCGTGTTGTGGCTGCTCAACATCTGCTTTACACATGTGCTTTTCTAAACCACTCGGTCTTCCACCAGCTACTGCCACCAGGGAGGAAAGTTACAGGGAACAGAATGAAAAACCAAAGCATAGCCCTAACAAACTACATCATTCACCCCTACAGTCAGTCTGCAACTGGCTTTCAGGGAAAAAAGCCACCCAAATGATCTCATTTATAAATCAGAGACAATTTGGGTGGCTTTTTCCCCTCCGAAAGCCACACACAGACCAAAATTTAGCAGGAAGATATTTATATATACACAGGTGCAAAGTGTACCTACAGCACTGTGCAAAGCAAATAATCTAACGCTACTTGTGAAGAACAAATACAGAAAAAGAAAACAGAAATAAAACATCTACATGCATCCTACATACTACTTTGCTGCCTGAGTAGACATTTAATTGTTTCACAGCCCTTAAAATCAAATAAAGAGAAGAGTTAGGAAAAGAAGAGATCCTTGACATAAGCATCTTAGAAAGTATAGCGGAAGAGAAGAGTGCCATCTGCTGGCTCCACTCAGATGGTTCCACGTACTTCCGTAATCTGCAACCACTCAGAATTCCGATTGCATAACTTCTGGAAACTGTCCCTTGCAGTAAGCAGTCTGCTCAGAACAGATGTGGAAATACAGAGTCTAATATAAACAATTCCTAGTTTGTCAACAAAAAGAAATACATAATTTGGTTGTTACCACATAAACAATAAAAAATAAAAAATACTTGTCAAGCTACATAAATAAAATAAAGCACAGCTTTCAGTCTATTAGCTCAACACCACTACCTCAAAGTGTTTTTCAAAAACAATCTACTGGGAAGCTTAATTTTTTATGACTAATATCTTCCAGTACAATAGTCCCATTTCTCTTCTTTTATTCCCGAGACTAATTATCTGACTCACAGTAGTCCTTAAACTTGCTCGACTTAATTTCGCATGAAAAGACAAGAAGAGCAGGAAGAACTGCTGGCCAACCTGCCTTCCCAACACCAAACACGCCAATGTTTATTTCACACAGCAGCAGCAGCAGTTATTTTTACTCCACCCAGATAACTTCTCCAACATCTGACTTTGTGTTCTGAGAGGTCTGGTGACTTAGACATAAATGTAGGTTTCCTCTGTGTAGTCAAACCCTTTAGGCCATTTCCATGGGTACTTTTATGAGGATGAAGGGGGGAGGAAGCTAAGCAGGACATGATGGGGCCTCAAACATGGTATGTTTTTACATTTAGTGTCCATGAACTCTCTCTCTCTCTCTCCTCTCTCTCTCACACACACACACACACACACACACACACCAGCTGCTGCTGCTGTACAGCCATCCTTGGCCAGGAGCTCAAGGCTGTTTCTCAGTGCATGCTCTTGCGTATTAGTGTTCTTGCCTGACGTCATCTTCCACTGCCCAAGTTGCATTCCAAAACTCAAGACCGTATATACCAATGTACCCGGAGGGGTTTCTGCTCCGCCCCAAGGAAGCATCAGTTTTGTCAGCATTGACTTGCTAACGAGAATGAACAAAAAGACCCAGCATTCACTTCAGCGGAGTATGCATTCCCACTGATATATGCTTAAAAGTAAACAGTGCACCAAAATCCATCTTAGATTAAAAATGAAGGAAACCAATGTAAAAGTTGTCAAAAGTTTGCTAATTTGGTACAAAAGATATCTGATATGAAGGTTTGTTCTGACATTTTTAGATTAACAGTGCAGGCAGTCTCTCCTCAGGCTGATAATGACAACTGTAGCACCACTTCTCTCACCCTTTCTCCTACTTTTACTCATATTTTCACATACATTGCAGGTATTCATCCATTTCAGAGGTCACTAATAGTCGGAGCGTGGTCGGACCCAGATGTTGTCCAATGCGGACCCAAACTGATAAACTAGTCAGAAAGATTTAATTCTAACAGTGTTTATATTTAACTTTTTTTTGTCTTTACGGTATACGGGCTTTGCGACGCAGTAAACCCACAGACCAATAACATGCACTGTATAATCACCAAAAGCACTTCTCAGAGTACAGCTAGTCTGAGAATACAGCGAGTCAGAGAAAGAACATGCTCTTTAAAGAAAAAAAAAAAAAAGGCAATGACCGACAAAGTGGACTGAGACATATGTTTATTCTTCACAGGCGGCTGCAACAGGTAAAGAGGTGAAACTGAGTTAACGAGAAGACACAGCTTTATTTACTGTTTTTATAAATAAACTGCTGCGTTGTCAAAAGCCTTGTTTTTTTGTAGCTCGATTTTATTGTTTTTTCTTTTATTAGAAGTTTCTAAATAATTTATTCAGTTCAGCATTTAAACAGTAAATATAGTAAAATATACTGAACGGTATGTGTGATGTGTTGGTGTTTCAGTTGCTGATGGTATAACATGCTGATACTAGGCTACTTCAGTAAACAGGATACACCATTGAATCAGAACACACATTAGAGATGACGATGGTCCGGACCGGCCTGAGGAGATCTATAACTGGATCGTACTGAATTCTAATTAAATACCTCTGATCTATTTTAAACTAACAGGCTTGTAACAACAGTATACCCCACTACTGACTAATGTACAATTTAAAAATTGCACCACTGACGATACCCAAACAAAGCAAATCACCAAGAGCACCACCGCAGAGACAAACTAAACATGAGCATCAACAGCTTAGATAATCTCAACAATATGGTGTTTAAGACCAAACTGTACCACTGAGTGCCACTCACACATGACCTAGAGGTTTTTAAACTTCGCAGGTCACCGTGTATGCTGCGCCTTATTTAAAATAAATGAACATGAAGAGAGATTTGCTGAGCAGATTCGCTAAAAAAAGAGCTCTATCCTATCCTTTCATAAAGATACTGCAATGATGGAAGGTTTGCATGCTGCGTGCAGAAACACTGAAAGTATAACTAGTACTAGTACATATCGAGTGTATTGTCGGGCATGTGATATGTGCATGAAGTGTCATGAACAGCTCAGTTCTGCTGGTTACACCAAGTGGTATTCATAATTTACATAGTGAGGCTTTTCATATTGTGTTGCCACTAGTTTGAAAAAGTGTAGGTTAGGTAGGAAATATAAAGTGGTATGTCTCTATTTGGACTGCTTTTTAAAAAGTACCTGTATTTTAATAAATATACCGCAGTTTTTGTGTTAATTGTAGACACTACAGCCCACAAACGCTACTCATTCACACATACCAGTTAGTTCTATACATATACTTTATCAAATGTATGAAACAGTTAAATATGTCACTTTGCTCAAGAAGGATGCGGTTCTTAAAGAAGCGTAGCATATCTACCCTGGACAACAGCCTGATTGTGATTAAGTAAATCGCTTCAAGTCTGGTGGTCCCGGAAACTGCTAAGCACTACCAAGAAGAACAAATCAGCTCGTAAAACCCATCAGACAGGCCTGGGGTAAACTGAATGTGACAAACGTAACAAGGCTGCAATAGTGAGATATGTTTGTTCAGCAAGATACAGCAAGAGGTGAATTATCATTTTACAGACCTACTACAAGGTACAGAGTGGAACTGAGAGTGAGTGATGAGGTAAAATTAACATGAGAAGAAGCTGCAGGAAAGGACTTAAAACTGCTTCCATACTAAAGAAGCTAGAGTGTGTAGTAGTATTTACATAATGAGGAATATGTTTTAGTTACTGTTTTTATTGCTACTGTTAGTACTGGCATGCAGGGTCTTATTACTGTCACTATTATTTTTTTCACTTTATATTATGATATCACATGGTTATCATCAGACAATATCATGATATACTCACTCACTCACTCACGTTTAGCAGGCTAGAAATTACCAGTCAAATAGCTATTGATGCTTCATAAGAGCTGTGCTTCTCATCAATTACACCATATGTCTTTGTTTGATTCCCACTAATATTTTTATATATAGTACAGTTCACTTACCAGTGAAACAGGGCTGTAACCACAACCACATTGACCTCATTACAGCAGGCACCACTATATATATATATATATATATATATATATATATATATATATATATATATATATATATATATATATATATATATATATATATATATATATATATATATATATATATATATATATATTAAAACAATGTTTTAATGTTTCAATGACCTCCACACAAAGACACACAATAATCGATTTTGGCTTTTACTCAGTCACTCAGACATCCTCTAAATGGGTGTCATTTTCACCTGTGCGGTGTTGGTTTGCTAACTAAACTGCTACAATCCCAGACTTCCACTTGACTTTTGCTCTGTCAGACATTAGTTTACCATCTAAACAATAAACCACCAAACCAGATAAGTTGCTTTTACACCATGGTATGAAAGAATCCATACCCTCACAGCCCTACAGTGGAAATGATGACAAAATATTTGATTATGGGTTTGTTTACAGTCACTCCTTTAGCATTTTACTGCAGCTATGACTTGCCAAACATGTTCTCATCACACTTTCTCAGAAAGCTGTGCATTTCAGCCAAACAGTGTTTCATAATTGTGCACGAGTAGTTTCTCCACACTGCATATTTTAGTGCTCCGAAATCTATTTAAACCCTATAAAAGGCTCAGTAATTATCATTATTTATAATATTAGACTAGTACATTTCCCAGTTCTGCCCTTGTATTTTCCCGCCCCTGCACTGTTTACTTTGTTCGTGCTCTAGAGACACTTGACTCAACTCACTGCCCCATTATCAAGCCCTTCATGGTGGTTAACTTGGGTGTGCTGAAGCAGGAAAACAGTAAAATGTGAAGTGCCTGGGTCTGGGAAACACTGCAGCCTCCCACTGCAAACTATTTCAGCCACTATTTACACAAGAAGATTTTAAGGCCACTCCACGCGCCACGTTAAAAGCATTTCTCTGCTGACGACGGAAAAGTTTGTTCTGCTCTAAACCGACTGCACTGACTCTATGCAGCGTATTTTTAGCTGCAGCATGAACATCATTTTTTTTTTGCCCAGTTTTGGGTGGCACCCACTCTCAGCATAAAAGAGGTTTAAACTTGGACTCACCCACTAAAGCCCTGTCCCTACGCTTTGCAGAATTAAAGCTGTGGAGGGAGTCCAGTAGATGCAGTTTTTCCAGAGTGGTCACTTCTTTTTGTCTTTCAGAAACGGCCCCTGAGAAAATGGAGAAGAATCATAGAAACTGAATATTTACAGCAACTGTCATTGTACAAGAGCTCACTCACTGAAACCACCTAGCAAATATATGGGACTAGAAAAGGTTGATGTTTGAATTTAAACACATAAATACTTAAGAGTCTTTTTGGATGATTACTGCAGTGATTAATGTGTTTCAGCTGGAAGTAATTCTTTTAGCCCCTAACTGATGCATGGAGCAGCTTTTCATTTCTTCAACAGCCATGTGGGAAGACATATACTGGGCTTGTGGATAAAGATATTACAGTGTTTATGCAGGGTCAAACTATTGTCCTGCATCAAGCAAGGAAAACAATTGAGGAGAAGCTAAAATGACTAGAATTGGGTTCCAATCTCTCCAGAGCATTATCAACACCTGGAAGGAGAGTGAAGAACTTTATGAAAGAAATACAAATGGAAAACAAATCCTGAATGACCTTAAACAGCCACTTAAACACCTGCTGAAAATGTCAAATGGTGAAAAAAAATGGACTGCAAAACACACGCCTATTTAACTGTGAAAGTAGGAGCATTACCACACGACCAGAACTCACAGGATTGGGACCAAACAGCTGTGTGGACATAAGAAAATCACTTGTTAGTAAGGCTAACTGGATAAAAAGCATTTGCTAAGGAGCATAAAGACTGCACTCTGGAATGATGGGAAAAGGTCAGGCCATTCCAGAGTGATGGGCAAAATAGGGCAAGAAGGAAAGTTCATGAAGCATAGCACCCATACAAAATGTCCAATGCACAAGCCTCTGCAGGCAGTGTTATGATCTGAGCAACCTTGGCTGGGTCAAGGTGAAGCTCAGTAATAATATGCAGCACCAGAATTTATGACCAGGTTAGCCTATTCTGTAGGCAGCGTTGCGATCTTCAGTTGGTCAGGTTGAGGTATTGTTGAAGTCAGCTGACCACCTGAATGTATGACTAGGTTATCCCACCAACAGCTTTTTCTACCCTGACAGCACTGGCGAAATCTAGGACTATTCATCAGAAGGAGTGGAAGAATCATCTTCACACATCTTCACACTCCAGTGATCAGCACAAGACTACTCTGGACAGAAATAAATGTTAAGACATTGCATAATTTTGTTGAAACAATTCCACTGCAAATGCCCATCATACTTAAAGATAAAGGTGGTCCAACACAATGTTAGATTGTGCAACTTCTTTTGACCAGATTATACAAAACATTTATATTATACAAAACAAATTATTTTGGTATGATATCATGCATGATCAAAGTTAAAATAATTAACTTTTCTAGTGATATACTGGCCACATTAGAAAGGAACAACATACTATTTAGCTGGCCTGAATAACATCTTACCTAGTCACCCATGTGGGCTGACCACAGGTGGTTCCCTAGCCAAGTGCATGCTCAAGGAACCTCTGTATGGCATATTTTTCCTGCTTCAGCAAAAAATCAGCTCACTACCAAATGCTTTCTGAGGTTAAAGGTATGTTGAGAGCAAGCCTCACTGAAATGTGCAGTGCAGGGAAACAAGTGCATTAACCAGCAAACGGTAATTGAAACCATGCATAGTCTCTGTCTATAATTGATAATTGTGAGCACATGATGACAAGAACAGTGGAATGAGGTGACTATTTATCCAATAACCTTAAAAGTAGCATAAACTTATAGTTCAGCGACATTATCTTTAGATTTTTTTTTATTTGTAAGACATTAAACTGTAGGTTTGCGTTCTCTCTCCAGATAATCTACAAACATATCAATGTCCAAAGTTTGCAGACACCAGTTGTTAGTGTTTTCTCTGAAATCAAGGGCATTGGTAGGGGGACTGTGCCCCCATTGCTTCATTCTCTGGGAAGGCTTTACAATGGGCAATCAAAGCCACACAGCAGTAGTTCTCAATTGCAAACACCACTCCAAGTCATCCTAGATTGAGCTTAATCACTTCAGAGAATGCAGTCCCACAATGCTGGGGGGCTTTTACAACAGGGCATCTCGTTATATTGGCCAATGCTTTTCTAAGGAGATTATAGCTGCGTGGGCCCAAATAAATGCCTGTGACAGCAATAAGTGCATCTTAAATAAAGTTTTCTCAAAAAAGGGCTGCCTGGATACTTTCGGTTAGACAGTAGAAAAGCTTTTCTGTCATACTACTGAGTAACTCCACTGATTTTTCAAAAAGTCTTCATAATCAAATTTTTGAGGTGTAAGCAAAGCCATTCAGCGTGGTTTGGTGTTAAGGGCTCTGCTCTAGAGAAACTTATTGAACCAAGTTTGATGCATGTTAAATACACTTTAATATATTTATTTTACTTATAACATTAATTTGTAAAGTTTTACAATTTTTTACCATCATGAGCATCATATACAGAAGACACATGTAGGTTCACTAGTGGTTTTGGAGAGTAAATAAATGGTCTATATTTGTCCCGTAGACATAATAGCTCCCTGTCTCTATAACCACCACAGTAAAGAAATCAGAGTCTAAGTTTCTACACTGAACCATCCACACAATGACTTTGTTTATACCTCAAGAACTGATTTATAATAAAACTTTGAGGAACTGGTGGAATTCCTGCTTAATAGTTATTCAGCTATCTAGAACAAAACACAAATTTGTTTATTGTCCTTGACTGTCAGAGTGAATAATGCTCACTACCTTTCATGGTGAGCCTCAGTCTTGACAGTAGGAAATTTACTACAAGCACGATAATAAGCTCCAGAAGGAAAACCCATATAGTAAACTTCATATTTAGCATCTAATTCCCTTTCTGTGGTTAAATTGCATTCACTTCCGCTGGTTCAGCATCTGGACTACTGCCCAGATGGTCCTCATCATATGAGTTCCGACCAAAACTACCCCAAAAAGCGAAGAATGGTGCCCATGCTAAATGTACAAAGATCCTGCAGTCTTAAACGGAATCATTGAATTCTATGTGGCTTTGAAAGTTGTTTTACTTCTATTTGAGCGAACATTAAAAGGCTACTCTACTGTTTGCCCAGTGAAAATATTTATCTTGTCTTTGTCATGAGCCAAGTACATACTATTTTTGTAGCTCACTAGATCACCTACAGCTTTGTGCCTGCTATCTATCACTGCAGATAAAAGATTCTCAATGAGAGAACAAAAGAAATACAGCAGGTTCAAGTGAGAGAAGTCAAACTAAGGTTTAATTAGGGCTGAATTTTGTCCTTGTTCTTACACTCAGTGAAGAGTTTAGCCTTTAAATTAACAGATAATTTGCTTATTATACCCAGGGCTGGTTTCATAGACCCAGATTAAGACCAGATAGCTTCTCTATGTGACTTTGAAAGTTGGTTTACTTCTACTTGAGCAAACATTAAAGGGTACTCTACTGTTTGCCCAGTGAAAATATTTCTCAATGAGGAAAAATAAATACAGCGCGTTCAAGTGAGAGAAGTCAAATTAAGGTTTAATTAGGGCTCACACTCAATAAAGGGTTTAGCCTTTCAATTAACAGATAACTTGTCTATTACTTACAGGGCTGGTTTTCTAGACCCAAATTAAGACCTGATAGTTTATCTATGTGGCTTCAAATGTTTTACTTCTATTTGAACGACTACTGTATTGAAGAGGCTGGTTTAAGGCTACTCTATTGTTTGCCCAGTAAAAATATTCATCTTGTCTTTGTCATTAGCCAAGTACATATTATTTTTGTAGCTTGCTAGATCACATATGTTACGGAAGTTAAAAAAAACTCAATGACAGAAAAAGAAATACAGCATGTTCAAGTAAAACTAAGGTTGAATTAGGGCTGAAGTTTGTTCTTGTTCTCATACTTAGTGACGGTTTCAGCCTTTTAATGAATGTATAAGTTCCTAGAGCTAGATTAAAACCTGATAGCTTCTCTATTTGGCTTTGAAAGTTGTTTTACTTCTATTTGAGCGAATATTAAAGGCTACACTCCTGTTAGCCCAGTGAAAATATTCATCTTGTCTTTGTCATTAGCCAAGCAGATATTATTTCTAGCTCACTAGATCACCTCCAGCTCTGTGCCTGCAATCTGTTACTGCAGTTATTGGATTCTCAATGAGAGAAAAAGAGACACAGCATGTTCAAGTGAGAGAAGTCAAATTAGGGCTGAAGTCTGTCCTGCTCTGAAGGTTTTAGCCTTTAAATTAATAGATAACTTGCCTATTATCTCAAGGGCTGGTTTCCTAGACCCAGATTAAGACCTGATAGCCTATCTATATGGCTTAAAATGTTATTTTACTTCAATACAATAATCACTCAAATAGAAGAGGCTGGTTTAAGGCTACTCTACTGTTTGCCTGGTGAAAATATTAATCTTGTCTTTGTCATTAGCCAAGTAGATGTTATTTTTGTCAGCTTTGTGCCTGCTATATGTTACTGCAGTTGTGGTAGGATTCTCACTGAGAGAAAAAGAAATACAGCAAGTGAGAGAAGTCAAACTAAGGTTTAATTAGGGCTGATGTTTGTCCTTGTTCTCACACTCAGTGAGGAGTTTAGCTTTTAAATTAATAAATAACTCGCCTATTACTTCGAAGGCTGATTTCCTAGACCCAGAATTAGCTTAGAATCCTAGACCTAGACTAAATAACCACTGGCAGTGAGGCCGATGGAGCTAAATACATGTCAGGAAACCCGCCCTTAAAATGATTACTGGGCTCTGGCTCATCATGTCAGCTCTTCCTGCCTAGAAAGGCTTATAATTAAGAGTGGAAAAAAACTCCCAGCTGTTTAACGCCAACTTCAGCGGGAGACGTTAATGAGCGTAAACCTAAAGAAAGACGTGGCTGAAGTTAGTTCCACCTTAAATGGTGCAGCAGTTACATTTAAGGTGGAACCGGCGAATTCGAATAAGAAGCTAAGTTCAGAAAGTAAGCGGTTAAGCTTTTTCCAGCAAGCTGACAGGGAGCTTCAATTTTAACCCAACTTCAGTGTCCTCTACTCAACAAAACAGACAAAACGATGGCCCAGTGACTAAAAAGGTGACTTTACATCTTATAAAAAATGTTGTTTATTCACAAACAGCCGGCGTGTCATAGCCAAGAAAGTCAGTTAGCATAAGTAAGGAATGCGCTTACGTCTCTTCAGCCAGCAAACTTTTCCACCTCCTCCGGTCTCTGCTTAACTCCTCTGATGTTTCGTAACGTCTCCAGCGGCGGTGTCCTTTACTTATGGACTGTAGCAGCAAAAGTAGCTTAAAAAACTCAGTTTGGGTTTAACTTTCCCTCATAGATGACGGAGGTTGTCGGTGAAGGCGAGCTGAGGGGACGCAGCCCCAATAAATAAAATAATAACTGCCACTCGCGAGCGCGTCACTTTTTCCCGCCCGCATTGCGACAAGCCCCGCCCCCTACGCTACGATTGGCTGCCAGGTCACATTCACAAGCTGTGCGCCTAAAGTTTATTACATGAAATGGTTTACAAAGACGTAATAACCAATAAAACTGTGCAAAAATAAACGACATAAAAAATATAACTGATAAATACAATGACGTTTATGAAATTATACGGAGACGCAACGGCTCCTCAACCGTTGAGGTTGAGTTAGGTGGCTCAGGAGGCGGGGCTTAAATGGAACACGATTTAATAAAAAAATAATAAATAACATAAACGTGTTGCAGAATTAAATACAAATAAACTTTAAAAATAGAAACTAGCGAGTCAGAGTCATATTAAGTTTGCTTTAGCGACGCAACGATTTTTCCGCTGTCCGATTGGACAGGCTGCTTGCGAGTGTGCGCTACTAGCCAATCAAATCACAGGGGGCGGAGTTTAGCGCAAAACGGGCGAAGGAAAAAAATGACACACAGCTGAGTGCACTTAACAGCAGAGTTTAAAGGGAAACTCCACCGATTTTTTTAAAAATCGGCGCAATTAGTTAATTGCTTACTGACATTTAGGGTGTGAAATGCTCTATTTGACTTGTCGAGTCGGAATTGTTCACAGTGGTGGTAAATGGAACCAGACGTCTACCTATAAAAACTCCCACACACAAAGTTATTATATAAGATGTTCAGACATATACTTATAGTTGTCTTATCATAGTTTTGACTTAAAATGTATTTATAAGCAATGTATCGTAATCCATTCATGGCTGAGTGGTACATGAAAGGTGGTGTGAGACCTAATAGTCAAAATAGTGTTTATAATGTTATGAATAAACCCCTCCCTGGACTAACTGTCTTATCGTCATCCTCAGCGCTGCTTCTCCAGCTTCACTGGTGCTCTCAGTAAAATACACCATGCACACTAATTCCAAGCTCTTTTATTTAGGTTGCAGATTACAGACATTATTTCACACAATAATTACAGTAATTACAAAAGCTCGATGAACAACACAACCAGGGTAGATCCTTTTTTCCAGGGTAGATCTGTGTGTCAGTTCAAATAAGTTCAAACACTGTTTTTCTGCATAAAGAGATTATATACATTTATACAGTAATACACAAACAAAAAGTGAAAATGCACACCTACAGCACAAAAGAATCATATAACATGCACTTCATAAACAGATAAGGTTTTTTGCTCTTTTATATTTTGATCTAACAGGAACTAGCAGGAGATTTTTATGTCTAATTAAGCAAAGCATATCTCTCTTTTAAATCTGCCAACAGATTTATCTCACACCTACAAGTGGTGGAGCGGTCCTGCCAGTCAGCATAAAGGGGAACCCTGTTGATTTTTCAAAATTTCTGCATAACTACATGGCTAACACATCAACAAAGTCATTCAGAAAATATATTTATAAGTTCCTCCAAACCACTCAATTATGCAAAATTGTTTTAAAAATTGGTGGAATTCCCCTTTAAGCCCACCATTACAAAGAGGAGAAATGATCTGAATTAGCTTTCACTGTAATTCAATTTACAAATCACGTCTAAAACAAATATAAGAACAAACACTAAAATAAATAATGTCTCATAAAGTACAATAACTTATACACATACATAAAGAAATAAAGACAAACACAAAAACTATACCTCTCATATTGCACAGCATAATAATAATAATAATAATAATAATAATAATAATAATAATAATAATAATAATAATATACCCCCAGACAAAAATAAACCTACAGTAAAATTACTGTAGGCTGGTGGTTGAAGCTATGAGTCATGTAGCAAAACTATATTGTGTAGTAATCAAACTACAGTATATACAGTCCATATATCAAATACTGTGTTCAGACTGCAGTCCAATCAGATTTGTTTCTCAGATAAGGTCTTTTCAGACTACTGTCTTCTCAGATCAGATCAGATCAGATTTGTATGGGTTGCTGTGCTAACAGTGTAGGCGTCAGTGACTACATAGGACATCCCAGTAACTACATAGAACATTTCAGTAACTTCATAGGACATCCCAGTGACTACATAGGGCATCCCAGTGACTACATAGGGCATCTCAGTGACTACATAAAACATCCCAGTAACTACATAAAACATCCCAGTAACTACATAGAACATTTAAGTAACTTCATAGAACATCTCAGTAACTTCATAGGACATCTCAGTGACTACATAAAACGTCCCAGTGACTACATAAAACATCCCAGTGACTACATAAAACATCCCAGTGACTACATAAAACATCCCAGTGACTACATAAAACATCCCAGTGACTACATAAAACATCCCAGTGATTACATAAAACATCCCAGTAACTACATAGGACATCTCAGTGACTACATAGGACATCCCAGTAACTACATAGGACATCTCAGTAACTTCATAGGACATCCCAGTAACTACATAGGACATCTCAGTGACTACATAGTACATCTCAGTGACTACATAGGACATTCAGTGACTACATAAAACATCCCAGTGACTACATAAAACATCCCAGTGACTACATAAAACATCCCAGTGACTACATAGAACATCTCAGTGACTACATAGAACATCTCAGTGACTACATAAAACATCCCAGTGGACTACATAAAACATCCCAGTGACTACATAAAACATCCCAGTGATTACATAAAACATCCCAGTGACTACATAGAACATCCCAGTGACTACATAAAACATCCCAGTGATTACATAAAACATCCCAGTGACTACATAGTACATCTCAGTGACTACATAGGACATTCAGTGACTACATAAAAACATCCCAGTGACTACATAAAAACATCCCAGTGACTACATAAAACATCCCAGTGACTACATAGAACATCTCAGGTGACTACATAGAACATCTCAGTGACTACATAAAACATCCCAGTGACTACATAGAACAGCTCAGTGACTACATAGGACATCTCAGTGACTACATAGGACATCCCAGTAACTACATAGGACATCTCAGTAACTTCATAGGACATCCCAGTAACTACATAGTACATCTCAGTGACTACATAAGACATTCAGTGACTACATAGGACATTCAGTAACTACATAGGACATCCCAGTGACTACATAGACCATCTCAGTGACTACATAGAAACATCCAAGTGACTACATAGGACACCTCAGTGACTACATAGAACATCCCAGTGACTACATAGGACATCTCAGTGACTACATAGGACATCCCAATAACTACATAGAACATCTCAGTAACTACATAGGACATCTCAGTGACTACATAGGACATCTCAGTGACTACATAGTACATCTCAGTGACTACATAGGACATTCAGTGACTACATAAAACATCCCAGTGACTACATAAAACATCCCAGTGACTACATAAAACATCCCAGTGACTGCATAGAACATCTCAGTGACTACATAGAACATCTCAGTGACTACATAAAACATCCCAGTGACTACATAAAACATCCCAGTGACTACATAAAACATCCCAGTGATTACATAAAACATCCCAGTGACTACATAGAACATCCCAGTGACTACATAAAACATCCCAGTGATTACATAAAACATCCCAGTGACTACATAGTACATCTCAGTGACTACATAGGACATTCAGTGACTACATAAAACATCCCAGTGACTACATAAAACATCCCAGTGACTACATAAAACATCCCAGTGACTACATAGAACATCTCAGTGACTACATAGAACATCTCAGTGACTACATAAAACATCCCAGTGACTACATAGAACAGCTCAGTGACTACATAGGACATCTCAGTGACTACATAGGACATCCCAGTAACTACATAGGACATCTCAGTAACTTCATAGGACATCCCAGTAACTACATAGTACATCTCAGTGACTACATAAGACATTCAGTGACTACATAGGACATTCAGTAACTACATAGGACATCCCAGTGACTACATAGAACATCTCAGTGACTACATAGAACATCCAAGTGACTACATAGGACATCTCAGTGACTACATAGAACATCCCAGTGACTACATAGGACATCTCAGTGACTACATAGGACATCCCAATAACTACATAGAACATCTCAGTAACTTCATAGGACATCCCAGTGACTACATAGAACATCTCAGTGACTACATAGGACATTCAGTGACTACATAGGACATCTCAGTAACTACATAGAACATCTCAGTAACTACATAGAACATCCCAGTGACTACATAGAACATCTCAGTGACTACATATGACATTCCAGTGACTACATAGAACATCCCATTGACTACATAGAACATCCCAGTGACTACATAGAACATCCCCAGTGACTACATAGAACATCTCAGTGACTACATAGGACATTCCAGTGACTACATAGGACATTCCAGTGACTACATAGAACATCCCAGTGACTACATAGAACATCTCAGTGACTACATAGGACATTCCAGTGACTACATAGAACATCCCAGTGACTACATAGGACATCCCAGTGACTACATAGAACATCTCAGTGACTACATAGGACATCCCAGTGACCACATAGGACTAAAAAATTGATTTGTATGTGTCTGCCCATCTAGATACAATCCGGACATGATCTGGACTGGCAGTCTGAACAAGGCCTAATATTTTCTTATTAGAAGACTGTTTGTAGAACATTGTAAGATTATTATAAGTCTTGAAGCAGGACAAGACAACTTCTCTTAATAAAACAGCTGAAAACAGTAAAAATGTTTAGAAATAAGTTCAATAATCTTAAAATGTTCTTACAACAATCTCAAAATAAGAAAAATTAGATATATGGAGCAGATGTAACTCAGTGAAAAATCTTTTTTTTTTTGCAGCATAGGGGGCAATCCAGGTATTAGGTACAGGCCCCAGTGAGCTGATCCGCCTGCACTGCTGGTCTTTAAATCTGCTTGTGCTACACAGTAGAGCATTCCCTAAAGTTAGACCCTATCAGAGCATTTCCTCTCCACTGAACTAACACGGCTCAGTATTGTTTCACAGATTGCTGCCTTTTCTCACTTCCGGTCTCTGGTCAGCTGGAGGGTGAGAGAAACAATGAAGAAATAATCTGTGCACTTCCTGTCCTTTTCCTCTGTGTGCTTCACTTAGACAGAAGGATTTTCACTTTGCCCTACATTCAGTCTGTGAGTGCTGAATTAACACATACAGTGTACATAAAAAATATCTCATGCATAAATAATAATAATAATAATAATAATAATAGAGGTTTAATGTGAAAAACTCAGTTACAGGGAAACTTACTGAGTCAGACAGCTGTTAACAATGGTGGTGAATGGAACCAGACGTCTGAAAAGCTTAAAGTCTTTAAAAGCTCACTTTCAGAAAGTTATTACAAGACATTGGTTACAAATCTGTTTTAGATGCCCAAGACATAAATTTATAATGTCCCAAAAGCCCTATTCATGGTGAAGCGGTTAAGGTCCAGCTAGCAGGGAACAGTCCCACAACAAGTTCTAATAATATTTTGAAAGAAAATGTTTAAATTTAACAGTCAAAGGACTCTTTTAAGAATGTAATATATGACATCATCAACGACAACACACACACACACACACGCATGTATATATATATATATATATATATATATATATATATATATATATATATATATATATATATATATTCAGACATAGTGACCCCTGGTTCCATTTACCACCATTGTAAAGAAATTAGAGCCTCTATAAACAACCATATTACACCAAACCTACACTGAATGACTTATATATGCAGAAAAGTGCAAAAAAAGTGCCTGCTTTACACATATGACCACTGTATACACTGTAGAGCTAAATCAACACCCGAGATTGCACTACCCGTTGGACCTTATGTGCCCTATCGTCCGTGAAGGCCCAGCCAGACGCAGAGTACTCACAAAGGAAAGAACACTGCTAATTATTTCACACTGACAGACTGCTACTGTCCGTCACTGTGTCTCTGTGCACTCTTTAACAGCAGGGGTTCAGAACACGCTGACCTGAAAACAGTGGAAAGTCATTTCCAATGATCTGTAGGGGATGGTGTGCGGGGGAACAAGAGGACAGATCACAACGATCAATACAGCAAACAAAACATGTGTACTAGCCACAGACATAATGTCCTCACACTGAATACAGCAGTCCTGGAATTATAATGCTATACTGTACATACACGCTGTTTCTAGAATTGGCATATAAATGTGACTAGTTAATTTAAAAAAACATAAATTACAAGCCGCATACACTGTTTTTACATTCTTACATTCCTAGAACGCTATTGATATATATTCTTCATATCATCACTGTCTACTAAAAAAAGTAGTATCTCCAAAATGACAACTTTACAGGAGAGGACAAAAACACTCCTTACTTTCAATGTAAGTCAATGAAACCAGAATTGTATCCAAGCTATTTTGGAGCATTTCTATTGGTCCATTCATCATAATATCGTCACACAGTGTAAACGGCAGCTGTCGGTTTTAAATGATATAGAAAAATTAAAATCGCCAAAAAAGGAGATATATGTTTTTCTTTGGACGGTGACGATATGCAAACAAACATTCCTAAAAAATTCCTAGAAATTACATACTAACTGCATAAATGTATCATTAAGATGTAAATAATTCAAATTTAAAGTGGTTTGATGTGAGAACTCTATATAGTGGTGGTGATGGGAACCAGACGTCTGCCTCAGAAGGTTATTACATGATATGGTTGTTGGCAATTCATATATATTCAATGCTATTCATGGTGGAGGGATACATGCAGGAGCTGTAAGACAAAATAGGGCCTATTTTTGTGACCCCTGGTTACTATAACCACCACTGTAAAGAGTCTACAATCAACCATTTCACACCAAACCACTCAGAATTACTTAAATTATGAGTAATCCTCTAGAATTCTACTTAAAAGCATCAGAAATTGTGCTTTTCAATTCGTTTCCACTATTATAGAATATAAAATGTCATAAGAAATTAAACTACAGCCAGATATACATGCTGGACAGTTCTGCTAAGGCCATAATGGAAGGGACAGTGGCAGTTTAACAGCAGGCAACGCAGCAAACCTGGAATTAGAGCAGCACGTGCTGTGGAACCAACTCTCAGCAGAGAATAGATTTTACAGCACTCTGGCTTCTGGTTGCTACAGCATTCCTCTACTTTTACTCACCTGTTAGAGGACAGCGAGGGTTTATAGGGGAAAAGCTTCACTGAGTATAACATATAATGCACCCTCAAAACAAACGCCTCAGAGATAGAAAGTACATAAAAAACATAATAACTGTATATGTGCTTCATAAGGTTTTAGCCTCACAGATAAAGTATATTTCAGCCTCAGATTCATATTTCACATCCACTTCAGAACCACAGCTACAGCCTCATTCCTCAGAGAGAGGTTCTTCAAAATAAAGGTTCCTAAAAGGTTCTCGGAGTCAGATTAATGGGGCTAAGTAAGTGTTCTATATTTCTATATTTTCTATACTTTAATCAGTATAGAAGCTGTACATTATGTGGACATTTAAAAAAAAAAAGTTCTTTAGATTCACACGTCTGATTAACAGGCATTCTGTAAAAAAACACCAGTTTAAGGTTCCTTAAGGAATCAAAAAATGATTCTTTCAAGAACCGTTCACTGAATTATTCTTTAGTAAACCAAAAAATCTTCTATTGAAAGGTTCTTTAAAGAATTGTTTACTGAATGGTTCCTTAGTAAACCAAATAATCATCTATTGAAAGGTTCTTTAAAGAATTGTTTACTGAATGGTTCCTTAGTAAACCAAAGAATCTTCTATTGAAAGGTTCTTTAAGGAATCAAATAAGGTCTCTTTAAAGAATCTTTCACAGAGTCGTTCTTTAGGGAACCAAAGATGCTTCTATAAGAAACTGTCCCTTGAAATGTTCTTTAGACAAATAAAAGGGTTCTCTAAGGGACCACCTATTGAAAGGTTCTTTAAGCAATATTTTGATTTTTTTAAGAATCTAGGTTCAAAAATAGTCCCTTAAAGAACTTTCCATTTTAAATATGGAACCAAATATGATTCTTTAAAGAACGATTCATTGAACGATTCTTTAGGGAATCAAAAATGAATGGTTCTTTAGTAAACCATAAATGGTTATTTAAAGAAAAACCCACTGAAAGGTTCTTTGAGAAAACCAGTAAGGGTCTCTTTTAAGAACCAGTCACCGAATGGTTCTTTAGGGGACCAAAAATGCTTCTATAAGAAACCGTCCCTTGAAAAAGTCAAATAAAAGTATTCTCTAAGAAACCATTGACTGAAAGGTGTTTTACACGATCAAAAATGCTTATTTAAAGAACCAACTGTTAAATTTTTTTTTAAAAAAACAGAAAGAACCTTTGAAGAACTTTCTATATCATAGTTCTTTCAGGAGTCAAAATGATTCTTTAAAGAACGATTCAGTAAACGATTCTTTAGGGAATTGATTATTTGAAGAATTGATGTGGAATGGGTTCCGTTCCGGTTTGTACACCTGAATTAAAGTTTGTTCTTTTGGGTTATTTTGGTCAAAAAAGGCTATGAAGGGTTCTTTAGTAGACCTTTTACTATACATTAAAAGTTCCTCAGGTAAATAAGAGGATTTCCTAAGGAACTATCAACTGAAAGGTTCTTTAGGGAACATGAAGTGGTTCTTCTATGGACTCGGAACTCTTCTCTGCACCGTTATTTTTAAAGAGTCTCAACGTATCAAGTAGGAAACTTGTTCTGCTTGTTCACTGGCCAGTAAATTTTTAAGGTCTTCTTCTCTTTCGCTGCTTCTACTCATCTTTCTTCTTTCCCTCTCGCTGACCGGCGCTCTCCTCCTGCACAGGGCCCACTTCCACAGACAGGATCTCCTCTCCGTGCTCTCGGGGGGTCATGCGGATGACCATGGTGCTGTCTGTGGTCTCTGACACCATGTCGTCGTCGTCCTGTGGGGCCAGCCGTGGGACGGGTGAGCGGCGGTGTACGGGGGAGGGAGGGGGGACGGGGGCGCCGGTGGAGGTGCTGGTAGAGGGCTGAGAAAGAAGCACAGTCAGAGACGGAGATGGGGGTCAGTCTGCACTACTAGAACAGCCTTGCACATCAATTTATACTTTCAATTTACATCTTCAAATACATTTGTATTTACTTATTTGTTTTCTTTATTAATATTATTATTATTTTCTCTTCTTTTTTTGCATTTTGTATATGTCCACCATTGATCCCTCTCCCCCTTTCCCCATCAGCTCTTTCCAAAATGTTACATAGCTTAAGAATGAGAATAAATGAATAAATAATAAAGTTCTATTAGTCCTCCAATGAGCAACAGCACAGCACATTTTCAAAAACATGGTTAAAAAAGCTTGAAAAAGGCTGATAAAAAGTTGTGCTGCTGTAAAGCTGCATCTGTTTAAGCAGTTCTGACGTATATGTTTATATGTACTTAGAAAGCTTGTCAGGCTCAAGCATCCAACTGCACTGAATTAAAGGAGAATTCCACCAGGTTTGTTAAAATCCATACCAAATTCAATTGCTTATGAATAATTTGCTGTCTGATGTGAGATACTTCGCTGAAGAGACACTTACTGGGTCAGATCTTTACAGTGGTGGTGATGATGAGAACCAGGGCTCAGGATGTCTGTAACAGATATGAAGGCATTTTATTTACTATCAAAACCACCAGAGAGCCTACATGTATCTTCTGAGCATATATATATATATATATATATATATATATATATATATATATATACACCTTTGATGCATAAGCTGAGCAAACCCCTTCTAATGCACAATATGAGTTTAACTTGACGATGTTATTGTATGTATTGCTGAGTATCTCTTTGGTAAATCAATTAAAATCAGTTTATTTCATTATTTAATGATCTTAAATCATTATTTGAATTCTTATTTATTTACTTCATGAACAAAAACAGTGTTTGTAAATATGTCAACAGTTTCAATCAAATTCCATAGTGAACACATAAGGGTTAATTCTGACCCATGTTGTACATTGGGTCCGTGATTACAAAAATTATTTTTATTTTTAAAAAATTAAATACTGAAAAACTGAAATATGAAATAAGCTTGAATGATGAAATGCATTTAAACAAGATAAAATCTCAGTCTGGTCACTTTTGACCCAGGTTGTGCATCTGAGGGTTAAACTGCCCTGCCTGTACCCTTCTGCCGTGAATAGGTTTTAAAAACATGTCTTAGACCAAAATCGTTCTTAAAACTGTCATAAAAAATCATTTCATGCTATTGTGCTATGTGTTGTAGCTTTAAGACTCATTGAACTATTTATAAGTCTGGTTCCTATCACAATCATCAGAGCCCTCTCGAGGTTTCTTCCTTGTGATCTGAGGAAGTTGTTCTTGCCACTGTCGCTGGGTTTGCTTACTGGGGACTCTATAAAGCTGCTTTGTGACAACATCTCTTGTAAAAGGTGTATATAAATAAATCTTGACTGGACCCTGTGAACAATTCTGACTATAACATCTGCTATAACTATTTGTTGTGATTCTGTTTACATCTTGATGCTTAAATTAAGCAAATACTGGTGGAATTCTCCTTTAATAGAGTTTTGCATTATTGTACCAGACTTTATAGATACCATTGATCCTTTGTAGAACACGTGTAGGTTGCTCGTATAAGAATATATAGACCTCATTGTTTACTACACTCCACTGTATCAGCTCCACTGACCATATAGGAGCTACACTTACAGATTGTAGTTCATCTGATTCTCTGTATACTTTATTACTCTGTTCTTTAATGATCAGGACCACCACAGGACCCCCACAGAGCAGATACTACTAGGATCATTCTCAGCACTGCAGTGACACTGATGTAGTGGTGGTGTGTTAGTGTGTGTTGTGCTAGTGTGAGTAGATCAGACAGAGCAGTGCTGCTGGAGTGTTTTAACACCTCAGTGTCAATGCTGGACTAAGAATCATCCACCAACCATCCAGACACCAGTGTCCTGTGGGCGGCGTCCTGTGTCCACTGATGAAGAACTAGAGCAGAGATCTTTAAACTGGTCCTCAGGTCCCACCGAGACAGTCCACAATTTAAAGAAGTGTCTGCTGGAAGGGCCTGAGGACCGGTATGAACACCACTAAACAAGAGGATGGCCAACACAAACTGTGCAGCAGCAGATGAGCTACTGTCTCTGACTTTACATCTACAAGGTGGACCAGCAAGTAGTAGGAGTGTCTAATAGAGTGGACAGTGAGTGGACACAGTATTTAAACACTCCAGCAGCACTGCTGTGTCTGATCCACTCACACCAGCACAAAATACGCTTACACACCACCACCGTGTCAAGTGTCACTGCAGTGCTGAGAATGATCCACCTCCCTAACAGTATCTGTGGTGGTCCTGTGGGGGTCCTGAACATTAAAGAACAGAGTAATAAAGTATACAGAGAATCAGATGAACTACAGTCTGTAAGTGGAGCTCCTGTATGGTCAGTGGAGCTGATACAGTGGACAGTGTGTGTAGAAACAAGGAGGTGGTTAATGTTATGGCTGATTGGTGTATATAAACCTTGCTCAAATACTTTAAATACTATTAAGCAACATAGGAATGGGTGCAGTATTGTCAAAGTTGTGGACAGTGATTTAACATCTGGGGATAAAGGATAGTGTTTGCACCTCTAGTGTGGCTCCAGGGCTTTTGTAGGTTTCCTTCAGCTTGGCGAACGTTCCTCCTTTGCCCACCTCCAGGGCGGCCTTGAAGAGTTTGGGTGTTTCTGGGCGTGGCGGGATAACCTCGCCGGCTTCTTTAGCCGCAGACTTCTCCTCCGCAGGCTTCTTATCCTTCGTCAACATTTTCCTGGGAAACACGAGCACACAAACAAGCTGACACACACTTAGAGCTAACTGGATGGGTGATCAACTTCAGGTTGGCTAAGAGTGCTGCAGAGTGTGGTTCTGTATTAAATCAGCTGATTTAGCTTCTGAAGGCTTCCCTTACAGAAAATAAGTATACTTAAAGTCCATTTTATTAAGTATACTTTATGTAGTTACTATACTAATGTCATTGTACTAGTAGTACACTTGTGTATGTACTATTTTAATACTTCTTGGGACTAAATTGGGCCACTTTCTAGTTTTTAAAAGTATACTTTTAAGTACACTTTAAGTGTAAAAGTAGTAAACCAAGTATAAAACTAGTTTACATCTTTTGTACTGCAACTACACTAAAAGTTAACTTATGGTTTTACTGTTAGTTTACTAGCTTGTAAGTTTTTTTAAGTGAACTTAACATAATACTTAAAATTTACTGCTTATATTATTGTTGTACTTTAAAGTATATGACTAGGTTTAAGGGTTTTTTTCTACTTAAAATAGAATTTTAACAGTGTTTACTTACTCACCAGTGGACACACGTAAAATAAACAAGACACACTCAGATTAAGAAACATATTTGTATCTTTATAAATCTTTATAAATCAAATTTTAAATAAATATTCTACTGGATGTGTTTTTGTGCAGAGCAAGAATACTTACTTCTACTTTCTCAATCAAAAGATTAAGTACAAGTAAAGACCAAATATACTTAGACTGTTCTATACTTGTCAGTATAACCCCAGAATACTTAAGTATCACTGTGTTTAGTATATCACTGAGAAGTACATAAAAAGTAAACTGAAAGCATACCCACTTCCTTTTAGTTTAAAAGGAAGTACACTTGAATAAACTTTTTTTTTGTAAGGGTTGATAGGACGATGAGTGTTAGATCATGGAACTGGACTGACATTGTCAAGCTACGACTGGGAAACGAGGGAACGTGAGGTGAGGACACGAGGAGAGTTAAGATAATTATACACACTCATAGACAGGAGAGCACATGAGTCAGTCAAGCACACACACATGCGTTGACCCTGATGAAGAATTGGATCCACGGGTGAGCAGAAAACGCAAGTCATGAGACTCTCTCGTTTCACCGGGTTCGCCCTTCTCTCAATTAGCTATACGCTAATGCTAACACAATCTCAAGATAACTGAGTTTGGGGGTAGCAGTGTGGGGGGAGTCCTTGAGCTAGTACACTGTTTCTAATCAGTGCAACAAATTGATCTGAGAGAGGGACAGAAAGTCCTGATATAAAAATTAAATATGGACTCTGTGTGTGTGTAACGTCTGCTAACTGAGGTTCTCGCTCACTTGGCCTTCTTCCGCAGCAGTTTCTGAGACTCAGGGTAGTGCACCAGGATCTCCGCCAGGTCCTTCTTGTCCAGGATGAAGAGGTTGGCAAAACCATGTGCCGCGACATTAGCTGTACGCCTGTTCCCGCCACCACCTGCCAGCAAGCTGATGAAAGAAAAAAACACACAACGTCTTCAGAAATTCCAAGACATCTTTTGATTGAGTGAAATGAAATGAGCCCAGATGTAGTTAACTAGATAAGACACACAGTATTTGCTGTCTAAGTCTTTCTTTAGTTTGGTACTGGAGCTAGCACTGTTGCTAACCAAACCACTAGAAGTTAATAGTCACCCAAGTAAGTCCCCAGAACTCCCTCAGCTGGCTCAAATGTTTCAAGGTCTTTGTTAAGTTCAGCCGGACTTGTGTTGTGTTTTATTGCATGGTGTGACTTACTTTAAGCTAAAAACAATAAACAAGATTTGTTAGCTAAATGCAGACAACAAGTGTTGCAATGAACGTTGACTTCCCTTACAGAAAATAAGTATAACTTAAAGTTCATTTTATTAAGTATACTTTATGTAGTTACTATACTAATGTCATTGTACTAGTAGTACACTTGTGTATGTACTATTTTAATACTTCTTGGGACTAAATTGGCCCACTTTCTAGTTTTTTTAAAAGTACACTGTAATAGTAAGAGTAGTAAACCAAGTATACAACTAGTTTACATCTTTTGTACAGCAACTACACTAAAAGTAAACTTAAGAGTTTGCTGTTAGTTAACTAGCTTGTAAGTTTTTTTTAAGTGAACTTAACATAATACGTATAATTTACTGCTTATATTATTGTTGTACTTTAAAGTATATGACTAGGTTTAAGGTTTTTTTTCCTACTTAAAATAGAATTTTAACAGTGTTTACTTACTCACCAGTGGACACACGTAAAATAAACAAGACACACTCACACAGATTAAGAAACATATTTGTATCTTTATAAATCTTTATAAATCAAATTTTAAATAAATATTGAACTGAATAAATAATATTCTACTGGATGTGTTTCTGTGCAGAGCAAGAATACTTACTTCTACTATCTCATCAAAAGATTAAGTACAAGTAAAGGCCAAATATTCTTAGACTGTTCTATACTTGTCAGTATAACCCAAGCATACTTAAGTATCACTGTGTTTAGTATATCACTGTAAACTGAAAGCATCCTCACTTCCTTTTAGTTTAAAAGAAAAGTACTAATGGTACACTTGAATAAACTTCTTTTTTGTAAGGGTTGCATTTGTTTGCGTGTCATGCTGGCATTTGGACATCAGATTAAGTTCACAATTTCTGTTGTATCTAACTTCATCCTGATTTGTCAACCTGTGTTCAAATGAGCCCATAATAGTGGTGCACAAGCAGATAGCAGACACCCATGAAGCACTACGCGGTTTGTAAATAATATATAAACCCGAATAACAAAATCATGTTCTATACAGTAATCCAGTTTTTTAAATGTACCGTATGGAGAACACTGCAAATGTAACACTGAAACGACTTATCTGCACATATCCAGTGGGTCTCGTAGCCTCGTAGCTCTATGTTGTGCTAAACTAAGAGCAGTCGTAGGTTGGAGGTCAGGGAACCAGCCTTGGTTCGTCCCCTGAACCAACAGGACATGACTGTGAGCAAAACATCTAACCCCCAACTACTCCCCCCTAGGGCTGCCCAAAGCTCTGGTCAAGTGCGCTCATTCCCTCCTACTGTATGTGTTCAATAGTGTGTGAGTATGTGGGTGTTTCACTGCCCGCTAGTGTGTGTGTGTGTGTTCACTAGTGTGTGTATGCAGGAGTTTCACTGCCCCCTAATGTGTGTTCACTAGTGTGTGTATATGTGTGTTTCACTGCCCCTAGTGTGTGTGTATGCGGGTGTTTTAATGCCCCCTAGTGTGTGTGTGTGTGTGTTCAATAGTGTGTGTCTATGTGGGCGTGTGTGTGCATGTGCGTGTTTCACTGCCTCCTAGTGTGCAAACATGAAATAGGTCCCACACATATTCCATATTCCGGCTGATCAACTCCAGTGAATGCAGAAACAACCCAACTTTGAGTTAGACATCAAACTGTTGCCACAGCAGTCAGTCAGGCTGGATTTCTGTAATAATACTGTGTAATTCAGAAAACTGACTCACACCTGCAGGCTCTGCACGAACATGTCACATCACCCTCTCATCTCATCCCAGCCCTTACTCAGCTGAGGTGCTGCTAGCTTGGGCCAAACTAACTCACAACATTCCTCACCACTCACCTGATTTCCCCGAACACAGAACCCGCCCTGAGAGTCACGAACACGGTCTTCCCATCCGGGCCTCCCACCACCTGCACCTCTCCAGCTTTAATGATGTACATCTCCCGGCCAATCTCACCCTGTCAGAGAGAGAGAGAGAGAGAGAGAGAGAGAGAGAGAGGAAGAGAGAGAGAGAGAGAGAGGAAGAGAGAGAGAGAGAGAGAGAGAGGAAGAGAGAGAGAGAGAGAGAGAGAGAGAGAGAGAGAGGGAGAGAAAGAGAGAGAGAGAGGGAGAGCCATTGAACCATGACTGACATGAAAGGCTAAAGAATGAAAGGTCTTTTGCAGTCCTGCTTGAAGTCTAACGTGACCTTAAAGCAACACCAAAACAAAACAACCAACAAACAATCTGTCCAAAATGAACAGTCGGTCAGTGAAGACATGTCTGGTGTCTGAGGTTTGCACTGCAGCTACGAGACTAACAAGTACAGAAGGTCAGTATCTGCAGATCTAAGATCAGCAGCTGGAACATAAACAGAGAGACGTTCTGTGATGTAGCAGGTTCTACATTATTTAGAGCTTATAGACGAGTACAGAAGTTTAAAGTCTGTTCTAAAAGATACAGGTAGTCAGTGCAGCTCTTTTAAAACAGGACTGATCTGAGATCTGTTTAGTGTTTGTTAGGATCTCAGCTGCTGCGTTCTGGACCAGTTTTCTGGACTGTTTTCTTAGGAACTCCAGTAAGAGACCATGACAGTGATCAACCCTGACCATTACAGTGAACAACTCTGACCATTACAGTGATCAACTCTGACCATTATAGTCATTAAGTCTGACCATTACAGTGATCAACTCTGACTATTACAGTGAACAACTCTGACCATTACAGTGATCAACTCTGACTATTACAGTGAACAACTCTGACCATTACAGTGATCAACTCTGACTATTACAGTGATCAACTCTGACTATTACAGTGATCAACTCTGACTATTACAGTGATCAACTCTGACCATTACCGTGATCAACTCTGACTATTACAGTGATCAACTCTGACTATTACAGTGATCAACTCTGACCATTACAGTCATTAAGTCTGACCATTACAGTGATCAACTCTGACCATTACAGTGATCAACTCTGACCATTACAGTGATCAACTCTGACCATTACAGTGATCAACTCTGACTATTACAGTGATCAACTCTGACCATTACCGTGATCAACTCTGACTATTACAGTGATCAACTCTGACTATTACAGTGATCAACTCTGACCATTACAGTCATCAAGTCTGACCATTACAGTGATTAAGTCTGACCATTACAGTGATCAACTCTAAACCATTACAGTGATCAACTCTGACCATTACAGTGATCAACTCTAAACCATTACAGTGATCAACTCTGACCATTACAGTGATCAACTCTGACCATTACAGTGATCAACTCTGACCATTACAGCGATCAACTCTGAACATTACAGTGATCAACTCTGAACATTACAGTGATCAACTCTAAATCATTACAGTGATCAACTCTAAATCATTACAGTGATCAACTCTGACCATTACAGTGATCAACTCTAAACCATTACAGTGATCAACCCTGACCATAACAGTGATAAACTCGGACCATTACAGTGATCAACTCTGACCATTACAGTGATCAACTCTAAACCATTACAGTGATCAACTCTAAACCATTACAGTGATCAACTCTGACCACTACAGCGATCAACTCTAAACCATTACAGCGATCAACTCTAAACCATTACAGTGATCAACTCTGACCACTACAGCGATCAACTCTAAACCATTACAGCGATCAACTCTAAACCATTACAGTGATCAACTCTGACCACTACAGCGATCAACTCTAAACCATTACAGCGATCAACTCTAAACCATTACAGTGATCAACTCTGACCACTACAGCGATCAACTCTAAACCATTACAGCGATCAACTCTAAACCATTACAGTGATCAACTCTAAACCATTACAGTGATCAACTTTAAACCATTACAGTGATCAACCCTGACCATAACAGTGATCAACTCTGACCATTACAGTGATCAACTCTGACCACTACAGTGAACATCCCTGACCATAACAGTGATCAACTCTAAACCATTACAGTGATCAACTTTAAACCATTACAGTGATCAACCCTGACCATTACAGTGATCAACTCTGACCATTACAGTGATCAACTCTGACCACTACAGTGAACATCCCTGACCACTACAGCGATCAACTCTAAACCATTACAGCGATCAACTCTAAACCATTACAGTGATCAACTCTGACCACTACAGCGATCAACTCTAAACCATTACAGCGATCAACTCTAAACCATTACAGTGATCAACTCTAAACCATTACAGTGATCAACTTTAAACCATTACAGTGATCAACCCTGACCATAACAGTGATCAACTCTGACCATTACAGTGATCAACTCTGACCACTACAGTGAACATCCCTGACCATAACAGTGATCAACTCTAAACCATTACAGTGATCAACTTTAAACCATTACAGTGATCAACCCTGACCATTACAGTGATCAACTCTGACCATTACAGTGATCAACTCTGACCACTACAGTGAACATCCCTGACCATAACAGTGATCAACTCTGATCATTACAGTGTTCAACTCTGACCATTACAGTGATCAACCCTGACAATTACAGCAATCAACTGTAAACCATTACAGTGATCAACTCTAAGCCATTACAGCAATCAACTCTAAACCATTACAGTGATCAACTCTGACCACTACAGTGAACAACCCTGACCATAACAGTGATCAACCCTGACCATAACAGTGATCAACTCTGACCATTACAGTGATCAACTCTGACCAATACAGTGATCAACTCTAAACCATTACAGTGATCAACTCTGACCACTACAGTGATCAACTCTAAACCATTACAGTGATCAACTTTGACTATTACAGCGATCAACTCTAAACCATTACAGTGATCAACTCTGACCACTACAGTGAACAACCCTGACCATAACAGTGATCAACCCTGACCATAACAGTGATCAACTCTGACCATTACAGTGATCAACTCTGACCAATACAGTGATCAACTCTAAACCATTACAGTGATCAACTCTAAACCATTACAGTGATCAACTCTGACCATTACAGTGATCAAGTCTGACCATTACAGTGATCAACTCTGACCATTACAGTGATCAAGCCTGACCATTACAGTGATCAACTCTGCTTATAACAAACACATAAACATGTTTCTCTGCGCCGCTCTGAGGTAGAAAAGGTGGAATTTGCATGCCAGTAAAAAAGATCTGCTCCACATGTTTTATTCCTATCATATTTATTTGAATGTATTAAATGTATGGACAAAACACTGCATTAAACTTGTTAAACATTTTGAGCTACACAGGCTTTTATCGGGAGGTACAGCCCTGAAACAACGGCACAATTGCAAGCTAGAAATCTGGCAAGGTTAAGCAAACAATGCTTTTCAGCCCATCTTATTCAACAAAATGGACAATGCCAGACTGACTCTATGTAATATATGTAGAACTCTGATGTAATTGGTGAGGATATCCGGCATGTAGGTCTGCTGAACAGCTAGGTAGCACACATATGGTGTATGAATGGCTGTTGTGTGCAAGCTGTAGAGTCACAGTCGCATACAGAGGTAGCAAGTGAGAAAATAAAGGACCCTCTGACGGGTAGCATGGAGTGATTTTGGACGAGAGCACAGGCTTTCTGATGAGCTGCTCCACTCCCACTCAGCATTGTTCCAGTTCTCTGATTCAGAAACATTACAGTGGTGGTGATGGGAACCATATGCAATGCAAATATAAGTATATTTTATTTACTATCCAAAACCACCAATGAACCTACACATGCCTTCTTATAGGTTTCTATATAATATTGATGCTGGTAAAATAGCAGTAAATCTTATGTGTATACATGCACCCTATGTATATACTATTCAAACATCTGGTTCCATTCACTATTCTAACAATTCGTTAAGTAAATACAATCCAAATTAGTGTCATACGCAGTGAAAGCCGTGGCCCACGATCAGGATCACTCACCTTCTTACACACATAGTCTCCTGGCAGGTAGACCACAGACTTCAGCCTCTTCAACATGTCAAATATCATCTGTCTGTCACAGCCCTGAGTTAATTAAACACACAAAGTCAGCTTTATTGTTGTAGCATACAAGTATGATAAAAATGTGAGATAGGGGCCCTTTAAGCCCTTTGCACTGGTTCTCATGTGTGTGAATAGTAGGAACTCACTTGAAAGAGGGCCACTTTGCTGACGATGGAATAGTTCACATCCGCTGCAATGTCCAGACGCATCTTATCAGGAAGCTGTACGAGCAAATCCCGCTCATCTGAACAGAGAGGAAGACACAGAATGTACAAGTTTGACTAGGTTTATAATTCTACACAATTAAAGTGAAAAAAAATCACAGTTTTTTTTTAATTCTCATTATGTTTTTATCATCATGTGGTGAATCAGTCGTTCCTTTTTACCACACTCCTTGTTTATTGTATCAGCTCCACGTGTTATATAGGTGAACACTGTAGTTCTACACATACAGACTGTAGTCCGTCTGTTTCTCTGTATACTTTGTATGTTATACCCTGTTCTTCAATAGTCAGGACCCCCACAGGTTCATCTGTTGCTGTTTGTGTTCCTCTAGTCCTTCATCAGTGGTCATCAGTGGTCATGATGCTGCTCTTGATAGTTTTGGTTGGTGGACTACTCACAATACAGTGCTCCTGTATGGTCAGTGGAGCTGATAAAATGGACAATGAGTGTAAATACAAGGAGGTTGTTTTAATGTTATGGCTGTTCAGTGTGTGTATATACATATGACTGTACATTTGTATATGTTTATTCTTCACAGGCGGCTCCAAACCAGCAGGTCCAGATGTGAAGCTGAGTTAACTAGACACTGCTTTATGTACTGTTTCTATAAATAAACACTTTAAGATGCTGTTTTTTTCAAAAGCGTTCTGTTTGTTTAATGTAGCGCTTGTTTTTATTAAAGTGAGTAAAAAACATTTATAAGATGTTTATAAATAATTCATTCAGTTCAGCATTTAAACAGTAAATATACTAAAATATACTGAACGGTATGTGTGATGTGTTTCAGTAGCTGATGGTATAAGATGCTGATTCTAGACTACTTCAGTAAACAGGATGCACTACTGAATCAGAACACACGTTAGAGATGATGACGGTCCAGACCGGCCTAAGAAAATCCCCTCTAACTCGACTGAACTGACTCTAATTAAACACCCCTGCTGTATAGGATTGTCTAAATGAAGAAAGCAGATCAGTTCACACTTACCCAGCATGCCCTGGGACTGCCAGGTGTAGTCGTACCAGGTCTTCACTCGGTTCTGAACCTCGCGAGGGATGCGGTAGGAGGTCATGTAGTTAACTGTGCTGTCCACACACGCTCTGTAGTACGCCTGACCAGCTGTGGCTGCTCCGACAACATCTCTCATCTGCACATACAAAGCCAAGTCCAAAACGTTGGCCATTAAAACAAATAAAAACATAAAGCAGTGATTAATAAATCTCCTTTGATCCGTCCAGCACGGTTTGGATGTTCTACTCTAACACACCTATTGAACCTGCCAATTAACAGACAACTAATCAGGTGTGTCAACTTTGCTGGATGTCGGCCCTCCAGAACCAGAGCTGTGCACCCCTGCTCTACAGATACATCAGGATGTTGTTGGAAACATGAAATCTCTGTTTTATAGTCCTTTTTCTACTTACCTGACCAATCATGATGGAGAAGGCGAAGACTCCCACGAAGTAATTGACCAGCTGAAAGACGATTTCAAACACAGTGGTGGGATCCGGCAGACCTCCGATGGTGATCAGAGTTTTCACAGCAAAGTAGTAGCAGCGGATATAACTGCATACATACACACATACATGTTACAACCACAGGTGTCAAGTAACGACAGACAAATACTTTATTACCATACTTAAGTAGAAATTTTAGTTATTTATACTTACTTATACTGGAGTAATTATTTTTCAGCTGATTTTTTACTTCTACTCCTTACATTTACACTCCATTATCAGTACTTTCTACTTCTTACATTTACACTCCATTATCAGTACTTTCTACTTCTTACATTTACACTCCATTATCTGTACTTTCTACTCCTTACATTTACACTCCATTATCAGTACTTTCTACTCCTTACATTTACACTCCATTATCAGTACGTTCTACTCCTTACATTTACACTCCATTATCAGTACTTTTTACTCCTTACATTTACACTCCATTATCAGTACTTTCTACTTCTTACATTTACACTCCATTATCTGTACTTTCTACTCCTTACATTTACACTCCATTATCAGTACTTTCTACTCCTTACATTTACACTCCATTATCAGTACTTTCTACTCCTTACATTTACACTCCATTATCAGTACTTTCTATTCCTTACATTTACACTCTATTATCAGTACTATCTACTCCTTACATTTACACTCCATTATCTGTACGTTCTACTCTTTACATTTACACTCCATTATCTGTACTTTCTACTACTTACATTTACACTCCATTATCAGTACTTTCTACTCCTTACATTTACACTCCATTATCAGTACTTTCTACTCCTTACATTTACACTCCATTATCAGTACTTTCTATTCCTTACATTTACACTCCATTATCAGTACTTTCTACTCCTTACATTTACACTCCATTATCAGTTACTTTCTACTCCTTACATTTACACTCCATTATCTGTACTTTCTACTCCTTACATTTACACTCCATTATCAGTACTTTCTACTCCTTACATTTACACTCCATTATCTGTACTTTCTACTCCTTACATTTACACTCCATTATCAGTACTTTCTACTCCTTACATTTACACTCCATTATCAGTACTTTCTACTCCTTACATTTACACTCCATTATCAGTACTTTCTACTCCTTACATTTACACTCCATTATCAGTACTTTCTACTCCTTACATTTACACTCAATTATCTTTACTTTCTACTCTTTACATTTACACTCCATTATCAGTACTTTCTACTCCTTACATTTACACTCCATTATCAGTACTTTCTACTCCTTACATTTACACTCCATTATCAGTACTTTCTACTCCTTACATTTACACTCAATTATCTTTACTTTCTACTCCTTACATTTACACTCCATTATCAGTACTTTCTACTTCTTACATTTACACTCCATTATCAGTACTTTTTACTCCTTACATTTACACTCCATTATCAGTACTTTCTACTCCTTACATTTACACTCAATTATCTTTACTTTCTACTCCTTACATTTACACTCCATTATCAGTACTTTCTACTCCTTACATTTACACTCCATTATCTGTACTTTCTACTTCTTACATTTACACTCCATTATCAGTACTTTCTACTCCTTACATTTACACTCCATTATCAGTATTTTTTACTTCTTACATTTACACTCCATTATCAGTACTTTCTACTCCTTATATTTACACTCCATTATCAGTACTTTCTACTCCTTACATTTACACTCCATTATCAGTACTTTCTACTCCTTACATTTACACTCCATTATCAGTACTTTCTACTCCTTACATTTACACTCCATTATCAGTACTTTCTACATTTAAATTCTGATTACTTGATTCAATATTCTGAGTTATAATAGTAATAATACTAGTAAGAATAATCAAAAGCGAAAGCCCCCTAGAAATATTCCTGTTTAATATTAACTGTTGGACCGAAGGTTGAACATACCTGTTGCCTCTGCCATCATAAACCCACTTGGTGGAGCCCAAGCCTTCATAATCAGAGCCCCAGTAGAACAGACAGGCGTTACAGTGCAGCGAGTAGAGCAAGTATGCAGACGTGCGGATCACTCTGAGAGGAAAGAAGGAATAACAAGAGGGTCAGACTCCAAAGAGCAGACCAAGCTCAGCAGACCAAACAATAGTCATCTCTCCTTTCCAATTTATTCATCACCAGTTTCATTCGACACATGGTGCTCCAAGCTGGGAGGGTGAAAGTTGGCTTCCTCTGTGACTCTTTGATAAATCTTTCCAAACTGCTACTAATGCGGCATCACTGGAGCTCAACACGCTTGGAGGAGAACATTAACTAATAATTCAATTACACTGAGATTGACCAAAAGAACCCTGGTTCTTCATCAGGTTCTGTTCAGACTTCTCATAGCCTTGGTGCTATTCAGAGAACCAGGCTGTGTTTGCACCAGATTTCACTGGAACCAAGGAACATCATATACATCACCTATAGTCTGTGCTGTTATTATTACTGTTTGTATTCATTCAAAAAAGAAACATGGATCGGTTCATTTATTGGTGATAAGAAGATCTAGAAGGTTCTCTATGAGTTGCGGGCTTGTGCAAGCAGGTGTTATGGGTTGCTGGGTAGGACCATACCCCAAAAGACAAAGGATCATACCCATAAGGACGAAGGATCATACCCAAAAGAACAGAGGTCCACACCCCAAAGGATAAAGAAACATACCCCCAAAGGGCAAAGAATCATTCCCCCAAAGGATAAAGAAAAGGGCAACAGAACATACCCCAAAGAACAAATGACTACACCCAAAAGTGCAAAGGAACATACCCCAAAGAACAAAGAACCATACCCCAACAAACAAGGAACCATACCCCAAAGGGCAAAGGATCATATCCCAAAGGGCAAAGGATCATACCCCAAAGGACAAAGGACCATACCCCAAAGGACAAAGGACCATACCCCAAAGGGCAAAGGATCATAACCCAAAAAACAAAGGACCATACCTGAAAGGGCAAAGGACCATACCCCAAAGGATAAAGGAACATACCCAAAAGATCAAAGAACCATACCCCAAAGAACAAGGAACCATACCCCAAAGGGCAAAGGATCATACCCTAAAGAACAAAGGACTATACCCCAAAGGGCAAAGGATCATACCCCAAAGGGCAAAGGATCATACCCCAAAGGACAAAGGACTATACCCCAAAGGGCAAAGGATCATACTCCAAAAGACAAAGGACCATACCCCAAAGGGCAAAGGATCATACCCCAAAGGGCAAAGGATCATACCTGAAAGAGCAAAGGACCATATCCAGAAGGGCATAGGACCATACCCCAAAGGACAAAGGACCATACCCCAAAGGGCAAAGGATCATACCTGAAAGAGCAAAGGACCATATCCAAAAGGGCATAGGACAACACCCCAAAAGATAAAAAAAACATACCCCAAAGGTCAAAGGATCATACCCCAAAGGGCAAAGGACCATACCTAAAAAGATAAAAGAACATACCCCAAAGGTCAAAGGATCATACCCCAAAGGGCAAAGGATCCTACCCCAAAGAACAAAGGACCACACCCCAAAGAACAAAGGACCATACCTGAAAGGGCAAAGGATCATACCCACAGAACAAAGAATCACACTCCTAAGGACAAAGGACCATACTCGAAACTACTGTAAGTTGCAAAGTTGTAAAGTGCAGGTAGGTGTTATGTTTACTGCAGGAAGTTCTGAGCAGGAATGATAATAGACTTTACAGGTGGACATGATATGCGGCCAGGTGCTGCATTAATAATCAGACCATCATTTAATAATCCATCATTTAATAATAATCAGACCTCTAGTAATCAGACCTCCCTGTGCAGACCCCTGTGTTAATCCAGTCAGATAAGGATTACCCCAGTCTGCTGAGGTAGCTGAAGAAAAGCAGCGGCTGACAGATTTCATAGTGCAGTAGGCTCTCATAGTCCTGTGCCAGAGACACAACGTCAGAAGAGATAGCTAGTTATGAAGACATGACACACGGGGAGAGTAAACACTTCTACTCCAAACTCCTTGAACACTTTTTCAACCAACCAACACAACTACACTGATACTCAACAACAGTCCTTCTCTAAACCGGACGCACCGGGCCTCCCAAGAGCCTCTGAGCTGTTCCAGCACTGTGACCAAGTCTTGTGGAATTAGTCACATACACACACCATGAATGTAGGAGTGTCATAGTTGTGTTGGCCCCTGACCCAGTGTGAGTGAAACTGCTGCTGTATAATGCAGGCTCACCTGTAAATGTAGGCTTTTTTCATCACAGCCTCTAGGCGATCATTGAATTCGAAGAATGCTTGGTACTAACAGAAGGAGAGCAGAAGTAATATGCATAAAAACAGTGTATTCATTTACCTTCCTTATCTAGATCTAGTTCAAGTGTAAACATATTGGCAATGTACAGCAGATCCAAAAGTATTACACTACTGTGCAAAAGTCTGAGGTACCTAAGCTGATTTAAAAGTCTTTATCTGATCAATAAGAGTATTAAAACCAGTAAAACAACAGATCTGATTAGAACAGATGTAAATAATCATACATACAATACAAAGTAACATGAATATCTTATTGTGAAAGAAGTAGATCAGATCTTGAGCTCCAGTTTGAAGAACAAAGTGTAGTTCCAGATTTCTCCTGGACGCCCCAGACATTGTATGAATGTTCAAGATTCAAGAGTTTTATTGTCATATGTGTTCAGTTCCTTCAGCAGCAATCTTGATTTAGCTTAATGAAGTACTGAGCAGTCAAAGCAGGTATTAGATGAGAACTGTAAATAATACTGGGTTGTTTATAGAAGAAGAAGCTTGGATAGGGTTAAATAAACACACTGACATATGTAAAAGCACTACTTACTATATTAATACTGTTTCACTATATAGAAAATAAAGTGTTTTGCTGAGTAAATAAAAGAATCCTGTCTGGACAAGTACTTTTGCACAGTACTGTATACGGTTCTTTAGGTATAACATGTTTGTTTTGAAGAAAAGCACTTTTGGTGAACATTTTGGCTGTAAATCCAATTAAACAGAATTAATTATGCTTTCTTTGTACTAAAACAACGCAGTCGGTTAGTATAATTTCACTATAGGTTCAGAAAAAAACAAAGGTTTTACCTTTAGGATGCGAGGGAAGCGTAAAACAGATTTAACTCCAGTGAAATAGTACAGGATCTCAAGAGGGAACAGACTGATCATATCCATCTGCAATTTCCACACATCAAAAAACGAATCAACAAGCGAACAAACATGTTTCAATTGAAACACTGACCATGAAACATGTACTGATTTGTATTAACAGTGAACCTCTGTGGAAGGCGCTCACCTTAAATCTCTCTGTTTGCATGTAATTCTCTCTCATGTCCTTTTTGTCGCACTGGAACACATACAAAACCAGACACGTCAGTACTTTTACACAACCTACAACCTTTCATTGGCCATTCTATCAGCTCCACTGACCATACAGGAGCTCCACTTACAGACTGTAGTTCATCTGATTCTCTGTATACTTTATTACTCTGTTCTTTAATGATCAGGACCCACAGGACCACCACAGAGCAGGTACTATTAGGGAGGTGAGTCATTCCCAGCACTGCAGTGACACTGATGTGGTGGTGGTGTGAGTGGATCAGACACAGCAGTGTTGCTGCTGGAGTGTTTAAACACTGTGTCCACTCACTGTCCACTCTATTAGACACTCCTACTACTTGCTGGTCCACCTTGTAGATGTAAAGTCAGAGACAGTAGCTCATCTGCTGCTGCACAGTTTGTGTTCCTCTAGTTCTTCATCAGTGGTCACAGGACGCTGCCCACAGGATACTGCTGTCCGGATAGTTTTGGTTGGTGGACGATTCTCAGTCCAGCAGTGACACTGAGACGTTCAAACATTCCAGCAGCAGCACTGCTGTGTCTGATCCACTCACACCAGCACAACACACACTAACACAGCTGAGAATGATCCACCACCCAATTAATAACTGTTATGTGGTGGTCCTGTGGGGGTCCTGATCATTAAAGAACAGAGTAATTAAGTATACAGAGAATCAGATGAACTACAGTCTGTAAGTGTAGCTCCTATATGGTCAGTGGAGCTGATACAGTGGACAGTAAGTGTAAGTACAAGAAGGTGTATCTAATGAAGTAGCTGGTGGGCGTATGTTTATGTGTACGTACCACAATATCTCCTGCTCTGACGAACTGCAGTCTAGGTTGGAACACCATAATGTCCAGGATGTAGATGGTATCACAAAAGTAGTCAGCCAGCAGCCACAGGTGGATGTTCTCAGGTGTTTGGTAGGGGAAGGCCCAGCGCACCGGGATCAGCCACACATTATAGTTCCACGCACACGTCACCAAAAACAGCCATACGACATAGATCAAATCTGCAAAACAGGAAATACAACAACCACATAAAAACGATGCAGTACAGTAACGTAGTAGAATCGTACCTGTGCTGCTGTATGAGTGCGGAAGGCATGGCCATGCAAAGTAATCACGCGGAGAGGCTCCTGGGAAGCACCAAACTCCTGTTGCTCAGTTCTGGATATGGTTGTTAAGTTGTGAAGAGCAATCGCTAAAGACCTCCAAACTTCATGTGGTCTTCAGATCAGCTCAAGAAGAGAGCCTAGAGAGCTTCGTGGAATGGGATTCCATGGCCGAGCAGCTGCATCCAAGCCTTATATCACAAAGCTCAATGCAGAGTGTCGGATGCAGTGGTGTAAAGCACACCACCACTGGACTGTGGAGCAGTGGAGACGTGTTCTGTGGAGTGACGATCATGCTTCTCTGGCACTCCAATGGATGAGTCTGGGATTGGCGATTGCCAGGAGAACAGTACTTGTCTGACTGCATTGTGCGGAGTGTAAAGTTTGGTGGAGGGGGGATTATGGTGTGGGGTTGCTTTCCAGGAGTTGAGCTCGGCCCCTTAGTTCCAGTGAAAGGAACTCTTAATGCTTCAGACAATTTCATGCTCCCAACTTTGTGGGAACAGTTTGGGGACGACCCCTTCATGCTCCAACATGACTGCCCACCAGTGCACAAAGCAGCTCCATAAAGACATGGAGGAGCGAGTTTGGTGCAGAAGAACTTGACTGGCCTGCACAGAGTCCTGACCTCAACCTGATAGAACACCTTTGTGTAGAACTAGAGTGGAGACTGTGAGCCAGACCTTCTCGTCCAACATCTGACCTCACAGATGGTCTTCTGGAAGAACGGTCAAACATTCCCATAAACACACTCCTAAACCGTGTGGAGAGCCTTCCCAGAAGAGCTGAAGCTGTTATAGCTGCAAAGGTTGGACCTACATCATATTAAACCCTATGAATTAAGAATGGGATGCCACTCAAGTTCATATGCATGTGAAGGCTGACGAGCGAATACTTTTGGCAATACAGTGTAGAACAGTGTCAATATCTTGAACACTAGTTAGGAGAGAAAAAATGTTGGCAATAATAATAATAATAATAATAATATTAATAATAATAATAATACACCCTTAGATAGCAACAGTGTTAGTGTCTCACCAGTGTAAGGGTCGATGCTGGAAGGGAAGCGGTATTCCACGATTGCTCTCAGCCAGTCGGGCATTTGGGGCATTTTGGGCAATTTGACCTGGTAGCCCATAAACTCCAGAAAGTTTTCTTCTTCTTCTTTCTCGCCATCATCTGCATCTTTCTTTTCCTCAGCAGGAGGAGGAGGAGGCGGTGGTGGAGCGTCAGCTTTTTTCACTGGTGCTGCAGAGTCAAGATCAAAGGTCACAACGTGGTCAATTTCACAGAAGATGCATAAGTGTTCCAAAGTTTAAACCAAAGGTTTATGTCATATTAATAATTATAATTAATAATTTATGTTATTATATTTAGTGCTCACTTAAACAGTGTAGACTTAATTACTGCAAGCCAGACCCCAGATATTTCAAAGATGTTTTATTTAAGTATTTATATATTTATTGTTTGGGATCATTAATAAGTAAGGTGTTCCTGCATATTCACTGGCAAGTGTTGTGCTGGTGGACAGTGACAATATACACTCGCTAGATGTACTCACATCCTGAGGGGCTTTCCTCGTCAGACTCGTCTGGGTCCACCAGTCTCTCTCTAGTTCGTTCTGTTCGTTCTTTAAAAAGCTTCACCAGCTCCTGCAGTCGTTCATTCACCACAACGCTGGTCTGACTGGCGGCGGAGAGAGGCCGTCCCCTGACACAAACAACACAAACACATCTTATACAACACAGCACGTCAGCAGCACGAGCTGGCATACAGCAGCGTTTCTCCATCCCCAACTATATATATATATATATATATATATATATATATATATATATATATATATATATATATATATGCTAAAATAAATTCCTGATCTTACAGGGTATTTTTCCATATTTTAAAATACATTTATTATCACCTAAATTCTTATCAAATTTATCAAATATATTTGAACAAATACATAAAAAATTGTGTTTAACAAATACAGTTTTGGCCATTTACATACACTACCAAATGTCATTGTTTCAAACCCTTAATCTTGTCAATAAGTGTATGTTGACCAGTATAAACACCAGATCTGATTAGAACAGATGTAAATAATCATACATACAACACAAAGTAACATGAATATCTTATTGTGAGAGAAGTAGATCAGATCTTGATCCAGTTTGAAGAACAAAGTTAGGTTCCAGATTTCTCCTGGACGCCCCAGACATTGTCTGAATGTATTCAGTTCCTTCAGCAGCAATCTTGATTTAGCTTAATGAAGTACTGAGCAGTCAAAGCAGGTATTAGATGAGAACTGTAAATAATACTGGGTTGTTTCCACAAGGAGAAGCTTGTAAAGGGTTAAATAAACACACTGACGTATGTAAAAGCACTAATTACTGTATTAATACTGTTTAATATTTAAATAATAAAGTGTTTTACTAAGTAAAACAAAGCTTCCTGTAAACGACATCATGTGTATCTGTAGCCTGTACGGTTGATCACTCACTCGTCATCAACGGTGAGCAAACCAGGCGTGTGCAGTTCATCCTCTCTATCCATGTCGTCCAAAGTCTGGCCTCCCAACATTTTCCTGTTCAGCAAAAAGGAAAGCATTTGAGCTAAAAGCAGCACAGGAACTACAGAGAAATCAAAATCTCAGCAGTCTCTAGATGATAAGGAAGAACGACTTACTCAGTGATCACAGCTTTACTGCAGCGGGTCAGAAATACAGGCAAAACACCATCAACCCAAACAATTCCCAATTATATAATAAGTAATACAGGTACTTCAGCTGGGCCCAGTATATATAGAATTAGTAATTTAGCTGAGGTGAGTGTGGAAGTATTATTTGATCTTGGGGCCAGTAACTCAGATGAGGATTAAATACTAAATATGATTTATAACAGTTGGTACATAAAGGTTTTTGATTATACATTATTAATTATATATATATTATTACCAATACAGAGTACATTTACATTTAAGGCATTTGGCAGACACCCTTATCCAGAGTAACTGTGGGTCTCAGTTCCACTCTATTATCTACTTTAACCAAGGATATGGATCTGGAGCTGATGAGCTGGATTAGGCAAGTTGTTCAGGGCAGGTTTACCATGACCAGCAGTGAGAACTGGACCTTTAGGTCTCCAAAAGTGCTTGTTCTATGGTATTGCTCGAAGGAACCCTTTTAGGCCCCACCTGGCAGCAGACAGGGGAAGACTGACCTGTGGCTTGCTAGCTCAGGAACTGGTACAGCGAGGGTGGAACCATAGGGTTCGACGATTTGGGGAACAGTGGAAGCGCCTCCACCATCTAATACAAAAGAATACAAAAGCTAAGGCTCTCGAAATAGGATATGACCCAACATGAGTACAACTGACCTTTGGTATATTTTATCTTTAAAATCATTTATAAGTTAATGTTTGCAAAATGTTCGTTAGTTCATTAGGGTTTATTTGACCCTAGGAAAATACATTTCCTGAGATATTTGTATTATCTACTTTGATTTATCCAGTATTACTAAAATGGGTTAGTTCTACAAAACAAACTGAGAACATAATACAATACTGTGCAAAAGTCATTCTGCAGGAGGCATATCTGAGGAGAATAGACATATGGTCATCCATTTGTGTGAGGAATTAGAAAGTCTAAGGTAAATAAGTGGAAAAACGTTAGGATTAGGAGAGACCTAGTCTCAAAGACAGATCGCCAGAAGTTAACACAGCTTTGAACAAGTCTAGAACCTACAAGAGAAAGCTTTAATATTTAAGAGAGAGGATAACATCTCTCTTCCACTCTTGCTTCAGATCTGAGAACATCCACAGGCGTTTCTGTCCATCCTTCCACTGTGAGAAGACACCTCAGTGCTATGGGGGTCTGAAAGGATGTGTAGCTGTTCAAGAAGCTCCTTACTGAGAAAAGAAAATACAAACCAATCCAACAAAGAAACTGCTGGTATTCTCAGAACAACGGACTGACCACCCCAGAGTCTAGAACCTCAACACTACTGAATGTGTTTGGGGTTATTAGGATGGTGAGAAGCAGAAAATGCTGAACCAACTTCTAAGACTGAACTTTGTGGCTGCCGGTCTCTGAGAAACGGAAAGTAAGATTCCTAACAAGAATAGAAGCTGTAATAAAGATAAAGATAATAATACTAATAGCAAGAAGTAATAGTAATAGTAAGAAGAAGAAGTAGTTGTAGTGTTATATCTAATTATTAGGCCTTCTGTGTAATATTTAGCCTCTACTAATGATGCTGATAAATTTTTGCCTGAAAATGACATATATAAAGGGTAGCATCTGACTTTTGCACAGTATTATAATCCTGGCTCACATCATTATGACTGAAGTCTGGCAAATTTTGAGATTCTATCATTCATAACTGAATAATTAATTTCATAATTGAATCAAATTATTGTCAGAGATTTTCACAGATCTTCTAAATATGGCACTAAACATGTGGGCTAGTACATCACAGCTCAACCTAGCACAGCACAGCACAGCACAGCACAGCACAGCACAGCTGGCTGGTTCACCTGAGTGTTTGCCTGGGGGCCGGTGGAGCTCTGTATAAGCAGTGGCCTGAGGCAGAAGCTCTTCGGGGACGAGGTTGAGGTTGTGAGGAACGCTGAGGCACTTTAGCACAGGCATGGTGATGCGGGGCGATGAGGGATTTGTGGGGGTGCACTGGGTTATACAGGTTCTACCTACAGACTCTAACTCCAGGTCTACGCTTTGCTGCTTTGGCATCCTACTGGGGCTTAAGGCTGTTGAGGCGCAGGAAGACATTCTGGCACCGCTGCTGAGCCTGTTTGGGGAGCTGAGCGAATTCCTGGTACAGCAGCAGCAGGTCTGGAGGCAGGGAGGGCAGTTTTGGGGAGGTGAAGCTGCCTCTCTTCAGCAGCTGGTTGAAGCTACTGAAGCAGTGGGAGGCGCGAGGGATGCGCAGGAACCACCGCTTCACTGTGGAGCAGTTAGAGGGCACTGCGGGGCGGGCAGACAACGAAGTGCTCTGTGTTACTGCAAACGTGAGTAAGTGGAGAAACTACAGAAACATGCTCATTCTTAGACAGTATAGCCCTAAACAGGGTTCTCCTACTGATACAAGCTTGACATCTTAATAGCAGAACCCTTTTTGGTGCTATATGGAGTCATATTCAATAAGATTCTATATAGAAACATATACAACACATTCAACTCCATCAGTGTCACTGTGCATAGGACCATTTAAGCATGCAAATAGTAATAACAGTGTGTAACAAAGATATCCAGACTGTTAGCACAATGCTAATTGGTGGGGCAGCTATAATCTCCCATTACTAGTTAACTACATTAGCCTCATATCTCTAGTATAAACCTACCAAACTTGTCTTGGCTCATTTACTGCATTTAGAGACATGGGAATATAATAAATGTATACATTCCTCTAAATATGATTGGAAAATAATTATTAATTAATTTAGTAATTTGCATATTTTGAAAGAAACTATGGCAAATCATTAAATCAATCAATCCCCATGTTCACTGGGATAAGGGCAACTGTAGTACACAGGTTTTTTGGGAGTTTGAATCCATGTGCAAAATACCCGCTGGTATTTAGGTGGTCCCATGTTGGCTGGCTGCCAACTCTCTGGCCATAGCAGTGCTGGTGCTAGTTTCAATCACAACAAAATGTTTGGTTAAGCAGTTCTTCTTCATTATCTTCATGGAAATGCTGGTTTCTTGTTCAGTAATGCATTCATATTAACTGAGATCTTACTCATGTCCTCCTCTGTCTTCACTCTTTCCACCAAACTCTTTGTAAATTGAGAAAGTTTTAGATTTACAAATACGCTACAGCATACTGAAAAGTTTCTCAGAGGTGTACTAGCCGTCATAAGTGTTTCTAGGCTATGAGCAACTGGGTAAACCAGTTTGCTGCAGCGACTCTCCGAGGCAGACCAGTGCTGGACTACCAGTTAGTTAGGAATTCCAAGCACAGAAGCTCACCAACTGTAGATGCAGTATCTAAATAATAATAACCTTTACCTGAATGTGTATTCAGGCACCTATTTTCATTTAGAAATCCAAGACTCACTAAAACTCCCTGTTGGTTTAGAATTGCTTAGAATTCAAGTCTATAATACTCTTTTGTCGCTGTCCAAAGAAAAACAAGTATCACAACTTTACAGGAGAGGGCCACACCCTACTTGGCTGTTAATGCACGTCAATGGAACCAGAATGTTTTCATTGACTTACATTGAAAGCAAAGGAAGTCAAAGGAACCAGAATGTTTTCCAAGTGATTTTGGAGCATTTCTATAGGTTCATTCATCATGAAACTCTAACAGGATATAAAGAACAGTCGTTGTGTTCAACTAATGTCTACAAATAACAATCAACCAAAATGGAGAAACATGTTTTACATGTTTTTTTTGGACGGTGAGTTTATAACCTGATATTTGACCATAATGAATCAGGAAAAAGTAGAAATATGAAAGATTTTAAATAAACAGTGAACATACACTCAACACAGAACGCTACACTAATACTGGGTAGGGCCTCCTACTGCTCCTAAAACAGCCTTAGTTCTTCATGGCATGGATTCCACAAGATATTGGAGACAATGTTTTGAAATTGCATCATTCAATTCCTGCAGATATTTTTTTAGGCACTTGCATGCAAATCTCTCGTTCTATCCCATCCCGAAGGACTGGATTCAAATCTGCTGACAAGGAAAACCACTAAAGAACAATAACCAGTTTGAAATAAAATTAGTTCTATGACATGTTCCGTTGTCATGCTGGAAGATGGTATATCGTGAAACAATGCACATGGTCAGCGATTCAAATACTCAAATAAGCTGCAGCACCTGAAGCCATGATTTATGTGCCATGAATACATTCTGCAGCCCATTACACCACCTCCACCAGCCTGGACTGGTCACACAAGACAGGTTGGGTCCATGAATATGTGCTTTTTATACCAAATTCTGACCCTACAATCTGTGTGCCTCAGCAAAAATCCAGATTCATCAGAGCAATCTGAGTTGCTGTAGCCTTTCTGAACCAGTCTGGCCTTTCTCCGCTGACCTCTTTTTTTTAACAAGGTATTTACATTAGCAGCACTGTTGCTCACTGGATGTTTTATGCATGGCGCTGCTGCTACATGACTGAGTAGGAGTATACTGTAGGTGTTACTCTGTGAGTGTATATATGAGCTGTGCATTCCATTCATACACTGTCAATTTCTCCATGCCTACAAATTACATCAATAACAGCAGCAGCAGCATGGTGCTTATGATCTCTACTGACCTCCACATCCCTCTCCCGCAATCTCGTCTTCCTGTAAAAACAGATAATTACTGTTAGTTAATCAGTCAGCCAGTCAGTCATTTAGAATAAACACAGTGGGAAGTTTGTGAACCCTTTAAAATTCTTTATTTTCTACATAAATGTGGCATTTTATTTTTAAGTCTTAAAAGTAAATAAGGAGAACCAAATGAAACAAATGAGACATTTGTTAAGAAATATAGTTAATTCTAAAGGGTTCGCAAAATGTCAAGCACCACTGTAGCTATCTCAGGTTCTGGCACCGTTACCTGGACACCAGCTGAAGGTGATGGATCTGAGGTGGCAGGTTGAGGCTGGGTGGTCACTACAGGTATGGAAGTCCTCTTTGCTGGTGCAGGTTCCCCTCTGGCAGGCTCTGGTTGGGTTGGCGTGGGTTGGGTTATCTTTGGTGGCTCTGGTGACTCTGCCCTGGGGGGGCTCTCCACTATAACCTCATCTTCATAGGTTTCGAGCTCCTCGGCTGGGCACACATCCACCAGATATCTGCGGATGGAGAGGGTGAACCATATAAATCACCAGAAACTGGAAACATAGGACTTGGAAAGTGAAAGTTTAGGTGAAATTTTAGGTCATTTTGTTATATAACACAAACACACACACATATGATGGATTATTTTAGTTCTTTCAAATATATATATATATTCAAATATTTGTATAATATAATATTTGTATAATATCCTTGCAAATAATTAAATGATGAGAAATTGCTTAGAATTAAGACACTTTTTGTTGGAATACCTACATTTAAAAAATGTGCCATAACTCCTGTCCAGGCTACATTTCATGTTTTTATGATACTAATAATAGCTGTGGATTGAATGTGCAGGAGTTCCGTCACTGCAGAGGATGTGCGCATATGTCCCAAATTGGCCAACAAGTCTTTTAGGTGCTCAAACTTTTGCATACATCTGTATTAGTTTTGGTAGTATGTGCAGGGTGTGCAGGGTGTGCAGTGTGTGCAGTGTGTTCAGAGTGTGCAGAGTGTGCAGAGTGTGCATGGAACCTTGGAAAAATCACCTGACTTGGAATGATTGGATTAAAATCATTCAAACAGACTTAAACACACACTGTTCAACGTGCTCTCGTGCACAAGAGCAAAAATCACATTAAAAATTCCTGAAACCGGCTTGTTTTGCAGGAACACACCTCTGCCTTGAACACAGTGAAACACATTGCATTGTATGTAATCCAAACTTTGAAAACACTGTAATAAGGTCTATGAAGTTTTCAACATGACCAAAAAAAACCCCTTTATATATCTGTGTATATATTTTGTTTATATCTATATGCATTTTATGATGTAAATATAGTTTTGCCCATTTTCCCTTTTTTGTTCTTAAAACTGTTCTGGTTGCACCATGTGACTTGGTTGTGCTGCCTGACACCATTTGACAGTTGACCATTTGACTGGTTGTGATTAATTTCAAATGAAACGGGCTTTTACTAAGATACTCATAGAAAATTTGTCCATCAACTTAAAACTATACTTAATTTTTTTTAAATAAATCAATATTATTATAATTACACATTTCCATGGTTTTCCTGAGGAGCTCGTACCACCTGACATGGTAAACTAACCCAATCTAACCAAAATCACTGAAAAATCACATTTTAAATTTGTGAAAGGACTTTAGCATTGCACCATGACAGTCACTTGGGGTCTTCTTTATGACACAATACCTGGCCCCTCTTTTGTAAAAATATGTTAAAATAAAAGTCCTTTTTTTGTTTTACTGCCTGACATTTGAATAAGACGTGGACAAAGTTGAGCTCTTTAAAATTTTGCCTTATTTTGCAAAATGGTTTTGATTTGACATTAATCACTATTTTATTAAGAATTTTAACTGACGCACTTAAAATTGTTTCACATGAGAAATTTTTAATAATTTAACAAAATTAATTAGGAACTCTAATTCTCGGTTTGGTGTAACATTCTCCATTCTAGAGAAAATGATTGAGACAATAATATTCCCAATGGTGGTGAATGGAAGCAGGCGTCCACCCCTAACAGCTCCTTCACATAATGTTTGTTACAATAAATGGATACGAATACGTAGCCTGATGTCTGAAACACTGTTTTGCTGTAGTTTTAAGATAGCTTTGGCTTAAGACATAGTATATATATATATATATATATATATATATATATATATATATATATATATATATAGGTTGTTGTGATGCAAAATAACCTACATTGTAAGTTTCTCTATAAAAAAAAAAATCATATCAAACCACTCTAAATCACCTTGTTTACATCTTAATTACTTAATTATATACACATTTGTGAAAAATATGTTAAATATGTTAAAGATTCTTTATATCTACTTACTTTGATGACAGCAACTTCTTCTACTTCAAGCTCTACGGAGCAGCAGCCTTAGGTAGATTACCTCACTACTTTTACCCATAATGCAATGTCTATCTATTCACATCCAATCATCTCTGTATCTTCTCTGACAGATTAGTTCAGTGCGTCTGGTCTTATTTGCTCAAAGCGGGGATAATTCACCAGGGCAACCGGCAAGAAGGTGATGCCATGTCAATGTCAGGAGATGAATCGGTAATAAACTGTTGCCATGGTGGCACAGTTCATAAAAAACAAGTTACATACGGTGAGATGTAATAGTGCACGCTGGCTCTGTACATAAATTACATAATATATATGGTCGCTGTCCAAAGAAAAACATGTCTTTCCATTTTTGTCAATTGTTTTTTCAACATCATTAGAACACGACAGCTGCTGTTTACACTGTGACGAAATGTCATGATGAATGGACCAATAGGAATCCTCCCAAGTAAACTGGAAAAATTCTGGTTCCATTGACTTTTATAATATTATATTATATTAAAAATAAAGCCTTAGTAATATGTGACCTGGGTGGTAACGTGAGTCTATACTAATGATTTGCAGGTTTATATAAACAATATATCAATGAAATTACATGACCTGGATTAAATCTCCTGATCTCTGTACGATAGGACACCCTGGGGAACCTCTTATGAGTCAACCCGGTTTAATTAATCATGCAAAGGTTAGAGACCCCTAGACACATGAATGGTCAAGGGAAAACAAATGAGCACACCCTCTACAGAGAACACACTTCTGCACATTTGAGTGCACAGTTACTGTTTATTTGCCCTAATTTACATACGCTGTATGGCCAAAAGTATATGGACACCCCTCCTAATTATTGAGCTCAGCCACACAGTGTTTCAGCCACACCCACTGCTAACAGGTGTATACAGGTGTGACTTTAGAGATAGCACTGCCACAGGCTGCTACTTTTGTATCAGTGTAAGTGCTGCCATTGTGAAACACAGTCAGGTGAAACAAGTCAGAAACATCCTAAGACGATATATCAACACAAGAACTTTGCACTGAGAGCTTCATGAAATGGACTTTCATGGCTGAGCAGAAGCAAACAAGCCTAAGATCACTATGTGCAGTGCCAAGTGTCGGCTAGAGGGGTGTAAAGCTCTGCCATTGGACTTTGAAGTCGTGTAAAGCTTCACCACTGGACTGTGGAGGGGTGTATAACTCCACCACTGGACTCTGGAGTAGTGTAAAGCTCCACCACTGGAATCTGAAAGGGTGTAAAGCTGGAAATGTGGAAATGTGTTATCTAGAATGATAAATCAGGCTTCACTGTCTGGCAGTCTGATGGATGAATCTGGATTCGGAGGATTGATCCAGGAGAACACTACATAAAAGAATGCATAGTGTCCACAGTAAAGTTTGGTGCAGGAGGGATAATGGTCTGGGGCTGTTTTTCAAGTTTGGCCTCAGACCTTTAGTCCATAAAACCTTTAGATTATTTTTTCTTGTGTGAAGAAACTCCTGTGGCCTGCACAGTGTATGTGTAAAACTGTGCTGTAAATTTGCAGAAATCTTGTTCTCCACATAAGATGTGTTACTTAAAAATATAAAAAATAGTTTTGGCAAAATCAAATGTAAATCTATTCTAGTAGATCCCAATAATTGAATTGCAAATATGAAAATGAGCACAATACATACCAAAACCACAGTTTAGCATAAAAATAACATTATTGTTATAACACATCTGTTAAGAAAACTGATGAGATGTAAGAAAAAATAGAAGTAACCAACAACAACTAAAGAAAATAAGCCGAAAAGAATTCTGGGTAATTTAACACCTAGTGATTCCATATTTAGAGTTTGAGACATGTGACAACTGTGAACTGACAGCCATGTCAGTCAGTAAAGCACTGTTTAATGAAAACTGCTGGAAAGCAAAAATAAAATGTTTGTGTGTTGTGTGTCTTCAAAAAGGGTTCTTTATAGCACACTTCTATATAAAACATTTAAATAAGAACAGCAGTCTGGGCTAAAACACTCCATATAACTTCAATGTGAGTGGGCGGGGCTAAACTCCTGCAAGCTGTTTCTATATATGGACTATACTGACTGGTATGTTTACATCAAACTCTTATATTATTAAAAGCAAACAAAACTCAGTTTCCTACGACGCTGGCCCTTTAAGGATGTAATCTATGAAAGTAGTGTTTATGTTTCATAACATACCTCTTCATGTCTGCACTGTTTACATTGGTGAGCGAGTTTGCAGGAAAAAAACAGAAAGTGGTAACAAAAAGAAAGTGTCTGAGTACAGTTCTCTTCATGCGGTCAGTCTGAACTTTATGTGGACTCTTGGCCTAAAAGCTTGCTGTGCAGACTACATTCCTTCAGAAGGGATGAGTCAGATTAACACGTGGCGAAGCAGAGGGAGAAGAAGCCAGTAGTTAGCATCTGTGGTCATTTCTCAAAAACAGACCAAAAGACCAAAAACGTCCAGACCAAAATAAAACAACTGGAGATGGAGAGCTTAGGCGTCAGTAGGTGGAGCAGAAAGCAGTCTTATGGTAGGCCAGCAGGCCTAATGTCCAGTACTGATACTTCACATGCATGGCAAACAGGTATCTTGGCAAGTGAAGGCATGCAAGTGTAGGCCATATATATATATATATATAGGTAGGTAATATATCAGATATATCAGAACCATATAGGAGCACGTTGTAGTTTTACACTTACAGACTGTAGTTCATCTGATTCTCTGTATACTCTGTTAGCCACCTTTTACCATGAACTACAGTAGATGAACTACAGTATTATGTTCTGCAAATGTCCTGATTTGTGTATAGCAGTTCAAATCTGTGTTTGCTAGTACTTGTTAGCATTTTTGGGTTCTATCTATCTATCTATCTATCTATCTAACTATCTATCTATCTATCTATCTATCTATCTATCTATCTATCTATCTATCGGTCCGTCTGTCTATCTATCTATCTATCTATCTATCTATCTATCTATCTATCTATCTATCTATCGGTCCGTCTGTCCGTCTATCTATCTATCTATCTATCTATCTATCTATCTATCTATCTATCTATCGGTCCATCTGTCCGTCTATCAATCTATCTATCTATCTATCTATCTATCTATCTATCGGTCCTTCTGTCCGTCTATCTATCTATCTATCTATCTATCTATCTATCTATCTATCTATCTATCTATCGGTCCGTCTATCTATCTATCTATCTATCTATCTATCTATCTATCTATCTATCTATCTATCTATCTATCTATCTATCGGTCCGTCTGTCCGTCTATCTATCTATCTATCTATCTATCTATCTATCTATCTATCTATCTATCTATCGGTCCATCTGTCCGTCTATCAATCTATCTATCTATCTATCTATCTATCTATCTATCTATCTATCGGTCCGTCTGTCCGTCTATCTATCTATCTATCTATCTATCTATCTATCTATCTATCTATCGGTCCGTCTATCTATCTATCTATCTATCTATCTATCTATCTATCTATCTATCTATCTATCTATCTATCGGTCCGTCTGTCTATCTATCTATCTATCTATCTATCTATCTATCTATCTATCTATCGGTCCGTCTGTCCGTCTATCTATCTATCTATCTATCTATCTATCTATCTATCTATCTATCTATCGGTCCGTCTGTCCATCTATCTATCTATCTATCTATCTATCTATCTATCTATCTATCTATCGGTCCGTCTGTCTATCTATCTATCTATCTATCTATCTATCTATCTATCTATCTATCTATCTATCTATCTATCTATCTATCGGTCCGTCTGTCCGTCTATCTATCTATCTATCTATCTATCTATCTATCTATCTATCTATCTATCTATCTATCGGTCCGTCTGTCTATCTATCTATCTATCTATCTATCTATCTATCTATCTATCTATCTATCTATCTATCGGTCCGTCTGTCCGTCCATCTATCTATCTATCTATCTATCTATCTATCTATCTATCTATCTATCTATCTATCTATCTATCTATCGGTCCATCTGTCCGTCTATCAATCTATCTATCTATCTATCTATCTATCTATCTATCTATCGGTCCGTCTGTCCGTCTATCTATCTATCTATCTATCTATCTATCTATCGGTCCGTCTATCTATCTATCTATCTATCTATCTATCTATCTATCTATCTATCTATCTATCGGTCCGTCTGTCTATCTATCTATCTATCTATCTATCTATCTATCTATCTATCTATCTATCTATCTATCTATCGGTCCGTCTGTCCGTCTATCTATCTATCTATCTATCTATCTATCTATCTATCTATCTATCTATCTATCTATCGGTCCGTCTGTCCATCTATCTATCTATCTATCTATCTATCTATCTATCTATCTATCTATCTATCGGTCCGTCTGTCTATCTATCTATCTATCTATCTATCTATCTATCTATCTATCTATCTATCTATCTATCTATCGGTCCGTCTGTCCGTCTATCTATCTATCTATCTATCTATCTATCTATCTATCTATCTATCTATCTATCTATCTATCTATCTATCGGTCCGTCTGTCCATCTATCTATCTATCTATCTATCTATCTATCTATCAGTCCGTCTATCTATGTATCTATCTATCTATCTATCTATCTATCTATCTATCTATCTATCTATCGGTCCGTCTATCTATCTATCTATCTATCTATCTATCTATCTATCTATCTATCTATCTATCTATCTATCTATCTATCTATCTATCGGTCCGTCTGTCTATCTATCTATCTATCTATCTATCTATCTATCTATCTATCTATCTATCTATCTATCTATCGGTCCGTCTATCTATCTATCTATCTATCTATCTATCTATCTATCTATCTATCTATCTATCTATCTATCTATCGGTCCGTCTGTCCATCTATCTATCTATCTATCTATCTATCTATCTATCTATCTATCTATCAGTCCGTCTATCTATGTATCTATCTATCTATCTATCTATCTATCTATCTATCGGTCCGTCCATCTATCTATCTATCTATCTATCTATCTATCTATCTATCTATCTATCTATCTATCTATCTATCTATCTATCTATCTGCCTGAAATGAGCTAAATTAATGGTCGGTCATGTACTGTTAAAAAAACAGCAAGAATTTAAATTTAAAGTCCAGTAAAATTCTGCATATATTCTGAAGTAATATTCTAATCAAATGACACAACAAAAGCTGGGACTGTCCAGATATGATAAGACCCACAACTCCCAACAAAAATAATACATCCCAAAACCTCTTTACACATTCCGAGAAGCTTGCAGGCTAGAAGCAATGTAACTTGAAGTACGTAGCATGCAGCGTGCAACTCTACTACAGCTGACCAATCAGCCGGGCACACGCAGGTGTGAGGCTTCTGTGCTCTACGTGTGTACAAGCAAAAGCAGGTAATAAGCTGCTCTTTTCATCTGGATATTGTTTAATCTGAGCGCTGTGAGCACTTCTAATTATAGTATTCTTCTAATTACACTTCTAATTATAGTATTCTTCTAATTACACTTCTAATTATAGTATTTGTTCCAACTGCACCGGTCTAAACTAAAACAGAGCCCTAATTAGTCAAACAGATTAGTGATGTGAAGTTTAATTGATTCAAATCACTGAAACTGTTTGCTTCATCCATCTATCTATCTATCTATCTATCTATCTATCTATCTATCTATCTATACGTCTGTCCGCCTGTCCATCTATCTATCTATCTATCTATCTATCTATCTATCTATCTATCTATCTATCTATCTATCTATCTATCTATCGGTCTGTCTATCTATCTATCTATCTATCTATCTATCTATCTATCTATCTATCTATCTATCTATCTATCTAAACTGATCTGAAAAGTTGGACAGATGTTTCAGTACAGGGATGGAACAAATACCTCCAAATGCCACCGGGACCCATGATGCACTCAGCATTCTCAGAGTGTGGGAGCTAAGTTTTCTTTGTCTTTAAGGCTGCTAACTGCAAGCGACTGAGCTCAGAGAATAGGGGCTCTTACTCAGCAGTTTTACTATCTCCACTGTCCTCCTCGCTCTCCTCACGCAGAGGCTGCAACCTGTACAGCAAGCCAGAGAGAACAAACACAGTGTCTCAGCTCCACAGAGGCAGGAGAGAGAGTCCACAGGCCGACAGAGGAGAGAGCATGCAGAGCGGCCGGTGCAGAACGACACACATAAGAACAGCAAGAGCGACACATTCAGTCAAACACCTGCAGAAGCTGGAAGAAGGAAAGAAGCGAAGCCAAAGGAAGGAGGGAATGGTGGGACTTACTCTGGATCTTCTTCATTCTCTTCCTCCTGGATATTGGACAGTCTTTGTAAAACAAACAGTGAGCATTTGAATACTGGTCACTATGTGTCTGTATGTATGGAGAGAATTGGCTGATTGGCTGTAGATGAGACATGTAGATGAGTTTGCAGGGAAGATTTACCTACACGAGGATCTACAGGAAGTTGGAACTGTGTATGCTCAGCATTGCAGCCTTTAGCGGTTACTTTAGATTGATGCTGCATAATCTGGACATTGTTTTGTGTAGGCTACTGTTCAGAAGTTCATTTATATTAAAACTGTTCTTACATATTGTAAGCAAAGTAGCTTGTACAGTATTACAGTGTTGTAGCAGCACACTACTGCTCATCTGCAGCAAACTTTCAGCAAAGATGCTGTTTTAGTGAACATTTACTATGACTATAAAACTATTTATTCACTTTTCAAAAACACAAACAATTCCAAGGGCTTATTTTTAGTGCTGTGGAACATAAATATGGTTACCCAACCTTGCTTCCAAACCCAGCTAATAAAATATACCAATACAAAAAAAGATTACCAATGTATAATATTTAGAATAAACATATTTATGCAGTTTTATAACTATAAGCTATAAATAATGTCGCAAAATATACAACTGAAAGTTTTTAAAACATTTAATTTAACATTTTATTTCATTGTTTCATGTTTTTCAAAATGAGTATATATATATATCTCCATTTTTGTCGATTTTCATTTTTCTGCATCATTTAAACTCGTCAGCTGCCATTGACGTTGTGTTAAATTTTTTTTATGATGAATTAACCAATAGAAATGCTCCAAAACAGCTTGGAAAGAATTCTGGTTCCATTGACTTCCATAGAAAGTTGAGTTATTTTTGTTCTCTCCTGTAAAGTTACTATTTTTGAGATATTTGTTTTTCATTGGACAGTGACAATATATAATAAGTAAAATAATTAATAAATATAATATAAATATAAATTATTTTTTTATTTATCAAAATTCTATTATCTTATTTTATTTGAACTTTATTCTAAAAAAAACTTTTTTTAGAACTATATATTTTATTACAACTTTTTAAACATTTTAAATGTTCTACTAACTACTAATTTAGTTTACTTTATATTCAATTAGAACTTTATTCTGAATATTAATTTAATTGCTATAATATTCAGCAGATTTGAATCATTTTACTGGTTTTATATTACTGCAAATTACAGTTTGTCTGGATTTGAGTGGTGATTCCAAATCTTTGAATGGTAGTGTATTATGTGTATGTGTGTGTATGTGTGTGTGTGTTTGTGACAGAGAGAGATACTCACTGTTCTCCATTGTCTGCTTCAGACAGTTCAGGCTCCATGTTGATGAGTGCAGTGTGCTCCTCCTCCAGCTGTCTGACTGCGAGCTCCGCAGCCTGCAGGGCCAGTTCCTCCGCCATCCGCGCTGCTTCCAGACGCTCCTGCTCCAGCCTGTACACACACACACACACACACACACACACACACACACACAAACCACCATAAACCGCATGAACCGCATACACAACACAGAAGTCATAGCAAAAGGTCTATTATACATAAAAGTATAGCTTAATATGGACCTCACTCCCTCACCTCTCCTGCATGGAGGCCATGGCAGCTTCCTCAGCCTTGCGTTTAATGTTCTCCACCATCGGCGTCCAGCCCTCAGTCTGGGTCTCTGCGTCCTCCTGCTCCATGTTCAATGCCTGGGGCAGGACTCTGGGCAGGGCGTCCAGCAGGGGGCTGCTCTGCTCTCCCTGAGTGTTTCCCTGCTTCTGTAGTTCAGCATCCCTCTGCTCCGTCTGCTGCCTCTCCCAGTCTGAGTCCACCTCCTCCAGCACCATGTCTGACGGGTCCTGCAGGATACAGACTGTACACAAACGTGGGCCCTCAGCCATCAACCAGTCTTAGTGGTTAAAACCATAGTTAAGCCAAAATTCTTCTTTATTACTTCCTCAAATTACTAGTTACTTCCTGATTTTCCTCTTAATGCCAGTTGCTGGTCAGTGTTGCTGGTCAGTGTTGCTAGTTGTGTGGACACGCTGGAGCTACGAGGCTAATGTAGCCAAAATGCCTTAAACTGTGTTGGTTGTTCAGTAACCACAAATAGACTTACTTATGGAGTTTATAACACTCTACGACACACTGTTATCTATAAATATGGACAATATTTGATCACCTCGCATCTTGAATCATGAATTTTGTCTATGTGTTTGAATATCAGCCCCGAAACTCATTGGTCAGTATGTAGGACTGCACTAATTAGTTGCTTTCATTCAAGGCTTTTGATGGATACATGTGCATTGATATGTCACAGTGATTGACACTTATTTTACTAGGAATGCGTCAGTGCCAGCTATAAAATTTGTGTTTACATTAATAATTCATTTTTAAATGACAATATGTAGCCTTTTCGTAACCCTCAGAATTCCCCAGAGTGTCTCTGTTACTGTACCTTTAAGACTGATTTATGTATATGAGCTCTGTTCTGATTGGCTGCTCTGTGATGGGTAATGTTTGCATGAAACACTAAAACTTTCAGTCATATAACTCCTTTAATCATAATGTTTCCAAAACACAATGTTAGAGCTCCTGTGTCTTTAAGCTCCGCCTCCTGATGAGCTCAGTGTGCTCAGACTGTTTAGCTTGCCTGCTCTGTTCTGATTGGTCAATCACCAGAGCAGTTCTGGCCCTAAACGTTCCTACAAACAGACCAGTCCCTCCTGAGCAGCTGTGCATTTTATGTAGGGAAGTAAACAGTACAGTAAAGAGTAGTAAGATTACTTTATCAGAATAGTAATCAGTACAGAGTAATAAGTAGTGAGATTATTATATGTAGGGAAGTAAACAGTACAGTAAAGAGTAGTAAGATTACTTTATCAGGGTAGCAATCAGTACAGAGTAATAAGTAGTGAGATTATTTTATGTAGGGAAGTAAACAGTACAGTAAAGAGTAGTAAGATTACTTTATCAGAATAGTAATCAGTACAGAGTAATAAGTAGTGAGATTATTATATGTAGGGAAGTAAACAGTACAGTAAAGAGTAGTAAGATTACTTTATCAGGGTAGCAATCAGTACAGAGTAATAAGTAGTGAGATTATTTTATGTAGGGAAGTAAACAGTAAAGTAATGAGTAGTGAGATTACTTTATCCAGAAGTAATCAGTAAAGCAATGAGTACTGAAGTTACTTTATCCAGAAGTAATCAGTAAAGCAATGAGTATTGAGGTTACTTTATCCAGCAAGTTAAGAGTAAAGAAATGAGGAGTAAGATTACTTTATTCAGAGGTAATAAGTAGAGTAATGAGTAGTAAGGTTACTTTATACCGAAGTAGTCATTAAAGTAATGAGTATTGAGGTTACTTTATCCAGAAGTGATCAGTAAAGTAATGTGTATTGCAACAACTTTATCCAGAAAGTCATTAGTAAACTCATATTTATCATTAGAACAGATGTAAATAATCCCACATACAATACAAAGTAACATGAATATGTTATTGTGAGAGAAGTAGATCAGATCTTGATCCAGTTTGAAGAACAAAGTTAGGTTCCAGATTTCTCCTGGACGCCCCAGACATTGTATGAATGTATTCAGTTCCTTCAGCAGCAAATCTTGATTTAGCTTAATGAAGTACTGAGCAGTCAAAGCAAGTATTAGATGAGAACTGTCAGTAATACTGGGTTGTTTAGGAGAAGCTTGGAAAGGGTTAAATAAACACACTGAAGTATGCAAAAGCACTACTTACTCTATTAATACTGTTTGAATATTTCAATAATAAAGTGTTTAACTGAGCAAATAAAAGTTTCCTCTTTGGAAAAATAGCTTTTTAAACATTGGACTGTATAATATCAAGATATGTAAGATTATTAATGCATTTTATGTTGTTTAGCTTAAATTATCTTTTTAAAATGGTTTTATCAAAATAATTAAATGTATATTAACCTCGCACCACATGACCAAACATTCAGCGTTGCAAAAATAGTTTATTTGTCAATACATGCAGCAAATGTTATATTCATATACTGTAAACGTGTGCAATGCCAGCAGTAGCTTCTTAAATACAAAACAAAACAACAAGGTAAACAACAATGTTCTTGAACCTTCTTCGCTGTGGAGTCTGAAACCAGCTGAATAACTAGTATGGATTACTTGCTTAGCTTAATATACACTACATTGCCAAAAGTATTCGCTCTTCTGCCACATGCATATGAACTTTAATGAAGTCCTATTCTTAATCCATAGGGTTTAATACAATGTTGGCCCAACCTTTGCAGCTATAACAGCTTCAACTCTTCTGGGAAGGCTCTCCACACGGTTTAGGAGTGTGTTTATGGGAATGTTTGACCGTTCTTCCAGAAGCGCATTGGTGAGGTCAGACACTGATGTTAGATGAGCAGGTCTAGCTCTCAGTCTCCGCTCTAATTCATCTCAAAGGTGTTCTATCAGGTTGAGGTCAGGACTCTGTGCAGGTCAGTCAAGTTCTTCCACACCAAACTCGCTTGCTGACAGTCCACTGTGGAATATTTAGTAGTGAGGAAACTTCACGACTGGACTTGTTGCACAGGTGGCGTCCTATCACGGTACCACGCTGGAGTTCACTGAGCTCCTGAGAGCGACACACTCTTTTACTAAAGTGTGTAGAAGCAGTCTGCATGACTAGGTGCTTGGTTTTATACACCTGTGACCATTGAAGTGATTATAACACCTGAATCCAGTGATTTGGATGGGGGAGTGAATACTTTTGGCGATATAGTGTAGCAGGTGAGGCTGCTGTGAGGTACATTGCTGTCAGAAGCTGTTACTGAAGAATTGCTGGTAAACAAGTTATTAATAGGCTTAGCAAACAAGCTTGCTTGGCTTCTAGAGGCAATCAAGTTAAAAAGGCTCTGAATAAACTGGACAAAGCACTAAAGAAGCATCCCACAGCTCAACTAGCACAGGAAAAGTGCGTAATGCATTATAGCTGCACAGAGAAATCGGGGTGTGTATATGTGTTTGGGCTGCACAATATACACACATATATATATATATATATATATATATATATATATATATATATATATATAGCTGCCTAGTTATTATCACAGTACTGGCCTCAATGCTGGCTTTGTGGATGGCTGCACTACACAAATGAGCCCCCCAACTAATCACAGTGTTTTTGCCTGAGCTCAAATGGGGGGTCTAAGAGTGGAGACACGGGCAGCTGCTAACAGCCCTGACGTACACCAAGAAACATGTTTTTAGTAGCAAAGGAGTTGCGTTTGAAGCTGTTTGAGAACACATGTTTTTGCACTACAACCAATAAATGATCAAATGAATTTTATTTTACTAAATTGTCCTGCAAATTTATCATAATTTGCTTTCCATTCTTACGGGACCCACCAAAACAAGCCTGCTAAGTACTAAATCTATTTTTAAATAAAATATATGAATTCATTTAAGACCTTCATTTAGTCGTATGTTTCATGTCTATCTGTGTCCCCTGCCAAACAGTAATGTGTAAACTGATTATATAAATGTACAGTATAGAGGTTGGCTTATGTTGGGGTGGCAGATCAGCTTCACTACCTGTTTGCATTTAAAGGCTAAGCACCAGCTAATATAAATATATCAAAAACAGCGAAATCTGAGATCCTAATTTCTATGATATATTTAGTACTACATATTGTCGCAGTGCAAAGAAAAACATGTTAATTTTTTTTTGTTGATTTTTATTTTTCTACATCACTTGAACGCTGCGGCTATCGTTTACACTGTGTCAAGATTCTATGATGAATGGACCAATAAAAATGCTCCAAAATAGCTTGGAAATATTTCTGGTTCCATTGACCTACATTGAATGTAAAGACAGTTTTTGGCCTCTCCTGTAAAGTTGTCCTATTGGAGATGCATGTTTTTCTATGGACAGCGACGCTATGTATGTATATTAGTGCATATTTTGTAATTACATTTTTACAATTATGACTTACTTTTACTATTATTATTATCTTTTACAATATATTTTATACTTTATTTCAGATACTCTCTAAATTATCTTATGGTTTCATGTGAGTCGTCAAAGTGTTTCACTGCTAGCTGTACTGTATATGCCTGTATGTGATAAATAACCTTTGATCTGATCTGATGAGCTGTGTCTCATTACTAGTTCTGCAGTGTGTTTTTGGTGTATGTCATATTTGTAGCTATATAATTGCGGCCGGCTTATTCATTTATATTGTGCAGCCCTAGCGTGTGCATGTATGTGTGTGGCTGATTGAATCTCTCTCCCTGTCTGTCTGTCTGTCTCTCTCTCTCTCCCTCTCCCCCTCTCTCTCCCTTTCTCTGCAGATATGTCACTCTCCCAGTCTTCCTCTCCTTATGTTTAAGGGGTTTTCACATCCTTCTCCCCTGAAACAGAAGGAGAAGAGGAGCTGAGTTAGAGTTTGTCTCAATACTCAAACACCTCCACCCAACACACGTCCGCACACCACGGCGGTTTGGGCGTCCCAGTGTTCTGTTGTGTAAATAAATGAACACATACTCATCACACGTCAGCACACTATAATACACAATTACTGTTCATGTGCTGAATTTAAAACAGGAAAAATAAAGCATAACATGTGCCCTGTTTAAAAAGCAATAACAATTCCTAATATATTAATATTATGTACATTTATGTTAATAATTTAGGGAAAAATATATAAATTGTGCATTAAATTAGCAGACAAGTGTCATATTTATATACATATCTCCTTATATCAACACACACTGTCCACTGTATCAGCTCCACTGACCATACAGGAGCTACACTTACAGACTATAGTTCATCTGATTCTCTGTATACTTTATTACCCTGTTCTTTAATGATCAGGACCCCCACAGGACCCCCACAGAGCATGTATTATTTGGGTGGTTGTCATTCTTAGCACTGCAGTGACACTGATGTGGTGTGCTGGTGCAAGTGGATCAGACACAGCAGTGCTGCTGGAGTGTTTAAACACTTTGTCCACTCACTGTCCACTCTATTAGACACTCCTCCTACTTGCTGGTCCACCTTGTAGATGTAAAGTCTGTTGTGTTCCTCTAGTCCTTCATCAGTGGACACAGGACGCCGCCCACAGGACACTGCTGTCTGGATAGTTTTGGTTGGTGGACGATTCTCAGTCCAGCAGTGACACTGAGGTGTTTAAACACTTTCATGTCTGATCCACTCGCACCAGCACAGCACACACTAACACACCACCATGTCAGTGTCACGGCATGGCAGTGCTGAGAATGATCCACGTCCTTAATAGTACCTGCTCTGTGGTGGTCCTGTGGGGGTCCTGATCAATAAAGTATACAGAGAATCAGATGAACTACAGTCTGTAAGTGGAGCTCCTATATGGTCAGTGGAGCTGATACAGTGGACAGTGAGTGTAAATACAAGGTGGTTTTAATGTAATTTAACCAGGTCTGCACACGTCTGTATATCCAGTATGTATATATATCAGTATACTTTTTAAGTCATAAACATATAATGGCTGTGGTTGTTGTTAAATGCCTTGAAATACAACTTATTACAATTACAATGTACACTTCAATTTCATTTTGACTACTTTCTTGTGAACTCATAGACAAAATGGCAAAAACTGTGTCCAAATACTTATGAATCATACAGTATTTCCTAATTAACCATCTGTTGAGCTACTGAACGCAGCATAAATGTGCTGGAGCTGGAGGAACCTGAGCAGATGACCTATAAGATTGAAATTGAGAGCTCCACTTCAGCCTTTATGATCTTCTCTGAACTCATTCACACCTTCAGAGTTCAAAAATTCAAAGCAACCCACAGAAACAAAGTTCCTGTTAGATTCATGTACCATCCTCTACTGCACACCACTGTGCACTGCATTTAAACCCACAACCAGGAACTGCATAAACCAGAGGAGCAAACTGTAGCCGCCTAGTGGTGAGAGGGTGTAGCTGCAACGCTGAAATCACTATCACTAAAAAGCCTGAAAGTATATTTGTCTAGTATGTGAATTAAGCTTTGATTTGTCTAAACAAAGACACTTTTGGTGATGTGAGTATTACAATATAATGTTTTCCTGCAGTCATTTGTTATTATCATGTTCTTTAGGTCTGTGTGAAGGTGTGATGGTAAAAGAATAATAGTACTTACTGCTCTGAACAGCATCCAAGGTTTCCTGTGAAGAGAAGCCATTAACACGAATTAAAGTCTACACATACTACAATGTCACCTGTAATGTAATAGTTTTATATTGAACAGCAGGGCTAAATCCTGCTTCTACTGTGTACGTATGAAGCCTAATTGTAAATACGCTGCCTGCTGCCAGAGACATTAGGTGTGTCCTGAGAGAAATAATTATTATCATATGTACTTTATTTGTGGAGACTTACCAAATGGACTCTGATACTACCCTCTCTCTGCAGAGAGTTGATCCCCCCTCATTCTTTGTTTACATTGAAATGACCCTTTTGTTTCTCTCCTTAACCTCCTCCTCTTCTTTGTCACCTTAACTCTGACACCACAAACTCCCCCTTCCCTTCTGACCCTTGTTCTGACTCCTATTTAAAAACCATTGAGTTAGAGTTGGACTGAGTCAGAGATGGACTAGACTAGACTTGGACTGACCTGGCAACAGACCGAAGACCTCAGTAAGCTGTGCCTGGGTATGCTTCTGCATGCACGTGATTAAGACTGCTTCCAGACCGCTAACAGACTGGTGGTGATCAACTGAGCTGTACCCATACGTTTCCTTTGTGTGTCCTAATTCATCACTGAAGGTCTCCTGACTTTTGACTCCTGAAGGCCGAATTTCTAATAGTCTGAAACTGCCTACTAAGTCAGTGGGTACTAGATTGGAGGCAGTATGTACTGCTCGAGCGGTAGAGTGGTAGGCCGGTTTAGTATGTGATTCTAGGTTAGTTTAGTATCTGAAGCATCAGCAGTTGATGGTTTGCTGACAGACCAGAAAGAAACAACTTTCTTTAGAGACCCGTCAGTCCATTGTTGTGTTAAGGAAGAAGATACTCCATTAAAACAAGAACATTTCACTGTGATCCCAAACTTTTGAGCGGTAGTGTATGTATCTGGAGAGGTAGTTTTATCCTCTCTTACCTCTTTAGGTTTCAGGACAGGCTGTGGAACAATGCGACTGAGTCCCTGTACAATCCAGCCAACCACGCTGGGAAAAGAAAGAAAAGAAGGATGTTGATTTATGGGTATAAACACAGTTTGCATTATATAACGTGCACCCTGCAGTGGAAACAGTGCTCAGCAGCTTGTGCTTATCGGGCCACAGCAATAAGACTGAAGCAGTAAGCATTAGGGCTACAGCTGAGCAGAAGCAAACACTGCCAGACAGCTTGTATCTTCATTGCTGGATGAATTCTACTGAAAAGCATTGGATCAGTTGAGCAGTCGTCCTTTCTTGCTCTCTTGTTGACCATTAGTGGGCAAAGCCTCCATGCAGACTACCTCTGCTTTCTAGTTGTTTTGATTAATTATGCGTTTAAATAGCTTTAAGTCTTAGACAGCAGCAGCGTAGCGGCGCCCCCTAGAGAAAAGCTGTCAGACTGACACCTACTTGGTTTCTCCTTCCACACTGGATAGCCACAAGGACATACAAACACAGGTAACGTTTATAAAGAACACTGTTTTCCAAAAGAACATATACAAGTTACAGTAGTTCTAGCTGGACCTACTTTGTGCCTCCTTTGGTCCCCTCCTGTGCTTGGGGTGGCTCCACCGGCGATGGGGCTGGTGCTTAACAAAACATAAAAAACATCAATAAGATGTAGTAAGATTTTTTTTTTTTCAAAAAAAAAAATATATAGCAGGAGGTTTGTTCATGTATGTACACTACCGCTCAAAAGTTTAGGATCACTTTATAATTTAATTTCATGCAATTTTCATGCAATTCACAAACTGTTTTGTCCATTTCACAATTAATGTAAGTGTCAGATGATTTTTAAGGAATAAAAATGTTTGTATTAAAGTCTATTTTTGTATAGAGGCTTATTTTACATATAGTTATTATCAGTAATTCTTAGTCCTCTGTCTAAATCTCCTGGTACGACCACCAGACCAAGTTAAGGATGTTATTGGACTAATTGGTTGCTAGGACACTCTTGCTCAATTGTGATGCACAGCTGAAAAACATTCTACTAATAAGTGAGTATAAAAGGGAGAACAACATTCTAGGTTAGTTTAGTATCTGAGGATCAGCAGTTGATGGCTTGCTTACCGACTAACAATGACCAGAAAGAAACAACTTTCTTTAGAGACCCGTCAGTCCATTGTTGTGTTAAGGAAGAAGATACTCCATTGAAAACAAGAACATTTCACTGTGATCCAAAACTTTTTGAGTGGTAGTGTAGGTGTTGGGAAGAATCCACGCATAGATTCCATGATTAAACCGCATCAGCCTTTTAGGATCTAGAAAGTTCAAGACTAAAGCTCTTCACTGCAAACATATTCAGTAAAGAATAATAATAATAATAAAAAAAAATTTGTATACACATTCAATAGGATTTTAATACACATAAAACACATGAGCCACATTTTGAGAGTTAAGGATTGTTGCAGCCCTGCATGAGACCCCTTGCTCACAGGACCCTTCAGTTCCTCTTAGATAGAAATACAGACCTCCTGACACTGCGTGAGCTGATAGAACATGTGATCGGTTTGACTCAGACAAAGCTACTTAAAAAATCTATAAACTAACAAGCCTCATAGGAAAAGCAAAGTAAAGTCTTTTAACACCACTAACCTGATACAATACTGGGAGAAAACCACTTAAACCAGTACAGTGAGTATCAGAAGACAGCAGAACTAGTAAAGACTGATGTTGTGTGTGCATGTTTACTGTAGCAAACCAGATTTTCTATTGTTTTCAAAGAAACCACAGCACAGAGATCTGCCATCATAAGTGGCAACATGTTGAGCTCGAGCTCAGTGATGGATTAAACCTGATACTGATGTTTTTTGGGAGCCATGGATGCTGAATGTCTCGTGTTGTTAAACTCCAGAACCCCAAAGTGTAGAGAGTATGCCCTCCTGCCTTTCTCCACCTTACATAAACAGTCAACACTAATAAAGCTATAAAAATTAGCTTTGTCGTGCAGAATAGCTTTATTCTACTGCAAACATATGAAAGCTACAGTCCAGCCAAGCCCTCGATATTTACCAGCTATTGGCCAACCATGATGAAAGGTATTTGCTGATCAGTATCTTCCTGAAAAACACTGATCAGTCCATCTCTATATGTACATATATCTTCTTTGGTTTATTTTGGATTACATTTTGGATTACATGTTCTTTGAATTTTGAGGTTTGATGAGGTTTGAGGTCGAATGAGGTTTGAATCGACAGCAATGATAGATAACAGTATATACCGGGTATAGGTGCTGGTGCTGGTGTTGGTGGTGGAGGTGGTTCTGAAGCAGGGATTTCCATCTTAGGCGGTTCTGGGCTGTGCACTGGAGACGGCTGAGGAACCACCTTCTCAAAACCATGCTTTATCCAGTCCATCACCCTGAGAGAGAAAGAACAGGACTGTTATTTATTACTGTTCATGGTCTTTATTGATTGTGAGATGCTTTCCCCACTGTATACTGCTCTTGATACACAATTTTTTTCAGTCGTTCATAATATTAATAATTTATTATTCGTAAACATATTTTTGTCCTGCAGTGAACTGGTGGCCTGTCTGCCTTGGATAGGCTTCAGCATCCTCTGCAACCCAAAAGGATATATGGCTTGGAAAAGTAGGTCTGTTGCTTGCCAGGCTGCCATTGTAAATAAGAATGTGTTCTTAATGACTTGCCTGGTTAAATTAAAGATTAAATAAAAGCAGAATGAGTGAATGAATGGATGACCTTATACATATTACTATCTATCTTTTCATGGACTGGTGACCTGTCCATTGAGGTCCCAGCCTTCCACTCATTGGGATAGGCTCCAGCCTCCACAATCAGGAATATAGGTTGAGATGATGAATAATTAAATATAAAAAATATTTTTTACAATAAACCTAAACTGAGAGTGAGTGAAAGAGGCAAACACAGAAACGGAGAGATGAAGTGAGTGAATAAGTGATAAACGCGGTAGAACCTTGGAGTTAAGGTCTTGCTATCTGCATCTGGCTCTTCATCAGAAACTACCTCCACCACAGGGATTTGAGGGAGAGGCTCGGCGTCTGAGTAGAGAGAACAGTACAAAACCCTCTTTATATTATTATTATATACTTAATGGCCCATCTGGTGATCCACAGTTAGTGCCAGCAATATACATCAGCAGAATCTTAATGCTCAGTAACTGTTTATGGTTAAAGTGTGAGATGGAACATCATCAATGTTCATCATGGAACCAAAAAGTGTGTCTTGTTCATTACATGCAGTGATCTGAATTAAACACGTACCTGCTAGGTCTTTAGCATCATGCACCTGTGGGAAAACAAGAACATCCAAGTCAGCAAGATTCCTATATATATATATTTTCCCTTAACTTCTACATAACCAAATGGTTGAGATGTAAACAAAGTCATTCAATAGGGTTTGGTCTTGAAATGCTTAACACTACAGAAAAGCAACAAGTCAGATCTGTTTACAGTGGTGATGAATGGAACCAGACATCCACCTCTAAAAGCTCCCTCACCGATATGAAATTGTTAAATATAGGCGGCCTGATGTTTGAAACATTGCTGTATTTATGCTCCATAAACTATAACTATAAACTAAACTTTAAAACTATTTGCCACTTGTGTTTGCACACAGATTAATTTAACCCACATTTAACCCATTTGTGCAGTGAAACGCCCACATACATACACACTAGTGAACACACATGCTAGGGGTCAGTGAGCACACTTGCCAGGAGCGGTAGGCAGCCCTGGGTAGCAGTTGGGCTTAGCTTTCTGTCGTTACTTCGTTTTTGCCCTCAGAATAAAGAGGTAGACCAGTTTAGAGGATATACTTTTATTCTTAGGACTGTGGTACCGACGTTCTCTGAGCTCTCAAACTCTGGTCTCAATCCGACTGCATTGTCTTTTATAGGCCCGCCTTCTTGCTCCTTCTGGCCCATGTGGTACACCTGGCACTGTCGTAATTCTCTGGGGGTACAGTGGTTCTTGAATAGAAGTTCCTAAGATAAGTTGCAGGGTCTGCTAAGCCAGATATGTGACTCCCTAAATTGCCGGGGTCCACAAAAGCCCTGACCTTCCTGCGAGCTCTGCAGCATTCTTTGGGCCATCTGTCTCATACGCTTCGAACAACCACTATAGTGTGTATTTTACATATAAAAAAGTGGAAAAAAAACCCAAAACTATGACTATTTTACCATCATCACCATTACATATAAAACTGTGTGGGTTAACTGGTGGTTTTGGATAGTAATAATACAATGTCTATATTTGTGTTGTAGATATGGTGACCCCTGGTTTCCATCACCACCACTGTAAAGAAATTAGAGATTGTAAGTTTCTCTATAATGAACCACTTCACATCAAACCCACTCTGAATGTTTACATCTCAACCACTAAATTGTCCAGAACAATTGATGGAAATCAATTAAGAACAAGTTATTCAATTTCGAAACATTTATTTAACAGAAAACTCTTTTCAGTTGATTTGTTTTCAGTTCCCATGTTCAAGTCCCCAATAATCTCAACATATTAAGTGATGCTGAGGTTCTGGACTCAGTCCATTGTTCTGAGATCAGCAGCGTATTCTTTGTTTGATGTGTCTATATCTTCTTGTCCCAGTGAGGAGCTTACTAAACAGGTAAACATCCTTTCAGACCCCAGAGCGCTGAGGAGTCTTCTCACAGTGGAAGGATGGACAGAAACACCATGTTCTTAGCTCTGAAGATGAAGCTTGATGTTCTCCTCTCTCTCAAAGACCAAAGTGAGTGAGGCCAGTATTCAAGGACTACTAGGTTTTCCAGTCTTGTTCTCTCTATTTTTTTTATTTAAATCTTTTAAAAACTTGTACTTAATGGACATCAGGTACTTGTGGCCTGGAAATTAAATAATTGAAGAGTCTTTGACGTTTGCACAGCCTCTAAATAAAGCTGAAGTCATGACAGCTTAGATAACTCATGAAGCATCATTCATATATTTACTGCTCTCTTATTGCCTTTTCCAGGAGACAGTTTAGGCCAGTTTAGGACAGAAAACGCTCACTTATCCCATAAAAACCGTATCATTTAAATGCAGTCAAGCATCTAATCCAGTTGGAGAGGCTTGGAGTGCTGCGCTCCGATGATGGGCAGTCTCAAAGCGGTCTCAACGAGAGAGTGTTCTCAGTAATCAACACATGACAGGACCAGAAGGAAAGCCTCAGCGCTGCATTGAGGACTGACACATGCGGGCTAGCCTTCAGACTCGCAAATTAATCCAACCCTGCATGGAGTTCCAGAGGTGCAAATCAGCTTGAGAATTATAGGGTATGTTGAACAGGCTTCTCGAACCTTGTGTAATTAACACTAACTTCATCTAATACCATCATTGATCTCTGTAGGCTGATCAGTGACAACACACTTTGTTAGAGATGCAAAGGTGTCAAACGTATTCACATTCATTACTCAGGTAGAAGTATAGATACTAGGGCTTAAAAATACTTTAATAAAAGTTAAAGCTCAAGTATCAGCTCAAGTTTTGTACTTCAGTAAAAGCAAAACTACTTAAAATATAAAAGTAAAAGTAATTTTAGGGAAAGAAAGCTTAGGCCACACCACAGGGGTCTATAGTGCACTAGTCCACCTCCCCAAAACCCCCATTCTTCTAAAAGCCATAATGACTTTAATGTTATATTAAAATGATAATGTTAATAAATTTGGGATGAGCTAGGCTTCCTGTTTCAGCTCATATACGTCCATTGAACATAAATGTAGTTTAGTACAATGTAAATATATTAAAGAAGCATATCTGTGTCCTACTGAACATTAACATGTGTTTCATGGAGCAGAAGATATGATGACTAGTTGTCTATAAGTATTGTAATGAAGTTAAACTTCAAAGACATGTTATCAATAATCTTTACTGGAATGTAAATATACATGAATGAAAACAAACTGAAATGAAACAGGAGTAACGAGACTATGTTCAAAATGTAAGGAGTAGAAAGTACAGATAATGGAGTGTAAATGTAAGGAGTAGAAAGTACTGATAACGGAGTGTAAATGTAAGGAGTAGAAAGTACTGATAATGGAGTGTAAATGTAAGGAGTAGAAAGTACTGAAAATGGAGTGTAAATGTAAGGAGTAGAAAGTACAGATAATGGAGTGTAAATGTAAAGAGTAGAAAGTACTGATAATGGAGTGTAAGTGTAAGGAGTAGAAAGTACTGAAAATGGAGTGTAAATGTAAAGAGTAGAAAGTACTGATAATGGAGTGTAAATGTAAGGAGTAGAAAGTACTGAAAATGGAGTGTAAATGTAAGGAGTAGAAAGTACAGATAATGGAGTGTAAATGTAAGGAGTAGAAAGTACAGATAATGGAGTGTAAATGTAAAGAGTAGAAAGTACTGATAATGGAGTGTAAATGTAAGGAGTAGAAAGTACTGATAATGGAGTGTAAATGTAAGGAGTAGAAAGTACAGATAATGGAGTGTAAATGTAAGGAGTAGAAAGTACTGATAATGGAGTGTAATGTAAGGAGTAGAAAGTACTGATAATGGAGTGTAAATGTAAGGAGTAGAAAGTACTGATAATGGAGTGTAAATGTAAGGAGTAGAAAGTACTGATAATGGAGTGTAAATGTAAGGAGTAGAAAGTACTGATAACGGAGTGTAAATGTAAGGAGTAGAAGTAAAAAGTCAGCTGAAAAATAATTACTCCAGTAAAGTATAACTAACCAACATTTCTACTTAAGTAAGGTAACAAAGTATTTGTACTTCGATACTTGACACCTCTGTAGAGATGCAAGCAAAGCCAGAGGAGAAGCTTTGGTTAGGTTAGCTCCATCCAGCGAGAACCACAAGGCTGTTGTCACTTCAAGTCACTTCACTTACAAGTTCAGAGAAAAATCACATTTGGATAACATCACGCCAAATTTAGCTGATCAGCCAGAACACGTTTGGTGTCTTAAATTTGATTCCTTACTAATAGCCTAAAGCTATCGGGCAAATATGTAATGAAAGACTAGTATAAGTAATAAAAACTGATATACACTCATCAACTATATTGACCAGAATTTGCTGTTTTCTGGAAATAGTCCCTGTTTTTGGTAGCCTGTCCCCAAATATGTCCCTGGTTTTAACCATGACTTAAAAACACACAGGAAAGTCCTGAAGAGTAGCTACAGCAGAGCAGACGGGCAGATGTGTAACTACTATTAATGACTGGCTTAGTTTTAGAGAATACTGCTGTGTAAAACTCCAAACTCACAAGAGAACCCCAACAAACATATTTTCAAGACACAGGGTAACCCACGGATTGAAAACATGATTACATGACATGAAGTTACTACTAGGTGATAAGTATCTGATAAAGACATACAGTCTACTTAAATGTAGCTCCATATCGCATACAAATAGTGCAGCACTTTTAAAACTCTATCACTTCCTCAGCTCCATATAAAACATATGGTATAGGCTGACAGCAGCCGTCTCTGTCTCTTTAGAACTGGAGTCCAGGGGACTGTTTAGGTTGTGGCTATGGGTCTCACTTAACTACACTGGCTCAGTTGGTAGGTCTGAGTTCAACCCGGGTCCAATCTGTTTGGAGTTAGTATGTTCTCCATGCAGTCAGGCAAGTTGGAGATACTAAATTCTTCTACTTGTGAGTGTGTGTATCTGTGTATCTGCCCTGTGATGGACTGGTGACATGTTCAGGGTGTTTTCTGCCTTACACTGGGATAAGCTCCAATGTAAGTTTTAAACATGCTATTATTTCTTCTTCTATGGATGCAGTGTTGAACTGATGCCACAGAGATGCAACTCTAAGAATTCTGAGCTCGAGTCAAACTCAAATATAGCAAATTATAAGTTATAAGTTATAAGATGGCTGTTTAAATGGATTTTTCCGACTTGGAAGTCAGAAACGTCCCAGCTTCCACTTGAATTGAATGCAGTGTTTGCTTCTATTACCAGTTAGTGTTGTAGCTACTGGGCAAAAACTAAAGTACTTTACCAAACGTGTCTTAGTTCATTCACTACATGTACACTAGATTTTTCACCAAAGGATTATCACCAAAAGATTATTAATAACGTCCAACACTTTATTTGGGGTGGAGCTTCTGGAATTAAGACAGCATCAGTGCTTCGCATTATCTGCCAGCGTTTTTTTGCTGATAACCTTAAGACAGGCTTCACCACCGCTACCTCTGTTGAAACCTGAACAGAAATGCTGTATTATTTAAAGGACAGAGATTTTAAGGATTTAGCCAAAATTAGTCTCTAAAATGTTCTCTGCATTGGTGGGCAACAATAACTTATTGATAATATTATGTTTGTCCCTCCCACCACTCAAATGCTTGGCTACATTTTTAAAAAAGATAGCTCTTTAGGGGTTTTTAGTAAAAAGAACCGTAAATTCTACTCAAAATCGTTTTATACTTAGGTAACATTGACACTGTAACAATAGAAGAACCCTTTTTGGTACTGTAGAACCATTTTTGAAAGGATTTCACAAAGAACCATATTGTTGCTGTCCATTGAAAAACATGTATGTATCATATATGTATGTCCATTCTTCCAAAAAAGTTTGGAAAAAAGCTGGTTCCATTGACTTACATAGAAAGTAAAGTATGTTATTGGCCTTTCCTGTAAAGTTGCAATATTTGAGATATATTTGGTCAGCAACGATATATACAACACATTCTCCATCAAATGAGGAACCATTTCATCAAAGAATGCAAAGAAAGAACATTTAAGCAAGAAAAAGGTGCTAATTTTAGAATTCCAGGTTCCACATAGGACCAATCCTTTTACTAAAGAACCCTTGATGATCTTTTTAGGAATGTTCAGCACCAAAAAGGGCTCATCTGTTGTTATGATGTCAAACAATGTGTAACAAAAGAAGAACCCTTTTTGCTGCTAAATAGAACAGTTTTTAAAAAGGTTCTATCTAGAACCATACCTCAAATTACAGACATAAAATGGTTTTATGTAGAATTCATGGGTCTAAATAGAAGTGTTCTTCTATTATTATGATATCAAGAAAGATAAATGCCTCTATGTAGAACCTATTTGAACAGGATTCTATATATCACCAAACAGTGTTCTGCAGAGAACCTTATATCCTTATTAAGGAACGCTTGAAGAATGATATATTGTATAAGTAGTTTTTATAGATGCTCCCCATTACTCTATGTTGTTTGCAAAGGTGTCACAGTACATAAGGGAAGTGCATCATTGCTTATTGACAGAGACTTGTGAATTACAGTGACTTGGTTGAGTTATTTCAGAACTATTTACCATCAATATTTGCTCACAGCGGATAACTATCTGGCTCATAACTATCTACCATAGACGTATACCTCTACCATAACAGAACACAGGGACTATTACTATACAATTAATAGAATTACAATTACAATTTTGAACTGCTGTTTTGTGTTTATGTTCGTACCTCTGTGACTTCCTGTGAGTCTGTCTGCTGTTTGTACTTGTCGTCAGGTTGTGGAACCACCTTGCCTAATCCCTGCACAATCCAGCCCATCACTCCAGCCCTGAGAGAGGAGAGGAAATCATTCCATAAGGCAGCGAGCGGCCAGTAAAATTCTCTATGTAAACACTAGGAGGCAGCAGCGGACTGGCAAAGCGATTCAGGTAAGCAGGCAAGCAGAGGTCTATGTCAGTGTTTTCCAGCTCCATACTGCACTATTCTGCTAACACTATATATATATATATATATATATATATATATATATATATATATACACAGCATTTCATTTACAGCTTTGAAATGAAGGGTGTTAATAGAGGACATTGCTGTGAGAATCTGACTGCTTTCAGCCACATGAGCAGGTAGTGATGTTGGATGATCTGGCTCACTCCAACTCTTCCCAAAGGTACTGAATAGAGCTCCACAGCCCAATGCTGGGTAGCTCCAACTGCTGCTTGGCATTGGAAACAGTGACCGTAGGCTCATGTGACTCATTCTATTGGTCATTGCTTCTCTATAGAGAATATACAAGCAACAGTGGGTGCAGTGAATCAGCCAGATCCAATGATTAGAAGGTCTGTTTATAGGCAATACTCCATCCATAGTGGGCTTAAGCGCCCCTTAAGCGGGGGTAAACAATCCTACGTCCCCCATAGACGACAAAGGCAACACAGAGAAAGTGGAGACGTGTTTCTAAATTTGTACTTTGAACTAACCAGTATAAATTAATTTCACTAAGCTGATGAGTAACCAGTCAGCGTAGTTGTTGGTTGTGCTATAAATGAAATCTAATGTAGATCAGGTCTTTACTGGACTAGGTCAGTTATCAGAGCACAGTGCTAATGCTAGCTAGCATAATATTTGTAGGGCAGGGCTTAAAAGTAAAATATATCACATAATGTTTATGAATATAATGAAACAGATAAATATGGGTAGGTATCTCTGGCCATTCAGTGGGTTTATAGCACCAGACTGCTGGGAAACTGAACTGATGACACTAAAGATGGAGTCTTGTTACCCTAAAGCGTAACCTTACATTCTATGACATAGTTTATAGTTGTACTGCTAGTTTCCATTACAGTCTATGGTGAGTGTCAATGGCTTTCACCCAAAAAGGGGACGTGGTTTAGGCTAAAGGATGTGCCGCTCTGACGTAGACACTTTTGGCATATGGTATACTTTTGAGAATATCTTTATTATAAAACGCATTATCACTACAATATAAAACAAAGAGTGACTGACTCTGAATGTCTTTAACTTGCATGAGCAGCAGTGCTTAGCCAAGCAGATACACTAGAAGCTGTGTACAAACTAAGCCACCTAAGCTGCAAAGCATACAAAGAGACAAGTTACTTCGGTCAGATTACTCTGAGTGATCTGGACATTAACATCTAATTAAATTCTAATTAAAGTCCAACTAAACTGAGAACCTCTAGACTATAAAGACCGGAGCTGGTAAACAAAGGCCTGAGCATTAGCATCGACAAAGTGAGATCAGGGCCTATTTGGGATGTTATTGTCCCAGATAATATCCTCCAGAGAAAGTGCTATGAGCAACAGCTGAGTGTGGCTGGCAAAGATGCAAATGGGATTTGCTAAACTGTGACTTAGCATTCAGAGGTGGGTAAATTGAGAGGAATACAGTTCTGAGTATTTTAAAATGACTGTACTGGTTATCATACTGTGTCCTTGTACTGGTTCCTTCTTCTGTGGAAGCGTGGAAGATTTATGCTTTAATGTTATTATGACCACTTCCCACTTTCGACGGTGTGTAGGTGGCAGCGTTATGGTCTAGGGAATGCTTTGGTGGTATTCTTTGGATCCACTCATCCATGTGGAAGGTACTCTTAAACGATTCAGGTCTGAATCCATCCTTGCAGATCATGTACACCATGCATGCTGGTTGTCTTCCTTGGGGCGGATGAGATCCTCCAGCAAGACTAGGAATGTCCCACATTGGTTGGAAGAGCTGACCAAGACTTCCAAGTACTACCCTGGATCCCTAATTCCCCAGACATGAACCCAATTGAGCATCTGTGGGACCACTTGGATGGTGGTATTGGCTCTATGGATCCTCCTCCACGCTCCCTCCAGCAGCTGTGGGATGCACTGCAGTCAGCATGATACCTCCAGATACCTGTGACAACCTACTAGGACCTTACTGCTTCTCCCAGTCCGTCTAGCTGCTGTCAGTGCTGCACACGGCGGCTACTCTGGATATTAGCTGGTGCTCATAATAATGTGACTCCACTGTGAACACTGTATAAGCGAAGTTACAGCACTTTCACTAGAGGATGCCTGTAAGCTCCTCTGCCCTCCTCAGTGAGCATTCTTTCATTAGAAGCTGTGTCAGCGTTTCTCGGGCCATATATTCCTTTGTTAGGAGCCTGATTAAATAGAGCCTGTATGCAAAACTGCATGTTAAATGGTCTATTTGCTCTGAGCTGTATGTAACCGCCGTCCAGTGCATTAAATTCTACGTAGCATTCGGCTATTTTGCTCAGCAGAAAGGTTTAGCCGTGTGTCTACTCACTCTTCACCCGCTTTACTGCAATCCAGGATGAAGAGGGGAGCAAATATATGACAGGTGTATGTCAAACACATCGTATAAACCAAAACACACACAAATACACACCAAACACAGACACTAAAACACATGTACACACTCTTAAAGTGAGATTACACCAACATTTCTGAATGAGTGAGGTGTAAACAAAGTCATTTAAAGGGGTTAAATGTGAACGGCTGTGTTCTGGAGAAACGTGGTGGTGGTGGTGGTGATAGAAACCAGACGTCTGAAGTCTCTAGAACAAAGTCGTTTTAAATACATTGCGATACATTTCAGATTTGTGACACACAGCATACACCAGTCAGCTAAACCCGCCATATAGGAGCTTCACTTACAGACTGTAGTTTATCTGATTCTCTGTATACTTTATTACTCTGTACTTCAATAATCAGGGCCCCCACAGGACCACCACAGAGCAGATACTATTAGGGAGGTGGGTCATTCTCAGCACTGCTGTGACACTGACGTGGTGGTGGTGTGTTAGTGTGTGTTGTGCTGGTGTGAGTGGATCAGACACAGCAGTGCTGCTGCTGCTGGAGTGTTTAAACACCTCAGTGTCACTGCTGGACTGAGAATCGTCCACCAACTAAAACTATCCAGACAGCAGTGTCCTGTGGGCGGCGTCCTGTGTCCACTGATGAAGAACTAGAGGAACACAAACTGTGCAGCAGCAGATGAGCTACTGTCTCTGACTTTCCATCTACAAGGTGGACCAGCAAGCAGTAGGAGTGTCTAATAGAGTGGACTCAGCACTGTTTCGTCTGATCCACTCACACCAGCACAACACACACTAATATGCCACCACATCAGTGTCACTGCAGTGCTGAGAATGATCCACCCTCTAATAGTATCTGCTCTGTGGTGGTCCTGTGGGGGTCCTGATCATTAAAGAACAGAGTAATAAAGTATACAGAGAATCAGATGAACTACAGTCTGTAAGTGTAGCTCCTGTATGGTCAGTGGAGCTGATACAGTGGACAGATGCTGTAGAAACAATGAGTTGTAATGTTATGGCTGATTGGTGTATATACTGTGTAGGTCTCTACAATTAACCATTTCACATCAAACTGCTCTGAATGACGTCTCAGTGATCCGAATGTAATGAAGTGTAATGTAAAAGTCTTGGCTTGCCAGTTCTACCTGTTGCTTACTGCATTTTCCTCCTACATCAGGGGGAATGAGAGCGAGAGAGTGTAGGAGGGAGAGAGAGAGAGAGAGAGCGAGAGCGAGAGAGGGAATAAAAGAAAATTAGGATGAATTATAATATTAGTATGATTACTTAATTTGCTTGTTTGAGGGGGGAGTGGGGTGGGTGATGAGTAATGCATCCAATATAACCCGCTAGTACAATCATATTTAACCTGATGCAGGAACAAGCACCGCGTCTGATCTTACACTGTTTAAATTATTATTGATCACAATAACGGGAGATTCATGTGTACCTTGGCTTCCGAGTTAGCTCTGCCCAGTTTGGGGGTGGATACAGGCTGGGGGAGGGCGCTGGTAAACCCCTGAGACAGCCAGGTCAACACCCCACTCTGAGAACTGCGGAGAGAGAGTGTGAAACAGAAAAGAATGAACGTTGTATCGCCCGATGATTGTTACAAACAAATGTAAGTCATTTAGACTAAAACAATGCTAATTAATCAGGGGAGAGGAAATGTGTTGTTCTCTTAATGAGTCTGTCCAGTCTCTCGACGGCAGACAAGAAAAGACAAACTTATAAAGGGGGCTGGGTCTGTTTTGGGAAGCCCACTAGACCCAGTGCAGGTGGTGAGAGACAGGGGGATGTTAGCCAAGCTGGCATCTATGCTGGAGAATGACTCCCACCCCATGCATGAGACTCTAGCAGCACTGAGACTGAGACAGGCTGCTTCACCAGCACTGCTCCCCATAGACCACACACACACACACACACACACACACTTAAACACTACACACTGCTCCCAGCAGACCACATACATACACACTTAAACTCTACACACTGCTCCCAGCAGACCACATACACACAGTTAAACTCTACACACTGCTCCCAGTAGACCACATACACACACACTTAAACTCTACACACTGCTCCCAGCAGACCACACACACACACACTTAAACTCTACACACTGCTCCCAGCAGACCACACACACACACACACACACAATTAAACTCTACAAACTGCTCCCAGCAGACCACATACACACACACTTAAACTCTACACACTGCTCCCAGCAGACCACACACACACACACTTAAACTCTACACACTGCTCCCAGCAGACCACACACACACACACTTAAACTCTACACACTGCTCCCAGCAGATCACATACACACACTTAAACTCTACACACTGCTCCCAGCAGACCACATACACACAGTTAAACTCTACACACTGCTCCCAGCAGACCACATACACACACACTTAAACTCTACACACTGCTCCCAGCAGATCACATACACACACTTAAACTCTACACACTGCTCCCAGCAGACCACATACACACACACTTAAACTCTACACACTGCTCCCAGCAGACCACATACACACACACTTAAACTCTACACACTGCTCCCAGCAGACCACATACACACACACTTAAACTCTACACACTGCTCCCAGCAGACCACACATACATACACACTTAAACTCTGCACACTGCTCCCAGCAGATCACATACACACACACTTGAACTCTACACACTGCTCCCAGCAGACCACATACACACACACTTAAACTCTACACACTGCTCCCAGTAGACCACATACACACACACTTAAACTCTACACACTGCTCCCAGCAGATCACATACACACACTTAAACTCTAGACACTGCTCCCAGCAGACCACATACACACACACTTAAACTCTACACACTGCTCCCAGCAGATCACATACACACACTTAAACTCTACACACTGCTCCCAGCAGACCACATACACACACACTTAAACTCTACACACTGCTCCCAGCAGACCACATACACACACACTTAAACTCTACACACTGCTCCCAGCAGACCACATACACACACACTTAAACTCTACACACTGCTCCCAGCAGACCACACATACATACACACTTAAACTCTGCACACTGCTCCCAGCAGATCACATACACACACACTTGAACTCTACACACTGCTCCCAGCAGACCACATACACACACACTTAAACTATACACACTGCTCCCAACAGACCACATACACACACACTTAAACTCTACACACTGCTCCCAGCAGATCACATACACACACACTTAAACTCTACACACTGCTCCCAGCAGACCACATACACACACACTTAAACTATACACACTGCTCCCAGCAGACCACATACACACACACTTAAACTATACACACTGCTCCCAGCAGACCACATACACACACACTTAAACTCCACACATTGCTCCCAGCAGACCACATACACACACACTTAAACTCTACACACTGCTCCCAGCAGACCACATACACACACACTTAAACTCTACACACTGCTCCCAGCAGACCACATACACACACACTTAAACTCTACACACTGCTCCCAGCAGACCACATACACATTTAAAGTTATTATGAAACTCATATTGTGATCTTTTTTATAAATTGATCACTTTTTATCATTTTATTTGGGCCCAGAAGTTTTAAAGTCAGGGTTGGGGACATGGCCAAAGTAGCAAAATATTGATGTTTAAATCATTATAAAAATGGAAATCATAATTATTTTGGTCTTTTTTAGTGATGAACGGAATAATCTTTTTAATACCTAAAATATTTGTTTTGTATTAAAGTAATTTTAAATTTTAAATTTATAACCTAGGGACATAAAAGTTCCCCTAATTGAAGAATCACCCATAAACAGAAATGCAAGCTAAATATTTAGCAGTTACAATCTGACCTGAGATACCAGAATGTTACGGTTGCACCATTTAAGGTTGCACACAGAAAGCAGGATATAAAAAGATTGCTGTGAATTCTTGCTATATCTATTTGTACAGGCAGTCGCACTTTACTTTAGACATTTTTCTGTTTTTTTTCTTCGCTGCCACTCGGTTAGTCTTTCTGACACATGTCTGCAGTGACACCCATCAACTGTCACATCATGTGAATGCTGTTTACACCATACTCTATTACACTTAAATACATAAATACTATTACAGCTCTGGAAGAAGATTTAACAAGAAGAAATAATAAGCTATAAATGGTATAAACATGCTGTTGTTTTCTCTTTGGTTGGTGGGGTTTTTGGGAGACCTCATGAGCCAACTTTGGCCTGCTGGTCAGGTTTTGAGCAGCCCTACTTTAAAAAACAGTGATAACAAAAGCAGGGTGTAATTTAATAACAAACTAAACTCTGTATTCATCAAAAGGTACTATGTTTGTCCGGAAAAGAATTCCTGACTTTGGACAAAATGCAAATACAAGTTGGAAGCGATAGAACCTGTTGACATATAAATCAAATATAACCCGAATATGTAATGTTTATACATAATAACCAAAGATGTAACAAGAAAAACTAATTTGATTTGATTTGATCTGATGCAATTCAGAGGGTTTTTTTATACGGCATATATTGTGTATGCTAATATTTTCATATTCAGTTAATTAGTGGATTTAGCATTGCACAAGCACAGTGTTTTAAACAGAAGTTGTACTTCATGGAAAAAAAACTCAAGTTAGGCCACTAATCGCTAGCTAACATGGTAGATATGGTAGTACACCTGGTGCTGGACAAGGCCGGGAAGACCCCAGTCACCCCAACAATGCACTCTTCTCTCTGTTGAGGTCAGGGTAATGCTTTCGCACCCTGAGGGCAAACAAAGAGAGGATGAGGAGGAGCTCCCTCCCGCAGGCCATATAGGCCCAGGACCAGGGCTGCAACTAAGACCACCTCCTGCACACCCATCCTAGTCAATTGCTTAGGTTTATGTTGCACACAGTCTTCACTTTTCTGTTTCTGTATTAACTTTACAGTAGAGGACCAAAACTGTCTTCACTTTCAATGTAAGCCAATGGAACCAGATATTTATACAACCTGTTTTGGAGCATTTCTATTGGTCTATTCATCTTGAAACTTTCCCAGGAAATAAAGAACAGCTGTCAAGTTCAAAATAGAATATAGAAAAATTTAGATACATGTTTTCCCTGGGCAGTGCTGCTATTTATGTATATTAGTGTATATATAGTAAATGATATATATTTATATATTTTTTATTCAGACTATATTTTTATGTGTATTTAAATCCATCCAACTATCCAGCCAATATGTTTTGCATTATTCTGCTAGTCGGGGTCACGGGGGGGGTTGGAGCCAAACCCAGCGTCATCAGGCGAAGGCGGGGTACACCATGGACAGGTTACCAGTTCATCACATGGCCAACACTCACTCACACACTCACACCTACGGGCAGTTTAGAGTGAGGATCCTAACATGCATGTGTTTGGACTGTGGGAGGAAACCGGAGTACCCGGAGGAACCCACTCAAGCACTGAGAGAACATACACACTCCACACAGAACCACCCGGACCGGGAATCCAACCCTGGATTAATTTAACATTATTATTATTATTATTATTACTATCATTGATTATTATCCACTTTACATATAGTTTAGTATTATTCTATTATTGTTTCATGTGATTTGTGTCTGTGTGTCTCATCAGGAGGTCGAGGTGTTCGCATTGTAATGTATGGTACATCGGTGTCACTATACACTATACACTGTGTGCAGCCCTGGTTACCGGCGGTAAACAGAGCTAAGCTGTGCGAGCTGAGGTCGTGGTTTATTCAAGACCATTTATCCTGATAACCCTGATCATCCTGTCCAGGCTGTGCAAACACCTGGACCGAGCACCCAGTAGGTCAGCAGGACATGGCTGCACTCCAGCGTGCTGAGAGAAGAACTGGAGCTCCCACATTCACACACACGTACCTGTTTTCCTCAGAGACTTCCTCTTTAGGCTTAGCAGGATTGTCGGCTGTTAAACAGAAAGAAAAACAGAACAGTTTTAAAAACAACAGTCAGACACTTTTCTCTTTCATGTGTTCTTTTTTTACTTTACTATGTTCTGTTCATCTTCCCGTACAAAGCACTTGAGATGTAAATGAAATAGAAAGTGCTTAATTAATAAGATTTTTTTTATTATTATTCTTTTTCATCATAATTAGTATTTAGACATGCACCACGACCCTGTCAGACAACACTGTAGACAATTAAAGGGGAATTCCACCAACTTGTATTTTTTTTAAAGGTCGGTTTAGTGTGAAATGCTATGTTCTGGAAATACTTGCTAACTCCTCTTTACAGTGGTTGTGGTGATGGGAACCACCATAACAAATTTAAAATATATCAAGTGTCAACCAATGTACTGCACAATGAAATCAGAGAGAGAGTTTCTGTGCAAAGAAAAACTTTCAGTGTAAGTCAATGTAAGGACCTTTTATTTCAAGTGCTTTTTGTAGCATTTCTATTGGTCCATTCTTAAGGAAATTTCACAGGACATATAGAGCAGCTGTCGTGCTCAAATGATATAGAAAATTGAATATTGACGAAAGTAGAGACACATGTTTTTTTCTCAGGAGGGCAACTATGTATAACTAATGGGGAAAATAAAATAACAATGCAGTAAATATTCTCTAAAATGATTCGAATGCCAGAACAAATAAATTGAGTTTTTAAGAAACTTTTTTTTTTATTTGAGAAATATTCACTTTCTTCAAGTTCTACCTTTTCTATCTCAGAGCGACTCAGAGAAACTCATTCATGTGTTTGTTACAGCAGAGTTGATTATTGTAATGGTCAGAGTTGATTACTGTAATGGTCAGAGTTGATCGCTGTAATGGTCAGAGTTGATCGCTGTAATGGTCAGAGTTGATCACTGTAATGGTCAGAGTTGATCACTGTAATGGTCAGAGTTGATTACTGTAATGGTCAGAGTTGATCGCTGTAATGGTCAGAGTTGATCGCTGTAATGGTCAGAGTTGATCACTGTAATGGTCAGAGTTGATGACTATAATGGTCAGAGTTGATTACTGTAATGGTCAGAGTTGATCACTGTAATGGTCAGAGTTGATCACTGTAATGGTCAGAGTTGATCACTGTAATGGTCAGAGTTGATTACTGTAATGGTCAGATTTGATCACTGTAATGGTCAGAGTTGATTGCTGTAATGGTCAGAGTTGATCGCTGTGATGGTCAAATTTGATCACGGTAATGGTCAGAGTTGATTACTGTAATGGTCAGAGATTGTTTTTAAAAAAACAGGAAAGAAATACATTTTTGGCCTAAAGCTGATCTTTAAACTATCATAAAACAAGTCTTAGCCATCTGGCAGCATATTTGTAACAATTCTATGCAATAACTTTCTATGAGGGATTAAAACTAAGATTGAATATTGACTCATACAGATCTGGGCCCAGTTTACCAAAAGCATCTTGGAGTTAACTCAGAGAGAGAATGTTTACTGTGAAGCTCACTCTATCATTGTGCTAAGATAATAGTCCCATAGTCCTACGATTTTGTCGCTGTCCTTAGAAAAAATACGTTTCTTCAAAATTACAGGAGAGACTTTACAAAATCATTCTTCACATTCAGTGTAAGTTAAGCTACAGATAATCATTTGGCAGCATATTTCTATATTTGTATAGTGTATATTATCACCACCACTGTGAACAGTTCTGACTCTGTATCAGACACACTTATACGTATTCTAACAATGGATTATTGATTGGTGTACTGATTGATAGAATTATATAGAAATTTTGAAATTTCAGTGTGATTCCCCTTTAATGATTAACTGTAATTGTTACAATCAGACTGCAACATTTACACCTACCTGATTTCGACTCCTCTTTGACAGGTGCGGCTGCTTCCTGCAAGAGTGTCACAAACAACGTATGCTGAGACATATTGCTCAGTTGGAGGAAACCAAAATAGCATCGCATCTCAGAATCACAGCAGCGGACTTCCTGATGGTTACGTTTCTGATTTCACATTTTACAACAATTATTATAGAATATTTTATACATTTGAACAAAACTGATCAAAATCTAATTACTTCACTATTATTATTATTATTATTATTATTATTATTATTATTATTATTATTATTATTATTATTATTATTATTAACAACAACAACAATAATAATATGAAATACATGCATACTTACTGAAGCTGCATTGTTTTTCTCTTCGTCTCCAAGTTTTCCGGGTTTTTCGGGAGGCTGTGGAACAACTTTCACCACCCAGCTAAACATCCTGCAACCCAAAAAACACAATGACACACAACAGTGTATTAGAGATGACCCCACGTTTAACCTGGAGTGAGAGTGTTCACTGTGATGCTCGCTCTACCATTCAAGAGTCATGTTTGATGCTTTTGTGAGAGTGAAAGATTAGCCCTAATTATAAGTAATAAGTAATATTTTGTAGAAACATTCATTTTACAGGAAAGTGAAATAATTAAAATTTACTGATGGAAAAAAATTAAAATCAATGGACACAAAATGTATATATATACATATTTAATTGAACAGCAATTATTTTTTTAAAAAAAACTACTAGGCAGTAAAATAATCAGTTTTTAACAGAAGCACAGTGGTAAACCACAAATGTTGTAGCTTGTTCAGGCAATGAATGTCAAACAAACACATTTATGATAATGCTTAGTTCTGCAAACACCCCTATGGGATGCTAGTAGTTTGTTAGCACCAAGCTGACATTCATTTGCATAAACATTCGTTGGTCATTTTAGATTAAACACAAACAGTTCAAGATTCCTTATGTTTAAGCTTGGAGGAGATATTAACCTATATTTTACAGTGAATTTTTTAGTAAACTGGCCTGTCGTAGAGCTACTACTTAGAGCTTCCATTTCCTACAACTGGCTGGAATACGTTTGTCAGGTTACCACTCATATTCACTGCCACTGAGACTTCTTTCTCAATGATTGTAAATCAAAACATGATTGGTTGAAAGGTTGAGAGAACCAATAAAAGAAATATAACATTTGTGCCTGTAAGTAGAAGAGTGGATAATTAATTTGAATTTGAGGAAAAGTAATACAGTTAGTGTTTTTATGCAAAGGACAATAATATTATTATACTAAACATTATTTCAGAGCACTTTTATGCCTAGCAATGGCCTATAGCAACACTTTAGCAACCAAAAGGGTAACCATAGCAATGGCCTATAGCAACACTTTAGCAACCAAAAGGGTAACCATAGCAATGGCTTATAGCAACTTCATCACAACCACCTGGGATGCTAAAGCAATGGCCTATAGCAACATCTTAGCAACCATCTAGGATACTATAGCAGTGGCCTATAGCAAAGCCATTGCAAGCACCTTGGATAATATAGCAATAGCTCATAGCAACTCCGTCACAACCACCTGGGATATAATAGCAATGGCCTATAGTAACACCTTAGCAACCAAATGGGATACTATAGTAATGGCCTATAGCAAAATCTTTGCAACCACCTTGGATACCATAGCCAAAGCTCATAGCTACTCCATCACATCCACCTGGGATACTATAGCAATGTTCTATAGCAACTCCATCACAGCCACCTAAGCAACTAAATAGGATACCATAGTAATGGCTTATAGCAACTCCATCACAACCAACTGGGATATATTAGCAATGGCCGATAGCAACACCTTAGCAACCAAATGGGATACTATAGTAATGGCTTATAGAAACGTCATCACAACCACCTGGGATGCTAAAGCAATGGCCTATAGCAACATCTTAGCAACCATCTAGGATACTATAGCAGTGGCCTATAGCAAAACCATTGCAACCACCTTGGATAATATAGCAATGGTTCATAGCAACTCCATCACAACCACCTGGGATACTATAGCAATGGCCTATAGCAACACCTTAGCAACCAACTGGGATACTATAGCAATGGCCTATAGCAAAACCATTGCAACCACCTTGGATACCATAGCAATAGCTCATAGCAACTCCATCACAACCACCTGGGATACTATAGCAATGGCCTATAGCAACACCTTAGCAACCGACTAGGATACTATAGCAATGGCCTATAGCAAAATGTTTGCAACCACCTTGGATACCATAGCAATAGCTCATAACAACTCCATCACAACCACCTGGGATACTATAGCAATGTTCTATAGTAACTTTATCACAGCACCCTAGCAACTAAATGGGATACCATAGTAATGGCTTATTGCAACTCCATCACAACCACGTGGGATATCCTAGCAATGGCCTATAGCAACACCTTAGCAACCAAATGGGATACTATAGCAATGGCCTATGGCAACACCTTAGCAACCAAATGGGATACTATAGTAATGGCCTATAGCAAAATGTTTGCAACCACCTTGAAAACCATAGCCAAAGCTTATAGCAACTCCATCACAACCACCTGGGATACTATAGCAATGTTCTATAGCAACTTCATCACATCACCTTTGCAACTAAATGGGATACCGTAGTAATGGCTTATTGCAACTCCATCACAACTATGGCAACACCTTAGCAACCAAATGGGATACTATAGCAATGGCCTATAGCAACACTTTAGCAACCAAATGGAATACTATAGCAATGGCCTACAGCAACAGCTTAGAACTCACCTGGGAAACAGTTATCACGCAAACAGTTCTATTACATACGTTCCAGCACTAATTAATTATGTAATTAACCTACATGTAAATGCAATGCAGTACACATCACATTCATAGTGAAATAACTATACCTGTAGACTTTTAAAGGTTAAGTCTCTACACGACCTCTGAAATGCAGCTACAGTAACTAAGACCACCTAAGACTCTGTACAAATAGATGTTGACATGATGTGTTCCTCGACTTTCACTCTTTCGCCCCGTGGAGACACAACCTGTCTCCTTCTCCGTCCGGCGCTCTCTAAAGGCCTTTAGCTGGGGGGGGAGATCATGGATGTCTGTGTGGTAAGCTGTCACCGCTAATCAGCGATTAACGTTTCTGACCCTAATCTGCACAGGCCTGAGAAAGAAGTGCCCCCCACCTGGGGCCACTGCAGTGAGCCTAGCGCTAAGTTCCTCTGCCAACCTGAGAGAGAGCGAGAGAGATACTCCAGGCTGCATACCAACAGAAATCTGACAACCTGTTGGTTCTGGTGTCACTCTGGAGCATTTTTTCTTTCCAGAAAGAGAGTAAAAACCTGACAAATTCACACGGCCCGAGAATTAGTCCAGCCTGGTCATGTGCCAAATACTAATAAAGGAATAAATGTTCGCAAAAACTTGATAGTGTGATAACAACCAGTCATGCAACCTCAATAAACATATATGATCAGATTGCACACCAACTAATTATTAGTCTTACATTTAATTAAATGTCAGTATCCTGGTTAGATCAATCAGACATTCAGATACTATCACAATACATATGGTTATAATATCCTACCAATATAGATGCAGGCTATAATATATATTCAAGCATGGAGTCTCACCAAAGTAAGAACTAATCTGAATATTTTATGTCAAACATGCTACATGGTTTGTTTCCTGAGCCACATTTTTCCCTACAGTATGCCAGTCAATGTCAATATCCTGGTTAGATCAATCAGACATTTAGAAACTATCACAATACATACGGTTATAATATCCTACCAATATAGATACTAGGCTGTAATATATATTCAAGCATGGAGTCTCACCAAAGTAAGAACTAATCTGAATATTTTATGTCAAACATGCTACATGGTTTGTTTCCTGAGCCACATTTTTCCCTACAGTATGCCAGTCAATGTCAATATCCTGGTTAGATCAATCAGACATTTAGAAACTATCACAATACATATGGTTATAATATCCTACCAATATAGATACTAGGCTGTAATATATATTCAAGCATGGAGTCTCACCATAGTAAGAACTAATCTGAATATTTTATGTCAAACATGCTACATGGTTTGTTCCTGAGCCACATTTTTCCCTACAGTAAGCTTAGAAGGAAGATTTACCTTTAGTGTTCAGCAGTACACACTCATCCCAGAGATCGGTGACAGCGCTGGAGGACAGGCAGGTGAAGAAGTGGTGGGATTAGCTGTGAGGAGGCTAAGCTAACAGGATTAGGGTCTCGCACGGAAGGATGGAGGAGGAGGAGGAAGGACTTGGACCTGATTGGCTCTGTAGAACTTTGAACACAAAGTCTGGCCCACATTGAATGGAGATCTATGCAGAATCAGAGTAGGCCAAGAACCCATTCACAGAGGCCAGCCAATCAGCTACATTCACTTATCAGTTACTGATGCTATCCATATTGTAGCCCAGTATTTCTCAAGTCTGCTACATCCTTTGTGGGTAGTAAGTGTCCCCAGTTTGAGAACAGATGTTGCCCTTACGTTCATGGCTGACTAGGTTCCACAGAGCTGCTCTTGGCTCAGTGTTTAGGTGGATCTGCCTAATGATAACAAAACTGCATCCAGTAATCGAGCATATCATTGCTGTCCAAAGACAAACATGTATCTCTATATTTGTTGGTTTTCATTTTTCTGTATCATCTAAACACGACAGCTGTTCTTTATGACCTGTGAAATTTTTATGATGAATGGACCAATAGAAACGCTCCAAAATTACCTGGAATAAAACCTCTTTATATTAACTTACATTGAAGGTAAAGATAATTGTTGGTCTCTCTGGTAATGTCACTACTTTGTAGATACTTGTTTATCTTTGGACAGCCATGATATATTGGTATATATTAGAGGTCAGTAATAGGTGGGCCACAGTCCGGGTCCGGACCCAGACATTGTCCAATGTGGACCCAAAGCGATAAACTATTAAGATGTATTTAATTTTGAATGTGTTTATTTTTTAAGCATTAAAAATATTTTGGATAATATATATAACATTCTCTAAAAAAGAACGTTGATGGCGAAACCCAACTGTTTAAACCAGAAATGGAGAGACTTACGTCTATTCTTCCCACAGGCGGCTCCAAACCAACAGGTCCAGCTGTGAAACTGTTAACGAGAAGATGCTGAAGATGATGTTTTTTCTGTTTTTTTAAAAAGCATTCTGTTTTTTAATGTAGCCCTTGTTTTGACTTCAAGTGAGGAAAAAAAACATTTACTAGAAGTTTATAAATAATTTATTCAGTTCAGCATTTAAACAGCAAATATACTGAAGGGTATTTGTAATTAGTTTGTCTTTCAGTTGCTGATAGTATAAGATGCTGAATCATAACACAAGTTAGAAATAATGACGGTCCTGACCTTGGCTTGAGGAAATTTCCTCTAACTGGACCTTACTGACTCTAATTAAACACCCCTGTATATATGATCAGCACTGTCACCTCACAGTAAGATGATCTGGGTTGGATTCCCGGTCCGGGTGGTTCTGTGTAGAGTGTGTATGTTGTCTCCGTGCTTGAGTGGGTTTTCTCCAGGTGCTCCGGTTTCCTCCCACAGTCCAAACACATGCATGTTAGTAGAGATAGTAAAAAAAAAAATGAAAACGACAATAAACAGCAACCCACCAGTGGACTGCCAGCTTTACCGTCAGTGGATCATCAGTGGTCAGTGAACTGAAGGCAGTATGTCTGCAGTATAATAAGTAGCACTCAAACAGCAGACAGTTCTGGGCCAATTCATACACGAGTATTATTTGAGTATTGGGCCAAAAATAGCCATGTGGGCCAGAATAGGTATAGAGATTCTGGAGAATTTCTGTGGTTATGCCTTGTATCTACAATTGTGGGCCAATCTTGGCATGAATGTTATGGACCAACAATTCAGTTAGGGCCAAAGTTGGGCCACAACCTTTATTTCTACTTTCTTTACCTTATGTGGGCCAGAACAAGCACAAGTGGGCCAGACAAGTTCTGCTAACTGGGCCTCTGAGGCACGTCTGCTAACTACACTCCAGCATTGGCTGGGAGATTCCGCAATTCAGTCCAACCTCCCACCAAACTTGTATTTCTCCTGCAGTTCTACCTTAATGTATTCTAAGTACATTAAGCTCATTGCTGGACCCGAGTATCCTAGCATACAGTGAGCAGGTAGCTGATTGGGTGATAGCAGGTAGTTTGTCTTGTTGATTGGTTGTCAACAGATAGAGAGATTTGATTAGTCTACTGTACGTCACTGAAATGAAGGCTGCACACCTCTGTATTGTATATCCTTTTCTGTCACAGAGATCCTTTATCCTCTATGAATCAGCCAGTCTAGACTCACACATATAAATCACTGGACGTCCTCTGTTAAAACTAATCCAGCTCGAATAGAGCAGAAGCTCTTAAACCAAAAACATTGAACTCATTGTTTCTGTGATGTCACATATATAATTGATGAGTGTTTTTTTATTCGTGGAAAATATATGAAAAGATAATATTTGTTCTATAAGAGATATACATACTCAGTTTAATATGGAGTTCAAAGCTGTGCAAACATAATAGAAACAATTACAATTTATAATTGAAATAATTGTCTTTCCAATATTAATAGTGATACATAGAATAAAAAAAGTTTTAATATGAAAATGAATTCTTTGTGAATTAACTAATAGAAATTCTCCAAAATGACTTAATAATATAAGTTAATAGAATCTCGTTACATTAACCTACATCTATATAATAATACTATATAAGCTGCATCCAATCACATGACACCCTGGTGAAATCAGGAATACTGAGAAGATATGGAGAAACAGTTTCAGTCAAATTCTACAGCTTGAGTTATTTTCCAGCTCTCTCTTCTTCCTCAGATCAAATTGTGAGGAGCTCCAGCCGGAGATCACCTGACCGCTGAGACTGGGTTAATCACTGCCTCATGAATCAAAGCCAAGAAACAGCACATTAGCTCTCTCACCTTTGACCTTACAGTGGCGGCTTCCAGACTTCCAGCCAACCGTCAGACTTCAGAAATCACCAGCCGTGTTTATATTTCCATTTGATTGAGAACAGTTGCAGGCTGAACACTATTAAAGGGGAATTCCACCCAATTTGCAAAATTACAGAATTTAACAAAAGCAACACAGTGACAGGATAAGCTACCGTGTGTATCAGTGCTGATGGAGTTCAGGAAGGCGGTCCTAATCCAGGATCAGTTACCATGTGTATCAGTGCTGTTGGAGTTTAGGAAGGAGGTCCTGATCCAGGATCAGTTACCATGTGTATCAGTGCTGTTGGAGTTTAGGAAGGAGGTCCTGATCCAGGATCAGTTACCATGTGTATCAGTGCTGTTGGAGTTTAGGAAAGAGGTCCTGATCCAGGATCAGTTACCATGTGTATTAGTGCTGATGGAGCTTAGGAAGGAGGTTCTGATCCAGGTTCAGCTACCGTGTGTATTAGTACTGATGGAGTTTAGGAAGAAGGTTCTGATCCAGGTTCAGCTACCGTGTGTATTAGTGCTGATGGAGTTTAGGAAGAAGGTCCTGATCCAGGATCAGTTACCATGTGTATTAGTGCTGATGGAGTTTAGGAAGAAGGTTCTGATCCAGGTTCAGCTACCATGTGTATCAGTACTGATGGAGTTTAAGAAGGAATAGGTCCTGATCCAGGATCAGCTACCGTGTGTATTAGTGCTGATGGAGTTTAGGAAGAAGGTCCTGATCCAGGTTCAGCTACCATGTGTATCAGTACTGATGGAGTGTAGAAAGGAGGTCCTGATCCAGGTTCAGCTACCATGTGTATCAGTACTGATGGAGTTTAGGAAGGAGGTCCTGATCCAGGTTCAGCTACCATGTGTATCAGTACTGATGGAGTTTAGGAAGGAGGCCCTGATCCAGGATCAGTTACCATGTGTATCAGTGCTGATTGAGTTTAGAAAGGAGGTCCTGATCCAGGATCAGTTACCATGTGTATCAGTACTGATGGAGTTTAGGAAGGAGGTCCTGATCCAGGATCAGTTACCATGTGTATCAGTGCTAAAGGAGTTCAGGAAGGTGGTCCTGATCCAGAATTATTTACCATGTGTATCAGTGCTGATGGAGTTCAGGAAGGTGGTCCTGATCCAGAATTATTTACCATGTGTATCAGTGCTGATGGAGTTCAGGAAGGTGGTCCTGATTCAGAATTATTTACCATGTGTATCAGTGCTGATGGAGTTTAGGAAGGAGGTCCTGATCCAGGATCAGTTACCATGTGTATCAGTGTTGACTGAGTTTAGAAAGGAGGTTCTGATCCAGGATCAGTTACCATGTGTATCAGTGCTAATGGAGTGTAGAAAGGAGATTCTGATCTAGGATCAGCTATCGTGTGTATCAGTACTGATGGAGTTCAGGAAGGAGGTCCTGATCCAGGTTCAGTTACCATGTGTATCAGTGCTGATTGAGTTTAGAAAGGAGGTTCTGATCCAGGATCAGTTACCATGTTTATCAGTACTGATGGAGTGTAGAAAGGAGGTCCTGATCCAGGTTCAGCTACCATGTGTATCAGTACTGATAAAGTTTAGGAAGGAGGTTCTGATCCAGGATCAGCTACCATGTGTATCAGTACTAATGGAGGGTAAGAAGAAGGTCCTGATCCAGGATCAGTTACCATGTGTATTAGTGCTGATAGAGTTTAGGAAGGAGGTCCTAATCCAGGGTCAGTTACCATGTGTATCAGTGCTGATGGAATTTAGGAAAGAGGTCCTGATCCAGGATCAGTTACCATGTGTATTAGTGCTAATGGAGTGTAGGAAGGAGGTTCTGATCCAGGATCAGCTACTGTGTGTATCAGTACTGATGGAGTTTAGGAAGGAGGTTCTGATCTAGGATCAGCTATCGTGTGTATCAGTACTGATGGAGTTCAGGAAGGTGGTCCTGATCCAGAATTATTTACCATGTGTATCAGTGCTGATGGAGTTTAGGAAGGAGGTCCTGATCCAGGATCAGTTACCATGTGTATCAGTACTGATGGCATGTAAAAAGGAGGTCCTGATCCAGGTTCAGCTACCATGTGTATTAGTACTGATGAAGTTTAGGAAGGAGGCCCTGATCCAGGATCAGTTACCATGTGTATCAGTGCTGATGGAGTTTAGGAAGGAGGTCCTGATCCAGGATCAGTTACCATGTGTATCAGTGCTGACTGAGTTTAGAAAGGAGGTTCTGATCCAGGATCAGTTACCATGTGTATCAGTGCTAATGGAGTGTAGGAAGGAAGTTCTGATCCAGGATCAGCTACTGTGTGTTTTAGTACTGATGGAGTTTCGTAAGGAGATTCTGATCTAGGATCAGCTATCGTGTGTATCAGTACTGATGGAGTTTAGGAAGGAGGTTCTGATCTAGGATCAGTTACCATGTGTATTAGTGCTAATGGAGTGTAGGAAGGAGGTTCTGATCCAGGATCAGCTACTGTGTGTATCAGTGCTGATGGAGTTTAGGAAGGAGGTCCTGATCCAGGATCAGTTACCATGTGTATCAGTGCTGACTGAGTTTAGAAAGGAGGTTCTGATCCAGAATCAGTTACCATGTGTATCAGTGCTAATGGAGTGTAGGAAGGAAGTTCTGATCCAGGATCAGCTACTGTGTGTTTTAGTACTGATGGAGTTTCGTAAGGAGATTCTGATCTAGGATCAGCTATCGTGTGTATCAGTACTGATGGAGTTTAGGAAGGAGGTTCTGATCTAGGATCAGTTACCATGTGTATCAGTGCTGATGGAGTGTAGAAAGGAGGCCCTGATCCAGGATCAGTTACTATGTGTATTAGTGCTAATGGAGTTTAGGAAGGAGGCCCTGATCCAAGATCAGTTACCATGTGTATTAGTACTGATGGAGGGTAGGAAGGAGGTACTGATCTGATTTGTTTCTAGACACTCCCACCAGTGACCCACTGCATGGGCGACGTTAAGCAACACTATTGTAGAGGTTGTATTTGCACAAAGAAACCTTCAGGGAAAAGTAGTTGGAGAAAAGTAGGATGCCGTATGTTTGAAAGAGTGGTGTTTACAGAGCTACGCCGAGCCTAATTTAATATTTTGAGAATATTTTGTGTATGAAATTATGCCCTATATGTCACTGTCAAACCTCAAAATATAAATCATACAACACAGTCATAAGCAAAACCAGCCCGGCAGCAGCTGGTGCAATCAAAGCCCTGATCAGAGCAACCCAGGACGATTTCTAACCAGGCTGGAATGCTGAGCTGCACAGAATCTCCCTAACATGTCTAAAAACTCTCTCTGGCCACTTTATTAGAAACCCTGCATGGGGCTGGTGTACATTTAGACACTGAATCTCATCTGTTGATGCACAGTTTGTGTTACTAATGCGACTATAATAAAGTGGCCAGTGAGTGGAAGTACAGGGTGGGTGTTTCTAATAAAGTGGCCAGTGAGTGGAAGTACAGGGTGGGTGTTTCTAATAAAGTGGCCAGTGAATGGAAGTACAAATTTGGTGTTTCTAATAAAATGACCAGTGAGTGGAAGTACAGGATGGGTGTTTCCAATAAAGTGGCCAGTGAGTGGACGTACAGGGTGGGTGTTTCTAATAAAATGGCCAGTGAGTGGACGTACAGGGTGGGTGTTTCTAATATAATGGCCAGTGAGTGGAGAGCACAAGGTAGGTGTTTCTAATAAAGTGGCCAGTTAGTGGAAGAACAGGGTGGGTGTTTCTAATATAATGGCCAGTGAGTGGAGAACACAAGGTAGGTGTTTCTAATAAAGTGGCCAGTTAGTGGAAGAACAGGGTGGGTGTTTCTAATAAAGTGGCCAGTGAGTGGAAGTACAGGGTGGGTGTTTCTAATAAAGTGACCAGTAAGTAGAAGTACAGGGTGGGTGTTTCTAATAAAGTGGCCAGTGAGTGGAAGTACAGAGTGGGTGTTTTTAATAAAGTGGCCAGTGATTGGAAGTACAGGGTGGGTGTTTCTAATGAAGTGACTCTACATACTGGACTAAGTGTGATGTCAGGCTGTACAGTGTGTAGTTGTGTACAGTGTGTAGTTGTGTACAGTGTGTAGTTGTGTTGCTGAGTGTGGGTGTCAGTTGTTACTAATGCTAATGTGTCTGATGGACAGGCGAGACTGCAGCTGTCCGGGTGGCCTGGTCAAAGGGATTACACAGAAACATGGCAGACGTAACGGGGCTGATGAGGCTGAAATGTAGTGTCAGCAAAACCGAGGATGGATCATCCTACTGACAGACACGACGCTGACCCTGCTGCAGCAATTCCTGTTCTCGATCTTTGTTGGTTTAGTTTTCTTGTATTTAAAACAAATTAAACATTAAGAATGCATGTCTTATTACTGATTTGTATTGATGAATGATCTGACCAGAGATATGCCCTGTAGTGTGTGTGTGTAAGTGCAAATGCAAATGGTCAATAGTTGTAAATTAATACTAAGTATATACAGTTAATGGTTTGGAGACAGCAGGCAAAGTCAGGCTCAACTGACATCAGGAGAAACGATCTGGCAGTAATTTGGATATTAAAATGATTCCTTGCTGAAGTGATTGTGTAAAATAGAAGCAATTATGATGAACGCTGACTTACAAGCAGTGATTTTATGTGTCACTTTGAGTGCAACTTACTTTTAAACACATCAGTTTTTAGACAAGGTAAATATTGTTTTACAAATAAACCAATTCCCACACATCTGTGTAAATATCTTCCCAGACGAACACACACACACACACACACACACACACTCACTATAAATCTCATTAAACGATAAGGAGCTGTAATCCTGCCAACTATAAGCCTGTCAGGTGATGAGGTGAGGAAGGGTATATGTGCTGCAGAATCCGTCACATGACCCTTAAAACCAGCACAAGAGGAGGATGGACGATACGAGCTCAGCCGTGATTGATATGAAGTAAATATTCAATCATTAATAAGATATTTACAGACAGGCTGTTCATATCTGCCTTTTTATAATCTCCACAAGTTACTCCAACACACTGATGCTTTATTTACTCTTTTATGCACAATGGTTTTGAAAATAACGCCATATGAAGATCCAATACTACTGTAGTACTACTACTATTCCTACTACTACTACTACTACTACTACTACTACTAATAATAATAATAATAATAATAATAATAATAATAATACTATTAGTAATCATAATAATGGTGATATTCTAAGTGGTTGCTCGGGTATCATTGTGTGATATTCCAGGTTCTTGCTATAGTATTATTAGGTGATTTTCCAGGTGGTTGCTAGGGTATTGTGAGGCGATATTCCAGGGTAGTGTCTGTCTGGCAATTTCGGACACAGATAAAATCTTTTGACTTAAAAACAACAGATGTGCGTACCCAGCCACACATACAACCTTACAACAAGAACATTTTGGAGTTGGTTTGGTTCATACTTGGACAACTGATGGACGAGCCTGCAGACAGACATAAGAGTGCACTGTATAATCTCTTGGTCCACGGTGGAGTTTCCTGCCATCCAGTGCTTTGTGGAAAGCTGCACCTCCTCGACACTGGCTGTCCTGATGAACCTGCTTGATTACTTAATCTCAGGCATTTTCTTCGCTACTTCTTTTTTCTTTACATCCAGTATTGCATCTAATTATTAATTAATTATTTTGCAATATGCAACTATATTGTTATTTGAATTTTGCTCTCTCCAGATCTTTGCCGTGTAACTCGTCCCACAGTTTTCAGAAATATCAACACTGTTCCAACTCTAGACAGTCTGGTCTGATTGTGTGATTCAGGTTTGTATACAGTTTTTGATCAGATGCACAGATTCCTGATTTTTCCAGGTGGATTTTTTTCCACATAGAGAATGAATAGGATATAAAAGTGCACGACAATCTACTGAACTTCTGCTTGACTGAAACACACCATTTCAAATACACTGACTCAGGGCGGACCCTTGACTATGAATTGATTACTGGTTTGACCTACACTTGTCTGTTTACCTTTTTTTCCATCCCTCTTTTTCCCTATAGAGTCCTATTCATTTTCGGTCACACCCAAATCTCGTGGTTTCATTCAACCTACAGCCTCCAAACTGCCTATACTCACTCAGGGCAGATCCCCAAACACTAATCCACAGACATAACCACCCGCACTCCTCTATTTCTTGTTTATACAAAGTGTTGGTGTTGTATTTGTACTCGTATTGCTATCCAGTGTGGACCAGTAGAGAATGGGTTACCTTTTTTGAGTCTGGTTCCTCTCAAGGGTCCGTCCTTTTGCTTTTAGAGAGTTTTTTCTTGCCACCGTCACCTCTGGTTTATCCACTGGGGGCTTAGACGCTGATTTTCTGCTACATCTGTAGCAAAAGGCGCAGGTATGGACATAATTATAGTAAAACAAATGAGTTTAAAAAGACAGAAGCCTTAAAAGACATTTTGGTGTAATGGCTTAATTAGTGTCTATCAGTGTGTTATGAGTAGGAAGGATGGGGTCTACACAGAGCTATTTGATAGAAGATCATTACGTGTGATCAATCCTTTATAAATTATCCTCATTATTATTCCTAAATGAATTCTAAAACCAGAACTGTTCTGTGAGGTGTAGTAGATGAGTCCAAACTTTGCTCAGTGATATATTTTATTTTATTTTTTAATGTAATGTAAGAGCTCTGAACTATTTTCATGTCTCTTGTGAAGAAATAAAAGATTTGCCCATTCAATTGGGAAAAAAAGAACAACAAAAGGAAACAAAGTCCCCATTCATACATTCCACTCATGCAGAATCCTAGAAATGCAAACCCTCTAATCATATAGTCTTTCACTAATGTGAGAGGCAATTAGAACCTCGCTAATGATCGAGTTCTGAAGGCTATAATGGGCTTTTAATGAAATGGGAGCTTTTTAAAGCAGTATGGACCACAAACAAAGGAACTAATGAACAAGCCCCCGTCCCTCAATGCCAAACTGTGCGCGGTCACATGGGAGCGCCGTTTAAATCTCCATCATTTTCCTGTTTTCCCGAACAGTGAAGCTTTCCTAGCCGAGAGTTTGTTGTTCGTCGAACTGTTAAGAGTTGATCTGTCTCTGTCTGTCTCACTCTCTCTCTCTCTCTTACACACCCACACACGAAGTTTCGAAACAGTGCAGCTGTCAATGTGACACTCATCTATCACCCTGCGTACTTGAATTCCATCCAAACATATGTACATCCACTCCAGAGTGTCTGGAAATTGTCTTGTGGAATCAAATCAAAAGCTCCGTTTGGAGACTAAAATACTGCAGGCAGCAACATTCAGAAGTCATTAGAAGATGATGCAAGTTATTGAAAGCTTGTCATGAATGTTGCAATGAATTGGTCATGGACTAAAGAGTGCTATATTAAGCTTCCTCACTTCTGTTTTCACAAAAAATGGACAAAATACACTGACTGGAGACAGAAGCAGACAGAATATGCACCAGCACTGGCACACTGTATAACACAGATCAACAGAATATACAGAAGATCAGGTTTAGTTTAATTTATAGCTATTAAAGTCAACGTTTATTTGTCCCATACGTAGTCATACCAAAATTCACAGTTGAGTCACATTGTTATGACCATCAACTAATATCCTGAGTGACTGCCGTGTACAGCATGGGCAGCAGCTAGATGAACTGGGAGGTTGGTAGGTCACAGGTATCTGGAGGTATCATGCTGACTGCAGTGCATCCCACAGCTGCTGGAGGGAGCATGGAGGAGGATCCATAGAGCCAACACCACCATTCAGGTGGACACATGGATGCTCAGTTGGGTTCAAGTCTGGGGAATTAGGGGTCCAGGGTAGCACTTGGAAGTCTTGGTGAGCTCTTCCATCCAATGTGGGACATTCCTAGTCGTGTCTCATTGTCTTACTGGAAGATCCCAGAGAAGATAATCAGCATGTATGGTTACGTGATCTGCAGGGATGGATTCAGACTTAAACTAGTTGAGAGTGACTTCCACATGGATGAGTTGGCCAAGCCAGCTCACTTCCTCCATGAGCTATGTGCTGCCGCTGTTGAATGTTTGTGTATGATTGCAATATCAACTTTCTAAGTATTTACTATTTCCACATCTTACCTTCATTGCAGCTTCCATCCTTTTCACTTTCAGCTCCTTAAAGAGACTCAAATTCAGTCGTAGAAGCTGGTTCTGCTTTTCACCATCCAAATAACCCCAAACACGTTCAGTGATGTTGAGGTTCTGGACTCTGGGGAGGTCAGTACATTGTTCTGAGAACAGCAACAGCTTCTTTGTTTGATTTGCACATTTTAAGTGGTCCTTCTTCATGCTCTTAGAGAGTTCCTCTCTTTGAGTCTTGGTTCCACTTGGTGGCTCTTCCTCATTCTCTCCTCTCTATTTCATTTTAGATCATAATCAAGCTTTAGCTCCTGTGTGGAGAGTTTAAATGCTGAACTGAATGAATTGTTTATAAAGCTCCAAATAATGTTTTTCGTCACTTCAAGTAAAAACAAGAGCTACATTTAAAAAACAGAATGCTTTTGAACAAAAGTGCATCTTAAAGTGTTAATTTGTAGAGAACGGAAATAAAACGTGCATCGTCTTCTTGTCAACTCAACTTCACAAATTTGTTGGTTTTACAGTGCGGTATTCTCCAAAACTGGACGAGCAGGTCCATTCCAGAACCGTTCCTGTTAAATACTCAGTTTTCTCTGTTCTGTTTTTATGTTATTCTTTCTGACTGGCTTTAGTCTCCGGCTGCTGCTCCTAGCTTCGCACCTCACCTGTGTGTGCGCCACACTCGTGAATATACACAGATCTGATTGGCTTAGGAGCCTTCTGTGGTCTCACAATGCACGTGATTGGTCTGTGAGTTCACTGTGCTGTAAAGACAAGAAACATTCTGTTGCTTAAAATAAACACTGTCTAAATTAAACCATTCCAATACTTTATCAATTTGGGTCCGCATTGGACAACGCTTATACTATATATATATAGTATATATATTAGTGACCCCTGGTTTACAGGTTGCATATTGTAAGATTGCTACCCCTGGTGGTCTAGTGGTTAGGATCTGGTGCTCTCACTGCCGTGGCCTGGGTTCGATTCCTGGTCAGCGAACGTAACTTTTGGGAAAGTTGTGGGCTGAAGGTTAGGGACTGCAGGTTTGATCACCTGAAACAACAGCACATGACTGAAGTACCCTTGAACAAGGCACCTAACCCCCAACTGCTCCCCGGGCGTTGTGGATAGGGCTGCCCACCACTCCGGGGCAAGTGTGCTCACTGCCCCCTAGTGTGTGTATATGTGGGTATTTTACTGCATGGATCACACTTAATAGCTCCTCATAGCTTCTAGCTCCTAGTAGCTCCAAGCCAAAGAAGAAACCTTTGAACATCAAACAAAAATAGCCTTTTGATGATATCAAATCAGGCTTTTCTGCTCAGGTCTGCTGAAACGAATGTCACATGTCATCGCTGATGTTTGAAGCATCACTACTCTGGCAGCTTTCATCATTGTACAGATCAGATGGGCTCTCTCCTCATTAGAGATTTTATTTACACTCAGAGGCAATATGTTTGACTTCGCCATTCATCTGCCATTGAGTCGATCTCGATCTCTGCGTTACTCGTTCTTGCGCTCTGTGTAAATTAGATCAACTAGCTGATGGTGTTATATTCCATATATCCCATTACCTGTAGTTCTCACTAAATAGCCTCATGTCACCTCCAATTTCTCCACTAACCTCCTCTCTCATGCGCATTTTCCACCCCCTCATGCCGCCCGTGGCAGAGTTTACCATGTTAAGCGGCCATTAAGCAGGCAGAGCAGGCAGTAATAAGCCATGCTTAGGGAGAGTTATGCTGTGTGTTCCCCTGTTATGGCAGCTGGATACGGGCTCGTAATGGGCAGAAGATTACAGTGTTTTATTAGCAGCACTTTCAGGGTAGAAACCTCCACTGTACCTCGCCTGCCTCTAAATCCATCCACTGTACGTACCTTTAGCCTATAATCCTTCGCCTTTAAAAGGCTGTAACCCTGAGTAAGGTGGTGGTTATGAAATAATAGCTGGGACTATGTTGTGGAATCATTTTCATGCACGTATTTAGGATATGAACGAAATAAAGCTTTGATACATTTTCACATAACATGCGTGTGGATAGTGAGATATGTGAGGTTTTGTATTCAGGCTGAATGAGTCTGCTGGCTGCATCATGTTCCACTGGAAATAAGGAAATAAGGAAATAAGGCTCTATAAGGAGATGTGGAAGAACCATTGAGAAGATTTGCTTCCTCAAAAGGAAAAGCTTCCTGAAAGCACAGGAGGAGAACCAAGGTTCTAAAAAGAGAACACGCTAAGAGCATGATGTAGAACCACCAAGAAGATCCAAGGCTCCATGAAAGCATGAAGAAGAACCATCCGAGATTCAAAAGGAAATCCTGATAGCATGAAGCATAATAAACACTGAGAAGATCCAAGATTCTGAAGGAAAAACTGTCTACAAAGCATGAGGAAGAAACAACAGGAAGAACCAACACTCAGAAGGAGAACTAGAGGAGAACTATGAGCAAGATCCATTAAGAAGACCCTAGACTCAAATGGAACAACTCCTTAAGCGCATGGACCACTGAGGACCACTGAGAAGAACCAAGATTCACAAAAAAAGAAATCTCTAAGATCATGAAATAACCAACCAAGAAGATTCAAGACTTCATGAAAGCATGAAGAAGAACCATCCGAGATTCAAAAGTAAAACTCTCCACAAAGCATGAGCAAAAATATCAGGGGCAACCAACACCCAAGGAGAGAACTACAGGAGAACCATGAGGAAGAACCGCTAGACAGACCCCAGACTCAAATGGAACAACTCCTGAGAAAAGACCACTGAGAAGAACCAAGATTTACAAAAAGAAAAATCTCTAAGAGGAAAGTGTAGAACCACAGAAAAGATCTAGGTCTCAAAACAAGATACATATTATTAGTACAAGGTATAAACACTGAGAAGAACCGAGATTCAAAAAGAGAACACTCTAATGTCAGCATGAAGAAGAACCACTTAGAGGAACCAACATTCAAAAAGAAAAGCTACCCTAAAGACTCGCAAGGAGACGTAGAGGACACCGAGAGGACCCAAGACTTAAAATGGACCCTAGAACATGTAGAAGAAGCACCAAGGGCACCCAAGACTCAAAAAGAGATCCAGAACATATAGAGGAACCACTAAGAGGAATCATGACTCAAAAGGAAAAGCTACCTAAAGACTCACAGGGAGACTCAGAACAACTCAAGAAGCATTCAGTATGAGGTAGAACCGCTGAGAGGAACCAAGATTCAGATGTTGAATCTCACTATGAATATGAGGTAGAACTGTTGAGAGGAACCAAGATTCAGATGTGGAAACTAACTATGAGTATAAGGTAGAACTGTTGAGAGGAACCAAGATTCAGATGTGGAAACTCACTATGAGTATGAGGTAGAACTGCTGAGAGGAACCAAGATTCAGATGTGGAAACTCACTATGAGTATGAGGTAGAACCACTGAGAGGAACCAAGATTCAGAAGTGGAAACTCACTATGAGCATGAGTTAGAACCTCGGAGGTCCAGCTGTGAGATCAAGCTGGCTAGTTTGACAGCTCAGACTATCATATCCTTGTGAACTTGGAAACTGCAATCTTCTTCTCAGCGTGTCGTCACAGTAGAACATTTCCAGCTTATTGCTTCACTCGGAGTCGTATGACTGTCAGAAAGTCTATTAGTAATAATTACAACACAATATTCAACACAATGCCCTGAAAATATCTGAGATTATGCAGATGTGATCTAAATCCCGGGGCTGCTTTACTGCAGCGTAATCATCTCAGCAATCACGTAAATGTGTAAATATGCCAGAATATCAATTTATACGCTCAGATCCATAATTATTGGCACCCCTGGTGAAAAACAACAGTCATTAAGAAAGCTCCTGATGGTTAATTAGCTGAGTCTCACAAAGAACATAAACAAGCATTACTGGAGACACACCATAAACTCTTCGCTCGTCTGCCTTCACTCGCATATGAACTTGAGTGACCTCCAATTCTTAATCCATAGGGGTAAATATGATGTCGGCCCAACCTTTGCAGCTATAACAGCTTCAGCTCTTCTGGGAAGGCTCTCCAGGGGAGTGTGCTCATGGGAACGTTTAACCGTTCTTCCAGAAGCACATTGGTGAGGTCAGACACTGATGTTGGATGAGAAGGTCTGGCTCACAGTCTCCACTCTAATTCATCCAAGGTGTTCTATCAGGTTGAGGTCAGGAGTCTCTGCAGGCCAGTCAAGTTCTTCCACACCAAACTCACTCCTCCATGTCTTTATGGAGCTGCTTTGTGCACTGGTGGGCAGTCATGTTGGAACAGGAAGGGGCCCTCCCCAGACTGTTCCCACGATGTTGGGAGCATGAAATTGTCCAGTGGTGGCGTGCTTTACACCACTGCATCTGACACTCTGCATTGCACTTAGTGATGTAAAGCTTGGATGCAGCTGTTTGACCATGAAAACCCATTCCATGAAGCTCTCTACGCTCTGTCCTTGAGCTGATCTGAAGGATTGGAGGTCTGTAGTGATGGACTCTGTAGAAAGGTGAGCTCTGTGCACTATGCTCCTCAACAATGACCCGCTCTGTCATTGTACGTGTTCTACCACTTGGTGGCTGAGTTGCTGTCGTTCCCAATCACTTCCACTTTGTTCTAACACCACTGACAGTCCACTGTGGAATATTTAGTAGTGAGGAAACTTCACCACTGGACTTGTTGCACAGGTGGCGTCCTATCACGGTACCACGCTGGAGTTCACTGAGCTCCTGAGAGTGACTCACTCTTTACTAATGTGTGTAGAAGCAGTCTGCATGACTAGGTATTTGGTTTTATACACCTGTGGCCATGGAAGTGATTGGAACACCTGACTTCAAGTATTTGAATGGGTAAAAAAATAAAGCTACAGAGAAAACGGGACCCCAGGAAGACCTGGTAGACCACCAACACTTTCCCTGTCAGATACAGACACACCAAACGACAATACAGCAAGTGATGTAACCAACGCTGGCTGGACTGGTGGTTACAGTTGGGACTACAATTGCTGCTGCAATGAGAACGAGTTGTGATCACAAACAACATTCCACCTTAAATGATTCAGCAGTTTCATACCAGCGCCACAGCTGCTTGCTCCAAGTTACATACACTAATATGAATTATTTAAGGTGGAATGGCAAAAGTTGAACTGGAGCCACCATAATGCAACTGCAGCATCATTTAAGGTGGAATGGGAAGATTCAAACAAGAGGCACCAGAATGAAACTGCAACACCATTTAAAGTGGAACTGCTAAATTCAAGCAACAGATATCAGATTGCAAATGCTGCATTATTTATGGTGGAACAAGAAAATTTAAACAGGAGGCACAAGAATGTAACTGCCGCACCTTTTAAGGTGGAACTGGAAAATTCAAACAAGAGGCACAAGAATGTAACTGCCGCACCTTTTAAGGTGAAATGGGAAGATTCAAACAAGAGGCACCAGAATGAAACTGCAACACCATTTAAAGTGGAACTGCTAAATTCAAGCAATAGATATCAGAATATAACTGTGCACCATTTAAGGTGGAATGAGAAAATTCAAACAAGAGGCACCAGATTGTAACAGCAGCACCATTTAAGGTGGAACAGAAAAAAAATCAGGCAACAGATATCAGATTGCAAATGCTGCATTATTTATGGTGGAACAAGAAAATTTAAACAGGAGGCACAAGAATGTAACTGCCGCACCTTTTAAGGTGGAACTGGAAAATTCAAACGACTCTCCAGAATGTAACAACAACAATATTTAAGGTGGAACTGGAAAATTCAAGCCACAGACAACAGAATAAAACTACTGCACCATTTAAGGTGGACCAGGGAATTTCAAGTAGCTGACACAAAAACATCTAGTGAACCATGAGGAGATATGAACTAAATTTAACAAAAAGTGTACTCAATTAAAATCACTTACTGCACCTTTAATGGCTGACTGGAAATGAAATAAATGAAGACTTCAGTACAGAACTGCACTTATAACTGATTCAAATCTAAATATGCAGAATACTCACAGCTCTCATCAGGTCTGAAGGAGAGAGAGAGAGAGAGAGAGAGAGAGAGAGAGAGAGAATCATGCATGACTAATTAAGACATGCTAATCGTGCTTTTTCCTGAGTGCTAAAGTTGTCTGGAACCGGACAGCAGCTCCCGTCAACACCTGAAGGGAAAAAAACATGGCAGGCATTAATACTGGCAGAGTGGGATTTAGTAATGAGAAATTTGTTCCTAAACTCTGCCTCTCTCTCTCTCTCTTCCTCTCCCTCCCTCGCTCTCTCCGTCTCGCTCTTTCTCCCTCCCTCTCTTCTCTCTCTCCCTCACTCTCTTCCTCTCTCCCTCTATCCATTTTCTCTCTCTCTTTTCCTCTCTCTTTTATCTCCCTATCTCTTTCCCTTTCTTCTCTCGTCTCTGTTTTCCTCTTTTCTCTCTTATCTCTCGCTATCTCGTTTCCTCTCCCTCTCTCTCTTCTCTCTTTCCCTCTCCCTCTTTCTCTCCCTCCCTCTCACTCTTTCTCCCTCCCTCTCTCCCTTTCCCTCTCTCTTTCTCCCTCTCTACCCTGCTCTCTCCCTCTTCTCTCTCTCTTTTCTCCTTCCATCTCCCTCTCTCTCTTCTCTCTCCCTATCTCTTTCCCTCTCCTTCTCCCTCTCTTTTCTCTTTCCCTCTCCCTATCTCTTTCCCTCTCCTTCTCTCTCTTCTCTCTCCCTATCTCTTTCCCTCTCCCTCTCTCTCCTCTCTCCCTATCTCTTTCCCTCTCCTTCTCTCTCTCTTTTCTCTTTCTCTCTCCCTCTCTCTCTCCCTCTATTTTCTCTTTCCCTCTCCCTATCTCTTTCCCTCTCATTCTCTCTCTCTTTTCTCTTTTCCTCTCCCTCTCTCCATATCTCTTTCCCTCTCCCTCTCCCTCTATTTTCTCTTTCCCTCTCCCTCTCTCTCTCTCCCATCTCTTTCCCTTTCTCTCTCCCTCTCATTCTCTCTCTCTCCTCTCCTTTCTCTCTTCTCTCTTTCCCTCTCCCTATCTCTTTCCCTCTCCTTCTCCCTCTCTTTTCTCTTTCCCTCTCCCTATCTCTTTCCCTCTCCTTCTCCCTCTCTTTTCTCTTTCCCTCTCCCTATCTCTTTCCCTCTCTTTCTCTCTCTCTTTTCTCTTTCCCTCTCCCTCTCTCCATATCTCTTTCTCTCTCCCTCCCTCTATTTTCTCTTTCCCTCTCCCTATCTCTTTCCCTCTCCTTCTCTCTCTCTTTTCTCTTTCCCTCTCCCTCTCCTTACTCTCTTTTCCTCTCTCTTCTCTCTTTCCCTCTCCCTCTCTCTCTTCTCTCTCCCTATCTCTTTTTCTCTCCCTCTTCTCTCTCCCTCTCTTTTCTCTCTCTCTCCCTCCCTCTCTCTTCTCTCACTCCCTCTCTCTCTCTGCCTTGAAAGTTAGATTTTGCAGTTGCCATCTGTCAGTGATTTATAATTATACTCTTATTCAAATTATGTAGCATCGTTTTTAAGATCATGCATTTATAGAGAGAATTCTGCCAAAATACCAGAGCAGTAATCTGGACCGCTGTCTCCGCTGAAGGGGGAGGAGCACAGCCGGGCTCGTCGAGTCTTATTTGCTTTGGCATATTTTGCTCCCCGAGACTTTTAAAGCGAGCGTCTGATTTCTCGCTGGGTTTGTAGCCGTAATTAGAGAAGTTCCGGGGCATTTCTCTTCTGCTTTCTGTCCCTCTGTTCTTCAAAGCCTCTGTTCTTTTTTTCTGGTGGAGGCACTTGCATCTGTGTACTAATTAAAAAGATGAGTGTTAAACACTGGAGAACGGTGTTGGAAGGAATTGAGCTGTGGGCGAAATACACACACATTTTTTTGATAATGGAGCTTTTCCTCCTTTTTAACTCAGAGGAGTTTAAATGTGGAACGTAGATCTTGTTTAAGTGTCATGATGTCACGAAAAGCAATGTATTTACAAATATCTGCCTACTGTGTACACTCTTAACCCTTTAATGCAAAACTTGGGTCAAACATGACCCGACTGAGATCCTAGTTTCTATATCTTTGCAATAAAATTAATTTAATTACTCAAGCTTCCATCAATTCCTCACTTGTTTTTACCTCGTGTAGTGGTCAGTACGGTGGTGTAGTGGTTAGTACGGTGGTGTAGTGGTTAGTATGGTGGTGTAGTGGTTAGTATGGTGGTGTAGTGGTTAGTACGGTGGTGTAGTGGTCAGTACGGTGGTGTAGTGGTCAGTACGGTGGTGTAGTGGTTAGTACGGTGGTGTAGTGGTTAGTACGGTGGTGTAGTGGTCAGTACGGTGGTGTAGTGGTTAGTACGGTGGTGTAGTGGTTAGTACGGTGGTGTAGTGGTCAGTACGGTGGTGTAGTGGTTAGTACGGTGGTGTAGTGGTTAGTACGGTGGTGTAGTGGTCAGTACGGTGGTGTAGTGGTCAGTACGGTGGTGTAGTGGTCAGTACGGTGATGTGGTCAGTACGGTGGTGTAGTGGTTAGTACGGTGGTGTAGTGGTTAGTATGGTGGTGTAGTGGTTAGTATGGTAATGTAGTGGTTAGTACGGTGATGTAGTGGTTAATATGGTGGTGTAGTGGTCAGTATGGTGGTGTAGTGGTTAATACAGTGGTGTAGTGGTTAGTACGGTGGTGTAGTGGTTAGTATGGTGGTGTAGTGTTTAGTATGGTGGTGTAGTGGTTAATACGGCGGTGTAGTGGTTAGTATGGTGGTGTAGTGGTTAGTATGGTGGTGTAGTGGTTAGTATGGTGGTGTAGTGGTTAGTACGGTGGTGTAGTGGTTAATACGGCGGTGTAGTGGTTAATACGGCGGTGTAGTGGTTAGTATGGTGGTGTAGTGGTTAGTATGGTGGTGTAGTGGTCAGTATGGTGGTGTAGTGGTCAGCACTGTCTCCTCACAGTAAGGTGATCTGGGTTGGATTCCTGGTCCGGGTTGTTCTGTGTGGAGTGTGTATGTTTCCTCCAGGCACTCCAGTTTCCTCCCACAGTCCAAACACATGCATGTTAGGTTGATCACTCACTCTAAAAGGTGTGAGTGTGTGTTGGCCATGTGATAGTGACCTGTCATGGTGTACCTCGCAATCGCCTGATGACGCTGAGCTTGGCTCCAGTCCACTAGTTGGACTAGCGGGATAAAGCCGAAGATGATGGATGGATAAAAATAATTTTTGTTCATCTAACACACAACATTAAGATCAAAAACAAGATTTTTAGTGAACACTTGGAACATTTAATTATGAAATAAACTGATTTTAATAAATTTACAAAAGAGAAAGTAAATTCAATAACATAGGAAATGAATATGGATATGAATAGAAATATAGAAGGGGTTTGCTTGGCTTGTGCATCAAAGGGTTAAAAAAAAGTTGGGATCTTAATAAAGACAGTGTTTCCATATAGATCTGTAAATGCTAATTTGCAATCGTTTGCATGCCTCAAGGGTTCCTTGCATCGTGAAGTTGTTGCTCAGATTAGCGACAAAATACTGTATGTTATAAACTGTTCTATATAGTGTGTAGCAGCTTATACAGGAATAATGCAGGGATACGTTTAACACAACACATTCAGTGTGTTTATCAACCCATAATTCAAATGCATATTAAATGTTTTGGCTACAGAAGAAAGATTGATGGCTACCGCCCAACAGCCAGACCCTAAACAGACCGCTAGGCTCCAGTTCTGGACAGACAGAAACAACTGATATTAGCATATACCACATTTCATACATGCACAGCTGAAAAAGAGATGCAGTTAAAAAATTATGTTCTATTTAGATATGCTTTGGAGCTACATTCAAATAGACTGTATGTCCATAACTGAAATCATCGGGTAGTACCTTAAAGTCCTGTAACCCCGCCCCCTCCACGGCATTTAACCCCATGCACAACGTGACACAATGCAGGTCTTTTTTTAATACACAGTTAAATAAGGGGACATTTCCAGCAACAGCTCCAGCTGGGGACAGGACACCAAAAACTGGGACGGTCCCCGGAAAACAGGGGCTATCTGCTCACCATAAAGGAATTTGATTCAGTAAAGCTAACCGTGAAATAGGTCAACTTTGCACCAACGCCTGCTCCTTATCTAGAGTTAAACTGTTAACTCTAGTGTTAGCGCATCTACTGCTTGTTGAGTTGTTGCTGTTCAGAGTATAAACAGTGTAAGTTTTTTGACAGCGGCAGCTCTTTTTTGGGGGTCCCTGATTTATGAAAAAGAAGTTGCTGCTATTGGGCCCTGTGGTACAAAAAAATGTTCCAAAGTCAGTGTGTATTTTATGTATGGTCAACCTTCCACTGCATGTTGCTGTATTTTCTGGATTTCAAGGTCATTAAGTAGCCCAAATACAAATATTGCTATGTATAGGACCACACTTAACTGACTTTAGGAGACTCACCATTTAAGAATACCCCACACAGCCAGCAAGTTTGGTCAAACGTGGTATTTAAGTCACTTTGTTTAGCTTGATGGTATTTTAGAACAGTACTGAAGTTCAGTAGTAGAATTACTTTCATGTGATGTCATTTCAGTGAAAAGGAACTTTAGCCTACTGTATTATTGAAATGAATCATATTGCGCTTATTGAAATTTAGGCATTGAAATTTTAGGCATTGAAATTAGCCACATGTGATTTGCACACAGCGGAATTTGACCAACTGTGCAGCTGTGCTTAACTGTTTTATCTCCTAGGTAGGAACTCTGGCTGGGTATTATTAGGTATTCCACTTATACAGTATGTAACCCTGTATTTTACTCTCTTCTTTCTAGGTATTCTTGTCTAACCTTGTATCTTCTTGTCTTCGCTCCAGGTATCAGCACTGGCTTTTGCTTCTGGCAGAGTCTGAGCCCAAGTGTAGTTTGTTCTAGATACATACTCTGACTGAACACAAAGCACGTATGTAGGTCACTCTGGATAAGAATGTCTGCTAAAAGCCCTAAATATAATATGTAGCCTGTTGGCTGTATGGACATGTATGGGCATTGTATATATTGTCACTCCATAATGCTGTGAACGTTTGTGGAATTTGGAGACCCCTCTGGTAGAAATATGTAATTACATTCAACAGTTGAAAGAACATTGTGTTATGTGGGCTGTGCTTCTGTGCTTGATGCAGGTTATGTCTTCTGAGGATGCAAATGAATTTTATACTATTGTCATCTTGATTTTGCATTTAAGACCTAAATATTCACCTTCTTTTTCATTTCCGTCATAGAGAAAACTTTCTTAGACCTGGAGTTTGTGACATATATCGTCGCTGTCCAATAAAAAAACAAGTATCTCAATTTTTGGTGATTTTTGGATCAAGAAATTGCCCCAAAACTGCTTTGAAAAAAATATCTTTCCATTAACTGGCATTAAAAGTAAAGACAGTTTTTGTTCTCTCCTGTAAAGTTGTCATTTTGGAAATACTTGTTTTTCTTTGGACAGCACCGATATGCATGATGTTGATTAGACAATGACACATGACTACTAAGCCTACAGCAGTTTGGCTCTGCCTATACTTGCTCAAGTCATAAACGGTGTCTCAGCTTGGTCAGTATGTTTGAAGGAGGCGCATTAAGAATACAGTGTATTTACATCTCCACTAGCAGCTTGTTTAACTTGGTTAATGGTTTAATAATTGGAAGTTGGAAAATGGTCATGTACAAATGAACTAGGACCAGTTTTTCAGCCTGGAGAACCTCTGTCGCTCCAACACACCCATGTAACTGTCAGATTAGTTATAAAGCAGAAAATCACTATAACTCTCAGACTAGGAGCGAGAAATTCTTCATAAAACCACTCACACATTACAACAAGGCCCCTGGGACAAGAATGAAATGCAGAAAATGTGCAGGACGAGGCCCTTTCAAAGGAAGACAAACAGCAAAGGACAGTCCGTAAATCTGCTGACCCGCTTTTGTTTTATTTATTCCCTCTTTTTTTCCGCTTACCACGTCTGACCCGTCATGTCTTTTCAGCCTCCTCCTCAGGGAAGCTCTACTCTTTTTTTGGCCTCGACCCCCTTTTAAACACACACATAGTCTAAAAGCTGAGAGGCCTTCAAAAGTTCTGGAGAAACTATTCGTCTTTAAAGTGACCCCCTCTGATGTTAAGCACAGTGGAGGGTTTCTAATAAAGTGGCCAGGCAGAGTTTTCAGATAGATTTTGTGCAGCTCAGCATTTCAGCCTGATTAAGAATTCTCCTAGCTTGCTCTTATCAGGGCTGTGACTCAAACCAGGAAGGACTGAGTTACTGTACTTCCACAAACTGGCCACTTTATTACAAACACCCACCCTGTGCTTCTCTGTCACTGGCCACTTTATTAGAAACACCCTCCCTATATTTCCTCTAACTGGCCACTTTATTAGAAACACCACCCTGTGCTTCTCTGTCAATGGCCACTTTATTAGAAACATCCTCCTTATACTTCCTCTAACTGGACACTTTATTAGAAACACCCACCCTGTGCTTTTCTGTCACTGGCCACTTTATTAGAAACGCCCTCCCTATACTTCCTCCAACTGGCCACTTTATTAGAAACACCCTCGCTATACTTTCTCTAACTGGCAACTTTATTAGAAACACCCACCCTGTGCTTCTCTGTCACTGGCCACTTTATGAGAAACATCCCCCCTATACCTCCTCTAACTGACCACTTTATTAGAAACATTCACCCTGTGCTTTTCTGTCACTGGCCACTTTATTAAAAACGTCCTCCCTATACTTCCTCTAACTGGCCACTTTATTAGAAACACCCATGCTGTACTTCCACTCACTGGCACTGGCAAGGACAACATCAGACATCCAGCATCATTTGGAGTAATATTATAATATATTATATTACATTACTCTTTATATCAACTACTTGAAATACTTGTTTTTCTTTGAACAGCGGTGATATGCATTATATCCAGTGTGTGGAGATGTTGTGTGTAAAGCTGTAGGTCCCTCTGACCCGGTAATAGAGAAGCATGTAAGGTTTGTGAAGGTCAGCTCTGATAGGATAGCTGGTAAGGGACAGCCTGGTCCCTAAAGATTAACTTCCTGTAACATATGGCCTAATGACTCTTTCAGACATGGAGTCTTTAAACATCTACAGAAATCTGACATATAGCTGTGGCTAGAGAGATTAGACATCACATTAACCTGACGCTCACTGGCCGGGGGGCTCGAGTTTCGAGATGCCACTGCAGGCCCATACTTAGCGAAGGTGAAAACTTCACATATAAACACAGACTGTTACTTTAATGGAGTCTCTGTTACTTTGATTTTATTTTGATTCAGTTTTTATGTATCCATTTTAATCTTAACCCTATATTCATGCTACCCTATATATATATATATATATATATATAAGACTAGAATATATATATATATATATATATTCTAGTCTTTCAAATTGTTCAAACCACTTTTGTTGTTGTCTATTAAAGCAGTCTAAACTGATACAGCTTATTAAGAGCATTAGAATCTCTGTCCTGAAGCGTTGCTAATATTTTAATAGCACAAATACGTGCACTAAAAGACGTGAAATGCTTTATTTATGTTGTAATGATCTCCTCTTTTCAGACTTTCCTCAGTGTACAGTATCACACTGTACTGGATCTGGCCTGTCCAACTCACCTTTCTGCTTGTGCATGAATAAAGTCCACCGAATCAATAAATGCCAATGAGTATTTAGAAAGGTGCGAGAGAGAGTGCTGGGCGTTAGGCTGGTTTACCCGTCTCCTCTGGCCCCGTCAGGCTGACTCACGCTGGCTTCTCAGGCCCACATCAGATGAATTATTGAATGGCTGAGTTCACCGTGGCAGGCAGAGGCAGCGTTGTTTAGCGCATGAATGAGTGTGAGTGACAGCGTGTCGGAGCGGTCAGTGCATTTCCAGCTGTTATGCACAGGGGGCACCAGCGGCCAGGGAATGGAACTCAAGCAAAACCTTGACTGCGATCCAAAAACAACATGATGCAAGAGGAGCTCAGAGAGGAGGAGGAGGATTGAGGGAAGCACTGAGGAAAAAAAAAACGTTCATGCATAAAGTACTGAAGTGAGAGAGAGAGAGAGAGAGAGAGAGAGAGAGAGAGAGAGAGAGAGAGAGAGAAAGCGCTGTCTCTGGATCAGTCCTAATACATGGTAAATGACCCATCGGGACCTGTTAGTAGCCTTCAAAGTGAAACAAATGGACGGCTAATTAACCAATCTGGTAGTTTAAAGTACAACTTCATTCAGGCTCGCATTGTAAATGTACTCTGAGCTGCAGCTCTCTGAGATACACCTGCCATACAAATACATTATATACACAAACCAGCCTCTTCATTAGATATAGCTCTGCATGCACTGTCCAGTTTATCAGCTCCACTGATCATATAGGAGCTATACCTAGAGACTGTAGTTCATCTGATTCTCTGTATACTTTATTACTCTGTTCTTTAATGATCAGGACCACCACAGAGCAGCTGGTGGACCATTCTCAGCACTGCAGTGACACTGATATGGTGGTGGTGTGTTAGTGTGTGTTGTGCTGGTGTGAGTGGATCAGACACAGCAGTGCTGCTGCTGGAGTGTTTAAACACCTCAGTGCCACTGCTGGACTGAGAATCGTCCACCAACCAAAACTATCCAGACAACAGTGTCCTGTGGGCGGCGTCCTGTGTCCACTGATGAAGAACTAGAGAACACAAACTGTGCAGCAGCAGATGAGCTACTGTCTCTGACTTTCCATCTATGAGGTGGACCAGCAAGTAGTAGGAGTGTCTAATAGATAGTGTCTGATCCCCTCACACCATCATTGTACACACTTAAAAAGAGTGTCCTTTGAGAGTGCTTTAGTAAAGAATATGACTCTGTAACATGAACACTTCTTGATTCTACAGACTGATGCTGTATATGGTTTTATATGGAAGATTTCTGAAAAGGTGTTCTATTATCATGAGCTTAAGAACCGTGTAACCGCAGAGTAGGTTGTTTTAGCGTTCATCATTCTATGCAGAGCCATTTTCTTTACTAAAGAACACGTGGATTGTACGTGGGTTGAGATGTTTTATTTTCCTCATGGAGGTGAACTGGTGCTTCCCTGTGTATACTCTCTGTATTAGAACTCTAATTCGAGGTGGTAATATCATAACTCAACCTGTCAAATTCACTCTCCAAACAATAGGGGGCAACATATCACCAGAAAGGTGTGGTGTCCATCCCTATCATATAGAAGAAGGGAATATACAGTACCTCCTCCTCCATGTTAGAATGAAAAGCTGTTGACTTAGTAGGCCAGAAGAAATGTTAGGAGATTAGTATCAAACGTCATTCCTTTACTCTCTAAGAACGTCCCCAGTAGTGGAAACAGCACCAGTGTAAACTCTTCTTCTGTTTCTGTTTATATCACTTCTTTTGTTGCTGCTGGACGTGGTTTCTTGCTGAGAGCGGGTGACAGCGGCAATCCTTACCAACAGCTTCAGCCATTGTTTTTACTTTTCCTTTCATTGGCTACCTGTTCTTAATTGATCTAACCGGGAACAGCATCTTCACCATGATCAATAAGAGGTTAGAATACACCATCAGGACAGCAGCACTAATTCTTCATCCTCACATGTTGGACTGACTCCACAATACAGTGACTCACTATCACCTCTTCAGCTAAAAAGTGGTGCTACAGTGACTCACTATCACCTCTTCAGGTACAAAATGGGTGCTACAGTGACTCACTATCACCTCTTCAGGTACAAAGTGGTACTACAGTGACTCACTATCACCTCTTCAGGTACAAAATGGGTGCTACAGTGACTCACTAACACCTCTTCTGGTACGAAGTGGAATTACAGCGACTCACTATCACCTCTTCAGGTACAAAGTGGTACTAGAGTGACTCATTATCACTTCTTCAGGGTAGTACAATCACTCACTATCACCTCTTCAGGTACAAAGTGGCACTACAGTGACTCACTATCACCTCTTCAGGTACAAAGTGGTACTACAGTGACTCACTATCACCTCTTCTGGTCCAACGTGGTATCTACTGTGACTCACTATCACCTTTTCAGGGACAAAGTGGTACTACAGTGACTCACTAGGCACATGGTGCATAGGTCAGAGTGGGTCCCCAGGACCATCTTTAGGCACGCTTGCATTTGTTGCATTTGATTGGCTGAAAGTGAGGAAGCAATGTTGCCACCAAAGTTCTGTAGATATCTCTCCTATATGATACAGAGACGTCTGTTGAAACACACACAGTTGAAAGTGTTATTTCTTGATAAGGGTAGTTAATTTAACATTTTAAATCTAATAATCTAATAAAATTGCATCTTTAATAATCCGGTTCAGATCACATTCTTATCCTGTTGCTCTGGATTGCTAGTTGGCCTGCTCATCTCTGCATTTGCTTCAGGGAAGAAATGACCACCAAGCTGACTGTCCACAGCAGAAAGAACCTGTAGTAGGTGTTAGGATACACGCTCAGGTATAAAGCAGTATTTGAGTATTTTTTGTGTTGACACAAAAGCTACAGCTAGCAGCGGCTGCGTGTGCTCATTGTGCTTTTTACGCTGTCTCTCTGCATCACTTGGAAAAAAGAGAGAAAGAGAAAGAAACAGCAGCCGGCGGTGCAGAGAAGGTGCACGAAAAAAAAAGAAAAAGGCTTTGCAGGCTGATACCACAAAGTGTGATATAATTATAGGCTTATTTAAAACCTCTGCAGGTGATGATGATGCTAGTTGTTGTAAATAGTCCTGATAATAAAAGCGGGCCAGTAAGTCAGATTAGGTATCAGGTGATTGTTTCTGTTCACACAACCGGGGAGGAAATTGACTTCTATACATTAGCTTAACACAAAGGAGCTAACAGTATAAATGAAAATACTGTGTTGTTTTAATTTAACAATTGTTACCTGTTTTTATCAGTCTGAGAGAAAATGGCCATCCGTCTCACAATTGGAGCTAGACCGAGTCAGTAGTCCTATGGTGGTCCCTTTCCAGTGTACAGGACTGGTGTGTGTGTCTAAGAGAGAGAGAGAGAGGGAGAGAGAGAGAATGAGAGACTGAATGTGAGAGAGATGTAGGAAGAAAAAGAGAGAGTGTTAAAGAGTGAGGTAGCAAGAGAAGGAGAGAGAAACAGAGAGAGAGAGACAGAGACAGCAATAGAGGTGTTGAGGAAAGGAGAGAGAGAGAGAGAGAGAGAGAGAGAAAGAATCCATCCTTCCATCTATCACTCTAAAGCTTCACGGTGCAGGGCTCATAAGCTAAATAACAGAGCTGTAAACTCCATTATTTAAGTAAACAGCAGCACATTATCGACAAAACAATAACACGGCATAAACTGACCATTTCAAGCATTTTTCTTTGACTCCTAGAAGTCACAGTTATTACCAACACCAAAAGCACAGAGTAATTTAGCATTAATTATTTCTCACTCATTGAAAGAAACTGAAAAATCATGAGAAAACTTTCAATCACATTTGTGTTTGTAGGAAAAAAAAACTCTGGGTCTACATGAGTTAGAAACTAATTGAATTTCTGCCACCAGCCAATAAACTCAGAGTAAGATGTGATGTAAATGTAACATAAACCTTACTTCATCAAGCCGGCCCTCACTACAGGCTGTAGGAGGTTTTATAGGGCATTGCTTGCTATGAAGTCATAAATCTGAGGTTTATCAGCCAGACAAACCTAGCTATCTAGCTAAGGTGGAGATAGCTGACTAAGGTGGAGATAGCTGGCTAAGGTGGAGATAGCTGGCTAAGGTGGAGAGAGCTAACTAAGGTGGAGGTAGCCACCTAAGGTGGAGATAGCTAACTAATGTGGAGATAGCTGACTAAGGTGGAGATAGCTGACTAAGGTGGAGGTAGCCACCTAAGGTGGAGATAGCTAACTAATGTGGAGATAGCTGGCTAAGGTGGAGATAGCTGGCTAAGGTGGAGATAGGTAACTAAGGTGGAGATAGCTGACTAAGGTGGAGATAGCTAACTAATGTGGAGATAGCTAACTAATGTGGAGATAGCCGGCTAAGGTGGAGATAGCTAACTAATGTGGAGATAGCTGGCTAAGGTGGAGATAGCTAACTAAGGTGGAGATAGCTGACTAATGTGGAGATAGCTAACTAAGGTGGAGGTAGCCACCTAAGGAGGAGATAGCTAACTAATGTGGAGATAGCTGGCTAAGGTGGAGATAGCTGGCTAAGGTGGAGATAGCTGACTATGGTGGATATAGCTGGCTAAGGTGGAGATAGCTGACTAAGGTGGAGATAGCTGGCTAAGGTGGAGATAGCTGACTAAGGTGGATATAGCTGGTTAAGGTGGAGATAGCTGACTAAGGTGGAGATAGCTGGTTAATGTGGAGAGAGCTAACTAAGGTGGAGATAGCTGACTAGGAAGGAGATAGCTAACTAAGGTGGAGATAGCTGGCTAAGGTGGAGATAGCTAACTAAGGTGGAGATAGCTGGCTAAGGTGGAGATAGCTGGTTAATGTGGAGAGAGCTAACTAAGGTGGAGATAGCTGGCTAAGGTGGAGATAGCTGGTTAATGTGGAGATAGTTAACTGTGGTGGGGATAGCAAGCTAAGGGGGACACAGCTGTTTAAGTTGGGAATAACTGGCTAAGGTGGAGATAGCTAACTAATGTGGAGATAGCTGGCTAAGGTGGAGATAGCTAACTAATGTGGAGATAGCTGGCTAAGGTGGAGATAGCTGACTAAGGTGGAGATAGCTGACTAAGGTGGAGATAGCTAACTAATGTGGAGATAGCTGGCTAAGGTGGAGATAGCTGGCTAAGGTGGAGATAGCTGACTATGGTGGATATAGCTGGCTAAGGTGGAGATAGCTAACTAAGGTGGAGATAGCTGACTAAGGTGGAGATAGCTGACTATGGTGGATATAGCTGGCTAAGGTGGAGATAGCTTACTAAGTTGGAGATTGCTGGTTAAGGTGGAGAGAGCTAACTAAGGTGGAGATAGCTGACTAGGAAGGAGATAGCTAACTAAGGTGGAGATAGCTGACTAAGGTGGAGATAGCTGGCTAAGGTGGAGATAGCTAACTAAGGTGGAGATAGCTGGCTAAGGTGAAGATAGCTGGTTAATGTGGAGATAGCTAACTGTGGTGGGGATAGCAAGCTAAGGGGGACACAGCTGTTTAAGGTGGGAATAACTGGCTAAGGTGGAGATAGCTGGCTAAGGTGGAGATAGCTAACTAAGGTGGAGATAGCTGACTAAGGTGGAAATAGCTGGTTAAGTTGGAGATAGCCAGCTATGGTGGAGATAACAGGCTGAAGTGGAGATAACTGGTTATGGTGGAGATGCTGGGCAGCACATAAAAGCAGCTAAAAACCGGAAAACCTTAAAATGTGAGTTCGTAGCAAGAAGCACCCCACAGACTCATTCAAGGAGATCCACAACGGGCCAGTTTGTGTTTTACCAAACAACAAGGAACTGCAGCTTCCATGAAGACAGAACTAGTAGAAATGAATATTATCAGCAGAGGAATTTAAATACATCAGACTTTATTCTTATTAGACTTCCGTGCATGACGGAAGAATAGAGAGAATAGACGTTCCTTCTGTAATAAAAGATGACACTGAATATAAATACAGAATGTTTAATATTTACCAGGCCGGTCAGGACTGCACTTTGAGTAGATTGTGTGGTTATGATTGGATTATAGACCCCCAAACTGCAGGATAATCTGAGAAGATATTTATTTAAGATTAGCATAAAATCTGGAGACCTTCTGTGATTGTCGGGAGCCTCAAAATCGAGATTGAGTCTCAAAATCCCCAGTTTCCTGCGAGCCAAGTGTAAAATGCTACACATTTTCAGCATGGTGAGTAAAGAGCCCTCCTGGTTATTCCTGCGCATGTATATCCGTAATGACTGTTTGGTAATCAGCTTGTTTTCGGAAGCATGTGCGTATTTGATTGACCCGTAATCCTCAAGTAAATAAAAAAAGCAGACTTTAAGCTCTTAGATAACCACCCAGCCTGCAAATATCAAAGTGCAACCCCCCCTCAAATCCCACTGCCTTATGGCTGAGCTTCAGTTAATTCAATTCAGTGTAATTACCGTGGCCCTCATTAATACAGCACATGAATGTGAAGGCGAGTAAAGCCCGGGCAGATGAGTGCTGAGAGTTTATGGATAAACGGTAATTCCCAGATAAACAGCGATATCTGCATGCTGAGTGGGTTTAAATCTAATCCTCATCCTACAGCGCTTCCTGCGTCAGCTCCGAATTACGATATGAAGCATGTTTATCAGTATGATCTGTGATGGATATGGATCTAAAATCTAAACTTCAGTCATTTAGCATCAGCCCACCTGGTGCACTCTGACAAGGCTTGACGAAGTACATAACCTTGAAATTTGGAGTTCATTTGAAGCTCTGAAAGGAAGTAACAGAGCAACAATCAGTGGCTTCAGTGGTTTGTGCACTGAACCTGAAAAACTATTAATTAGAAATTATAAGCACCAACTTTTTAAGTGTTCATTTGGCAGACACTCATTTAGAGCGACTTACAGTTTATCTGTACACAGGTAGATAAAGGTAGTATTTCAGTGTACCTGTACACAGGTAGGTGAAGGTAGTGTTAGACAGTTTACCTGTTCACAGTTAGGTGAAGGTAGTGTTACAGTTTACCTGTACACAGGTAGGTGAAGGTAGTGTTACTGTTTACCTGTACACAGGTAGGTGAAGGTAGTTTTAGACAGTTTAACTCTACACAGGTAGGTGAAGGTAGTGTTACAGTTTACCTGTACACAGGTAGGTGAAGGTAGTGTTAGACAGTTTACCTGTACACAGTTAGGTGAAGGTAGTGTTACTGTTTACCTGTACACAGGTAGGTGAAGGTAGTTTTAGACAGTTTAACTCTACACAGGTAGGTGAAGGTAGTGTTACAGTTTACCTGTACACAGGTAGGTGAAGGTAGTGTTAGACAGTTTACCTGTACACAGGTAGGTGAAAGTAGTGTTAGACAGTTCAACTGTACACAGGTAGGTGAAGGTAGTGTTACAGTTTACCTGTACACAGGTAGGTGAAAGTAGTGTTAGACAGTTTAACTCTACACAGGTAGGTGAAGGTAGTGTTACAGTTTACCTGTACACAGGTAGGTGAAGGTAGTGTTACAGTTTATCTGTACACAGGTAGGTGAAGGTAGTGTTACAGTTTATCTGTACACAGGTAGGTGAAGGTAGTGTTACAGTTTACCTGTACACAGGTAGGTGAAGGTAGTGTTACAGTTCAACTGTACACAGGTAGGTGAAGGTAGTGTTACAGTGTACCTGTACACAGGTAGGTGAAAGTAGTGTTAGACAGTTTACCTGTACACAGGTAGGTGAAGGTAGTGTTACAGTTTACCTGTACACAGGTAGGTGAAGGTAGTGTTACAGTTTATCTGTACACAGGTAGGTGAAGGTAGTGTTACAGTTTACCTGTACACAGGTAGGTGAAGGTAGTGTTACAGTTCAACTGTACACAGGTAGGTGAAGGTAGTGTTACAGTTTACCTGTACACAGGTAGGTGAAGGTAGTGTTACAGTTTACCTGTACACTGGTAGGTGAAGGTAGTGTTACAGTTTACCTGTACACAGGTAGGTGAAGGTAGTGTTACAGTTTACCTGTACACTGGTAGGTGAAGGTAGTGATACAGTTTACCTGTACACAGGTAGGTGAAGGTAGTGATAGACAGTTTAACTCTACACAGGTAGATAAAGGTAGTGTTACAGTACAGTTTACAGAAGTAGTGTTAGTAGTATTGGCCAAGGACTCTTATTGACATGATGTAAGGTGGTTACCCAGGTGGGATATTGAACCCCAGCCTACATCTTAGATGGCAGCAGTATAACACACTATACTACATCAACAACTATGAGATTAATAATTACTTATACATAGACCCTTTCACACCTTCAGTCAAAGCCATCATTGTAGGAAAACATTCACAATGCATCTACTCAAACATTGCTTCAATATGTTTTTTTCTTTTACTGCTGCGAATTAGTAGCATAATATTAATCTATACAATGCAGTCATTAAAAATCAAACTGACCCTGTGCAGATAGTCTTGATACAGGCTGTAGTTTTTTAGGGCATCTCTTGCTATGAGGCAGCATTTTTTGGTTTGTCAGTCAGACAAGGGCTGATGAAGATAGCTAGCTATCTAACTAGGGTGGAGGTGGTTAAGGCTTGCTGTCTTCAGTTTAGCTGGGAGCATATAAAAGCAGCTACCATCTGGTATGTGGGTTCACAGCAAGAAAAACCCATAGACTCAATCAAGAAGATCCACAAAGGGACCTGCCAGTGGGTGCTAATGATAGCTGTGGAACCTGGTTCCCAGTGGAACCAGTTCAATGGTTTAGGAATTAAAACTCATCTGATCAACTGCAAGTATTGACTCACTTTTTGGACTCCAACCAGAAGGACGACAGAACCGCAGTGCTGCTGAAAAGACAGAACCTCAGCGGCTCAGTAGAGACTCGGACCCGGACCTGTTAACAAGAATTTAGACCATTTTAAACCCACAATGATGTCTGAATACACACGTTAGCAACTGTAAAAAGCTTTAGAGGTTCTGTGACTGTAGTTTGATTTGGACCCAGAAATGGCAACATCAGACTAAATAATCAGACTGTAATGAGTTTGTCCTATTACATATGCCACAGTTTGGGCCAGATGAGGTGCAGTAAAGCTGCAGATCAGACATCATCTCCTTCACCGCAGTGATGGCAAATACAGGTAGAGGATATGATACACATCCTCCTCCTCCTCCTGCCTGAACTACTTTTCCTTCACTCGCTGCACATCAATCCACCTGCAGCATGATGACTCCCTCACAGCTAAAACACACTCAACCAGGACATTCTCCATCTCTCTGTCTGTCTGTCAGGCCTCAGTCTCTGATCCTACACTCTATATCTTCACTCAGTCCTGTGCCCGCTGAAGCCAGATCTCATAATTCTGCTTCAGGTACAAGTGCAACAGACAAGCATCTGACCAAAGAGCCTCTGCCTGTTTGATTAGTTTTTGTCGACTTGTGTACATCATTTTGATGTCACATGAACAAGAACCACTTTACTTAATAATAATAATAATAATAATACATTTAATTTAGAAGCACCTATCTCGACACTCAAGGACACTGTAGAAATGTAAAAGAGAGAAACTAAACAACAAGACAATTACAAATATAGACAGTTATACATAAAACTCAACAGAGAACATCAACAGAGAGAATAGGCTATTTTAAACAGGTGAGTTTTAAGACTGGATTTGAAAAAAGGAAGAGAGTCGATATTACGGATGTCAGGTGGGAGGGACTTCCAGAGTTTCAGCCGCTCTGCCCCTCATGGTACTCAGACGAGCAGAAGGTACAGAGAGATGAATGGAAGATGAGGATCTGAGTGAGCTGGTAGAAATTGCGATTTGGAGAAGATTTGACAGATAAGGGGAGTAAGATTATGTATGGGTTAGGGTTATATGGCTGTAATCATTTCTTTATAATATGTTATATTGATGTGGAAATTATATACTCATTTGGATCAAGGTATTCAACGTAGTCCAGAGAGTTATAATCATTAAAATTATTTTCAAGCCCTGTCTGTTTCCCCTGTCTGGTCTCGTCAGTCTATGTTCATGTTTATGTTGCCTCGTCCCTCCCATGTGCGTTTGTTTACGTTCCCAGTTATGTGCTTATGTATTGTCATGTGATCCGTTTTCTATGGTTTCTGTGATTTCCGTGATTATTTCTTTGATGTTCTGCTGTGTTCTGGCTTGTTTGTTTTCTGTTTGTATCTTCGTTTTTTTCTGCCGTCAGAATGAAGAGGGAGACCAGTTCAGAGTTTAAGCTTGTTTATTTTGGGATTGCCGTACCGTCTTTGCTCTAAGCTTTCACACCCTGGTCTGAACCTGATCTCAAAGATGACTGCAGCCTAGTTCCTTTTATGGCCCGCCTTCCTATGCCTTCTGGCCAAATGGGCTCCTCTTGGCCATGTCGTAAATTCCGTGTGGAGTGGTTCTCGAGCCTAGGGGGTCTAAAGATAACATCACAGGGTCTGGTTCCGAGCCTAGGGTTGCCTGTCATGTGATAACAAAGCCAGGACCTTCCCGTGCTTCCCTGGCCATCTGTCTTTCCATACATTTCGAACAACCGCTATAGTGTGTTTTTCCCAAATAAAATCCAACAGCTATTATGTTTCCTTTGTGTTTTGGTTTTAGTTTCTATAGTTATTAAAAGTATTTTGTTAAATCTTGCGTCTGCGTCCTCCCCCCTTCGTCCTGCCTGTCTTCTCCTCCTCCTCTATAAACACTCAATAAACACTCTCTGTGACACAAATAGTCCTATTTACTGACTATAACAGATAAACATTAAAACTCCTATTAAATGTCTGGAGGTAATAAGCCATATGCTTCCTAGAAAAACATATCATGCTAGTAGGCTGGTGTTGTTATTTCTTCTCTTGCCGTCAAATGAAGAGACAAGTCTGGAATGTAATGTAGTTTATTAGACGCTGGGTTCAACCATGCAGTCAGACTTGACACTGATGAACTCACACCTGTATACCTCATTTTGAGGCCTTCCACATGTGTTGACCTCTATCTATTAGACATCAGACTGGATCCAGAGCTTAAGAGTTCCTGAAAGACGGTCCTAAAGCCGACCATGTTTGTAACTGAGCATTTGTGGCTAATAGACACGGGACGATCTGTCCCATGCCCAAGTCCAGTTCGTTTGACTAGTGTGAACGTTGCCAAGGCCACATGTAAATGGTGCATCAGACCCATTAATAAATCCGGCAGGTCACTCTGGTCCACTGTGTGATGAAGTCCTGCTGCACCATTTAAGGTGGAACATGAGAATTCCAACAAGAAGCTGAAGAACAGGAAGCACAGCTTCAGTGTCCAGAACCTCAGAGCTCTGGATAGTTCAGAAGTTCTGTGTCTCTGAAGAAACAGAGCAGTGAAGCGCAGATCTTCCTTCTCATTCGTTCAGCGTGAATAAAGCTCCGCCTACTCTGTGCCCACCAAGTGCATGCCCTCTCACCTGGACTGTATATTACGTGGGGTCAGCGTGTGGTGTAGGTGTTATGATTCCATCATTTTTGCCACTGTACAAACCTAGATAATGAATATAAAGACCCTCAAAGTAATGATGTAAGCAGCTTAGACCTGGATAATTTAGGCATAGGCCAGTGTGGGAGTGGGGAGGTGGTAACAATTGTACTCAGGCACGATACAAGGCCTAGTGTATGTCTGTTCTTAATTTATCAGATGTGGTGTGAATTTGATATAATTGTGAACAAGTTTGTAAAGTATGTACAACAATGGTCAACCAGTGAGCGTATAGCACTCAAACACTTATAAATATAACAGAAATATTTGCTCTCTGTTCAGTAAACTAGTACTCACTGAACTAATTCATTACGGACCATTGAGGAATAGAAATAATCGAAAATTACTTGGAATATAATCTTGTTACATTACTGTACGTGTAAAATAAAAAATATTTTTTCTCCTGTTAGTGTCAGTAAGAGACAAATAACAGTTTGCTATCATAGAAGGAACTACTCAAATGCCGTGAGCTCTCAGTGGGAACAGTAAAATTCTGGGACTGAGATATGTGAATGTGTTAAGATCCATTTTAATGATCAGTATGATATCTAGTGGTAAAGTTTGGGCCGTTGGCTGCAGTGGTATTATGTAATTTCAATAATTGCAGTCAGAGAAACTGCTACCCACACACAGACTGAGGTCAGTCACACTCATGTAACGCCAAAGCTCGACATGCCTCCAGCTTTCCGCTGCCTACACAGTGGAGTACAGCAAACGCAGCATTCTCCACTAACAAATCCGTAATTGTGTCTTAAGCACATTTAAATACAGTCGTATTCACAATTACAAGAATGTACGTGATGAAGGGGTGCGTGGCGGGGTGAGGGTGCTGGGGATGGGCTGCGGCTGGGGATGGAGTGGTGGAGTGCTGGGTTGGGGGGGGGGGGGCGTTGCTGAGCACGGGCACTGTTTTTGCTGTCTAGTGGCTAAATGTCATAAAGCTGGCCTGAAAAGTTTTCCTTAGACCTGTATTCAAATACACAGTCATGTCACTATATATATATATATATATATATATATATATATATATATATATATATATATATATATATATACACACACACACACACACACATATATATATAAGACACTCTGAACTGGGTCTAAATCCATCCTTGCAGATCACGTACACCATTCATGCTGATTATCTTCTTTGGGGTGGATGGGATCTTCCAGCAAGACGATGTGACACGTCACATGACTAGAAATGTCCCACATTGGTTGGACTGAGCTGACCAACACTTCCAAGTATTATCCTGGACACCTAGTGTCCCAGACTGCTGTTCACTCTATGGATCCTCTTCCACACTCCCTCCAGCAACCGTGGGATGCACTGCAATCAGCATGACTCCAGATACCTGTGACAACCTAACAGGACCTAATTGAGTCTCCCAGCCCGTGTAGCTGCTGTCTGTGCTGCACGCGTTCGTTACTTTGGATATTAGCTGGTGGTTTTAATAATGTGACTCAACTATATATATATATATATATATATATATATAGACAGCTATAGAGAAAGCCCATGTAAACCATTTCTTCCATGAGCAACTTTGCCAACCCTGACTGACTAGCTGTTTGTCACTCACTGACCCAGCATAAAGTGAGGAGCCAAATGTCACTACACCATGTGGAGCTTTGCCAACTAAGCCTTTCACGGTACTTTTATGAAGATTCGTAGGAGGAGTATGTCTCACTTTGCAGCAGTTGTGAGGACGGTGTCTGACAACTGAGCTCAGTACAGTCAGAGATTACCTGAGTGTCAGGAAAGGTTTGGAATGCTGTGGGCACATTGGCTTTCACTTCCTCTGGTGACAAACCAATACACACTGATTGACTCACTGTGGGAGAATGGATGTCAAACCGGTAACCTCTGTTTTTCTCCTTCAAGCTAACAGAGAAACAGCAAGGGGGGGTGGGGAAAAGAAACTCTTTGTTGATTGGCTGCTGTGCTATGCTGCCGATGTGAAGGTAATAATCATTTTGTAGCGAAGGCAGCGTTTATAAAATTCTGAAATTTAATGGTGCAACTATGAAATGTTGTTGAAACATGGCAATGTAGTCGTATGTCCTGGATGCCTAGTGTCCTGCAGAGTTGATTTTCCCACTCAAACCATGGGTGTAGATTCTATCCCTTATCCTACCCATCACTCTACCGCTAGACCAATCAAATGAAGGAGGTACATACAAACACACACACACACACACTGGCACTTCATCATTTAAACATAATAGCTGGCCCAATTTCATGATGAATGGACCAAATAGATCTAATAGTATTTCATTTTATTGGAATTTATATTATTATTTTTTCTTAATATAGCTTTTTCCAAAATAGCTTGGAAAAATTCAGGTTCCATTGACTTGCACTGAAGTTAAATAGTGTTTTTGTCCTCTCCTATAAAGTTGCTATTTTTGAAATTCTTTGGACTGTATTAATATATTATATAATTAATCTATATATATACTGTGTATAATTTAATAAACTCATGACAGAATTTAATATTTTGACTTCCAAAGATTACAGTTGCTGAACATCCCAAGACTAACTTTGATGCTGATGCATCTCCATAATACAACCTATAATTCATAATTAGGATCTCACCCAAAACCATAAAGATGCACCTGCTGCTGCTGCTGTTTCCTGCAGTGCATACAAAGTAATTTATTAATGATGACATTTTCATGGGATTTCCAGTCATATTCAATGTAACTCAGAATTTGATACAGCCACCAGTTTATGGTTACTCCTGCTAGCAACCTGACTGCTTGTCTACTGTGTTTTAACTCCACAGATATTGTGAATGAGTTTGCAAAAATATTGGTATAGTGACATTTCGGCTCGTGTGTTAGTATATTGTTATAGTGACACGTCAGTCCTGGTGTTAGTATATTGGTATAGTGGTATAGTGACACGTCAGTCCTGGTGTTAGTATATTGGTATATTGGTATAGTGAAACGTCGGTCCTGGTGATAGTATATTGGTATAGTGACACGTCGGTCCTAGTGATAGTATATTGGTATATTGGTATAGTGAAACGTCGGTCCTGGTGATAGTATATTGGTATATTGGTATAGTGACACGTCAGTCCTGGTGTTAGTATATTGGTATATTGGTATAGTGACACGTCGGTCCTGGTGTTAGTATATTGGTATATTGGTATAGTGACACGTCAGTCCTGGTGATGGTATATTGGTATAGTGACACGTCAGTCCTGGTGTTAGTATATTGGTATATTGGTATAGTGACACGTAGGTCCTGGTGATAGTATATTGGTATATTGGTATAGTGACACGTCGGTCCTGGTGATAGTATATTGGTATATTGGTATAGTGACACGTCGGTCCTGGTGATAGTATATTGGTATATTGGTATAGTGACACGTCGGTCATGGTGATAGTATATTGGTATAGTGACACGTCAGTCCTGGTGTTAGTATATTGGTATATTGGTATAGTGACACGTCGGTCCTGGTGTTAGTATATTGGTATGGTGACACGTCAGTCCTGGTGTTAGTATATTGGTATATTGGTATAGTGACACGTCGGTCCTGGTGATAGTATATTGGTATATTGGTATAGTGACACGTCGGTCCTGGTGATAGTATATTGGTATAGTGACACGTCGGTCATGGTGATAGTATATTGGTATATTGGTATAGTGACACGTCAGTCCTGGTGTTGGTATATTGTTATAGTGACACGTCAGTCCTGGTGTTAGTATATTGGTATATTGGTATAGTGACACGTCGGTCCTGGTGATAGTATATTGGTATAGTGACACGTCGGTCATGGTGATAGTATATTGCTATAGTGACACGTCAGTCCTGGTGTTAGTATATTGGTATATTGGTATAGTGACACGTCAGTCCTGGTGTTAGTATATTGGTATATTGGTATAGTGAAACGTCGGCCCTGGTGATAGTATATTGGTATATTGGTATAGAGACACGTCAGTCCTGGTCTTGGTATATTGGTATATTGGTATAGTGACACGTCGGACCTGGTGTTAGTATATTGGTATAGTGACACGTCAGTCCTGGTGTTAGTATATTGGTGTATTGGTATAGTGACACGTCGGTCATGGTGATAGTATATTGGTATATTGGTATAGTGACACTTCAGTCCTGGTGTTAGTATATTGGTATAGTGACACGTCAGTCCTGGTGTTAGTATATTGGTATATTGGTATAGTGACACGTCGGTCCTGGTGATAGTATATTGGTATATTGGTATAGTGACACGTCGGTCATGGTGATAGTATATTGGTATATTGGTATAGTGACACGTCAGTCCTGGTGTTAGTATATTGGTATATTGGTATAGTGACACGTCGGCCCTGGTGTTAGTATATTGGTATAGTGACACGTCAGTCCTGGTGTTAGTATATTGGTATATTGGTATAGTGACACGTCGGTCCTGGTGATAGTATATTGGTATATTGGTATAGTGACACGTCAGTCCTGGTGTTAGTATATTGGTATAGTGACACATCGGTCCTGGTGTTGGTATATTGTTATAGTGACACGTCAGTCCTGGTGTTAGTATATTGGTATATTGGTATAGTGACACGTCGGTCCTGGTGATAGTATATTGGTATATTGGTATAGTGACACGTCAATCCTGGTGTTAGTATATTGGTATATTGGTATAGTGACACGTCGGTCCTGGTGATAGTATATTGGTATATTGGTATAGTGACACGTCAATCCTGGTGTTAGTATATTGGTATATTGGTATAGTGACACGTCGGTCCTGGTGATAGTATATTGGTATATTGGTATAGTGACACGTCGGTCTTGGTGATAGTATATTGGTATATTGGTATAGTGACACGTCGGTCCTGGTGATAGTATATTGGTATATTAGTATAGTGACACGTCGGTCCTGGTGATAGTATTCCCTTCATTCCTTTATCATCACCAACACTGTTCCTTCATTCCTTCATTCCTTTATCATCACCAACACTGTTCCTTCATTCCTTCATTCCTTTATCATCACCAACACTGTTCCTTCATCCCTTCATTCCTTTATCATCACCAACACTGTTCCTTCATCCCTTCATTCCTTTATCACCACCAACACTGTTCCTTCATCTCTTCATTTCTTTATCATCACAATCCACCACACACCTGATATCTGCTCTGCGGTGGTCCTGTGAGGGTCCTGACCACTGGAGGACATGTTAAAACATATACAGAGAATCAGATGAACTACAGCCTGTAAGTGTAGCTCCCGTATGGTCAGTGGAGCTGATATAATGAACACATATTTTAGAAACAAGAAGGTGGTTTAAATGTAGGGCTGGTCAGTGGGTATATAACGTTATGGGGCTGAATTCAGGTCTAAGTATTCTCACTGGCTATGTTTACACAGCAGGTAAATCCGATCTCTTTCCTCAGATGTGCCGTTTGTGTGACAATGTGAACAGCCACTAACACACTGAATTCAGTTGTGACTGGGGACACTTTCATATGTGGAACTGAAATCCAATACATATCCTACATGCAGTAATGTAGCTCAGTCCAAACAGCCAGATCTGGATTCATGCAACTTTTACGTCAGTTCAGCTTGACATTAATCATAATTTCAGGCTGAGACCTCATAAACACTGGGGCTATAAGTCAATTATAGCAACTGCTCTGTGTTTGAAGAGACTGTAAAAGAAATGGCTGAATGCAGCCACGGGAGAACAAGGCTGTGGCATCAAAGTAGAATTTAAAAGCAAAGTTTAAAGAAACCAAGGACGAGATCAAAGAAGTGAATAATGTGCCCTTTTTACAGAGAACTGAAACGCATTCTGGGTGATAAGCTGAGCTGTCAGCCATTGGAACTGTGTAATCACTCCTGCGATGCTGGAGAAGATGAAATTGAACCTCCAGGAGCGGACCGGCATTGGTCGGCAGTCCAATTGTTTACCTCTGTATAAAAGTTTACAATGTTGGTAGTGATAAGGGAATGAAGGGATGAAGGAGCAGTGTTGGTGATGATAAAGGAATGAAGGGATGAAGGAACAGTGTTGGCGATGATAAAGGAATGAAGGGGTGAAGGAACAGTGTTGGCGATGATAAAGGAATGAAGGGATGAAGGAACAGTGTTGGCGATGATAAGGGAATGAAGGGATGAAGGAACAGTGTTGGTGAGGATAAAGGAATGAAGGGATAAAGGAACAGTGTTGGTGATGATAAAGGAATGAAGGGATGAAGGAACAGTGTTGGTGATGATAAAGGAATGAAGGGATGAAGTAACAGTGTTGGTGGTGATAAAGGAATGAAGGGATGAAGGAACAGTTTTGGTGAGGATAAAGGAATGAAGGGATGAAGGAACAATGTTGGCGATGATGAAGGAATGAAGGGATGAAGGAACAATGTTGGTGATGATAAAGGAATGAAGGGATGAAGGAACAGTGTTGGTGATGATAAAGGAATGAAGGGATAAAGGAACAGTGTTGGTGATGATAAAGGAATGAAGGGATGAAGGAACAGTGTTGGTGATGATAAAGGAATGAAGGGATGAAGTAACAGTGTTGGTGGTGATAAAGGAATGAAGGGATGAAGGAACAGTGTTGGTGATGATAAAGGAATGAAGGGATAAAGGAACAGTGTTGGTGATGATAAAGGAATGAAGGGATGAAGGAACAGTGTTGGTGATGATAAAGGAATGAAGGGATGAAGTAACAGTGTTGGTGGTGATAAAGGAATGAAGGGATGAAGGAACAGTGTTGGTGAGGATAAAGGAATGAAGGGATAAAGGAACAGTGTTGGTGATGATAAAGGAATGAAGGGATGAAGGAACAGTGTTGGTGATGATAAAGGAATGAAGGGATGAAGTAACAGTGTTGGTGGTGATAAAGGAATGAAGGGATGAAGGAACAGTTTTGGTGAGGATAAAGGAATGAAGGGATGAAGGAACAATGTTGGCGATGATGAAGGAATGAAGGGATGAAGGAACAATGTTGGTGATGATAAAGGAATGAAGGGATGAAGGAACAGTGTTGGTGATGATAAAGGAATGAAGGGATAAAGGAACAGTGTTGGTGATGATAAAGGAATGAAGGGATGAAGGAACAGTGTTGGTGATGATAAAGGAATGAAGGGATGAAGTAACAGTGTTGGTGGTGATAAAGGAATGAAGGGATGAAGGAACAGTGTTGGTGGTGATAAAGGAATGAAGGGATGAAGGAACAGTGTTGGTGATGATAAAGGAATGAAGGTATAAAGGAACAGTGTTGGTGATGATAAAGGAATGAAGGGATGAAGGAACAGTGTTGGTAGTGATAAGGGAATGAAGGGATGAAGGAACAGTGTTGGTGAGGATAAAGGAATGAAGGGATAAAGGAACAGTGTTGGTGATGATAAAGGAATGAAGGGATGAAGGAACAGTGTTGGTGGTGATAAAGGAATGAAGGGATGAAGGAACAGTTTTGGTGGTGATAAAGGAATGAAGGGATGAAGGAACAGTGTTGGTAGTGATAAGGGAATGAAGGGATGAAGGAACAGTGTTGGTGATGATAAAGGAATGAAGGGATGAAGGAACAATGTTGGTGATGATAAAGGAATGAAGGGATGAAGGAACAGTGTTGGTGATGATAAAGGAATGAAGGGATGAAGTAACAGTGTTGGTGATGATAAAGGAATGAAGGGATGAAGTAACAGTGTTGGTGGTGATAAAGGAATGAAGGGATGAAGGAACAGTGTTGGTGGTGATAAAGGAATGAAGGGATGAAGGAACAGTGTTGGTGATGATAAAGGAATGAAGGGATGAAGGCACTGTGTTGGTGATGATAAAAGAATGAAGGTTTATGTTTTGGTAATGCTGGTCAGTTTTATCTCTGACTCTATAACTGGTTTGAATGGGCGGGGCCGGAGAGACATCAGCCCTGTGATTGGTCAAAACAATGATTATGGGGCTTCTACCCCTAATTAGGACTCAGTTTACATGGAGAGGAGATAAATATGGTGAAAGATATTCATATATCTTCTCAATATACGTGTATATTGTGGTCCAGAGAAATACGATTAACTTCTAGTCCTTGTATGCTAGTCTGTTCACACCTATGGCAAAGTTGATGTTTTAAAAACCTGCCAATCTCGTTCTTTGACTCCTTTTTAATGTGCATCATGTATTTGTGGTGTTTAAAAGAAAAATGATGAAACAGAAAAAATCCATTCTCCTTCCTCTTCCATCGTCTTCCCACTTTTTCAGTGTTCACACATAAAACACTGTGTACTTGGTGTGAAGGCCCCTCTACATTAAACCTGTGGGTGGGGCCAGAGAGACTACTACTATATTACAACATAACTACATAGTTATATAATCATACTTGGTGTGAAAAGACCTATGGGGGAAATATTTTCTATGATTATAATATTAAAATGGGATGCATGTTTCATTCCTGGCAGAATAGTCTAGCCATTCACCACTGACCTCTCTCATCAACAAGTCGTTTCTGTCCACAGAACTGCTGCTCAATTGATGTTTTTTCTTTATTGCTTTGTTTTGAGTAACTCTAGAGACTGTTGTGTTATTATTAAAATGTGATGTATGTTAAAAGAGTTGCTGGCAGAATAGCCACTAGGGGGCCTCTAGTTGTTTTGCTAGGGAACAACCAGTGTGAGTTCTGAAGCCTTTGTGATTCCTTTTGACAGGTAAACTCAAAAACTGCTGCCACAGCCACAATTTTTCACACTTTCTATAAAGAAACACCTTCATGTACGTGCATTTCTACAAGCTTGATGCAAACGATGGTGATCTTTGGAGAAGCTGCTCAAGGACTGAGCTGACAAATCACCTTTCAGAATCTGACCTTTTAAAGCAAGCAGACGTGCATTGTTTGCATGGCACTTGTGCACGAGTTCGTTTGTTGATATGTTGATTACTCGTCGATTCCATCGCTGGTAACGTGGATATTCTCTCGATGTTACAGAATACTGCCCCTGATGCCCCCCCCTCGTCTTATCAGAGTTTTCTCAGTGTGACATTTGTCTTTGGCTACACTCCTGAAGCTCGAGTCTAAACACCTGCCCTCCTGTCTTATCTCTTAAATAGGACCGATAGCACTGTTTTCATTAGAGTCCAGGTGCAGGTTTGGCATTTTACACATCCTATCAAACTCCAGGAAGCTGGAATTGGGTCCGTTTCTACGGTTCAGACGAGGCCTATCAGATGCCGCTGACAGGAGCCAAATTAAAAGATCCTGCTTAAAATGCATCCGCTGTGATGGTGACAGAGGAAAACAAACGACTGCTTTTGTTTTCAGACCCTCAGAAGAAATAAGGTGAAGGAAGGTCACCTCAGTTGTGCATAAGGACCCGTAAGAAACTCTGTCTGGTTAAACTGGGCGGGTTATAATAGCAGAGAGCACACAGAGATGTACTAGGCAGCTCAAACAGGCTGCAGCATTTGAGCAATGATTGTTTGGCAATGGTGGACCCCCAAAGTGTGCCAAGAAAACACTCCCCACCCCATTGCACCACCTCCACCAGCCTGGACTGCTCACTCAAAGCAAGTTGAGTACATAGATTCTTGTTCTTGGCCCAAATGCTCCAGAATTTGGGTCCAGATCATGTTTTTACAGTCCAGTTTTGGTGTACTGTATACACTGAAGCCTTAGCTTTCTGTTCTTGGCTGACAATAGTGGAACCCAATATGGTTGTCTGCTGGTGTAGCCCATCCGCCTCACGGCTGGTTGTGTTTTGCATTGTACAGAGTGGTTATCTGAGTTACTGTAGCCTTTTGAACAAGTCTAGCCATTCTCCACTGACCTCTCTCAATCAACAAGATGTTTCTGTAAGCAGAACTGATGCTCACTGGATGTTTCTTCTTTATTGTTCCATTCTGAGGAGCTTGAGAGACTGCTGTGTGTAAAATCTCCAGGCACAATCACTGAGATTTTTGGACATTCTGATGGTTGGTGTGAACCTTACCTGAAATTGTTGCCAGTATATCGTCACTGTCCAAAGAAAAACAAGTATCTTTAATATGGCGACTTTACAAGAGAGGCCTGTTTCCTCAGAGACTCAGAACTTCTGAACTATCCGAAGCTCTGATGCTCTGGGGGCTGAAGTTGCGCTCTCTTGTTGTAATGCTCTCGTTCCACGTTAAAGGGTGCAGCAGTTACCTTCTCACACAGTAGACCGGAGTGACCCTCTGCTACCGGCTCTCTTTAATGGGACAGATGCAGCAGTTATGTTGGTCGGTTGGTGATCACATTAGATGCTCGAGTCCATCTACCCACAGAACGGAGTGATCACAATAGTCACAATAGTCAAGTGAACTGGACTCTGGGGGTCAAATGTGCTCCAGCATGGTAGGTATGGCCTACTGCGAGTCCACCTCTAAGCTATCCAGCCAGTAATATGGATGTAAACAGTGTTTTTCGGCCACTGAACCCTTTACTACACCACATACAGAGGATAGCCTGCGTGCTTTGCTGGAGCAGATAGAGATAAGTGCTAGTTTTCCTCTCATTCCATCCTGCATCCCACGTTACATACGTATTAAAGGCAATCTTGTGTCTGCAGATACATTTAGGCTGAAATGTTTAATTTTATAAAGATAAGTGTATCTGCGTGCGGCGCTGCTGATAAGGACGGCAGGAATAATGAAGTCTCTGTTTGTTTGACCTGCTGATGGCCTTTTTCCCTGTATAGTCTCTTTTGGACTATTTCATGTTTTAATCTTCTGATAACACGTTCGTGTTTGATTTTCTTACTTTTTGCAGGTCGGATCGACCTGCGCCTTCTTATCAGCCTCGGATAAAAGAATTCAGGCTTTAAAGTTTGCTTAAATGACTTCACATGAAAATAAATAAAGATATAATTGAAGGAGATATAAAAGAAAAGGGGGTTCTTAAGGTGCTGCTTTCAACAATGGCCCTGTTCTGAAAACTGGCTAGCTGAACCACATGCGAAGGCATTGTAACAATATTAATAACAGCATTAATAAACCTGACTGGTAAAACCAAACAAAGTAACACAGTGCACAGAGTAAACTACTGATACTAACTGTGGACACCTGTTGTGATGCAAAGACTTAAATATCTTGAGCCAGACTGTTAAGAGTAACGTATTGTATTTTAAAAAAATGTAATCTATTGTAAAGTAATCTATTGTATTGTAATGTGAAGTAGAGTATTGTACTGTATTATATTGTGAAGTTATGTATTGTGTTGTATCGTAAAGTTATATATTATATTGTAAAGTAGTGTATTGTACCGTATTGTATTGTTTTATGAAGTAATGTGTTGTATTGAGAAGTAATGTATTGTATTGTATCGTAAAGTATTGTATTGTATCGTAAAGTATTGTATTGTATTGTGAAGTATTGTAATTTATAGTAAAGTAATGTGTTGTATTATATGGAGAAGTAATGTACTGTATTGTATCATGAAGTAATGTATTTTATAAAGATGTAATGTATTTTATAGTAATGTGTTGTATTATATGAAGAAGTAATGTACTGTATTGTATCATGAAGTAATGTATTTTAGAATGATGTAATGTATTTTATAGTAATGTGTTGTATTATATGGAGAAGTAATGTACTGTATTGTATGGAGAAGTAATGTATTTTATAGTGAAGGAATGTATTTTATAATGAAGTAATGTGTTGTATTACATGAAGAAGTAATGTACTGTATTGTATTATGAAGTAATGTATTTTATAGTGAAGTAATGTATTTTATAATGAAGTAATGTGTTGTATTATATGGAGAAGTAATGTACTGTATTGTATCATGAAATAATGTATTTTATAGTGAAGTAATGTGTTGTATTATATGGAGAAGTAATGTACTGTATTGTATCATGAAATAATGTATTTTATAGTGAAGTAATGTATTTTATAGTGAAGTAATGTGTTGTATTGTATGGAGAAGTAATGTATTATATAGTGTTGCATTGTATTGTGAAGTAATGTGTTATATTGTATAGAGAAATAACGAATTACATCAAAATCTCTCAAATTAGACTGGATTCAATTTAAAAAGGAAAAAGGCTTTATTTTAGGTTATATATTGAAAACATCAACCTGGACACTGACCCGGATCAAATACAAAACAATGTTCACAAAGCTTTCATTGACCACAGTTTTCCAGAGGTGATGCGGAAATCACCCCTCCTACCTCAACATTCCTAGTTTAGTCACTATTATCTCCAAACTTGCTTTTTACATAACAGCATCTAGAAACGCTTCTCTTTAAGTGATTTTTTAAAGAAGTCAACTTTATCTGTACCTTACACTGGCCAGCATCGCCAGGCACACACTGCATTCTGGCCTTCATGCATTCAGGGGCCTTACAGGGGTTCTGGAATTTCCATTATAAGCCGAAAGATTTTGTTATATTCCCTTAATCATTAGATTAGATATCTAATTCCTATATGACTGCATACTATATTACTGTATTACTGTACCAAACAACATATTCTCTTCATTTCCGAAGTGAGAAAAGTAACAACAGTCTCTGCAGCAGATTGAGTCTAAATAAACATCTCGCAAATCTGCAAATGATTCATTAACTTAGGAACAATAAAGTCTCGTTAGGCCTTAATTCATTGCTTACAACTGATTTAGCAGGTCAAAGATTGTCGGTAGGAAATGTCTACTCATAATAAATTCTCTGCAAACACTGGTCTCCTCTAGGTAGCTGGCTGAAGATCTGAAACTGAAGCTGTAAATGATGCCTTCAAGCATGAGGAGGCTATTAAAGGTACCATAGAAGGTGAAACTATATTTGCATTGTAATGGTGTAATAAATAGAGTTCAGTACATAGAACTGTACATACCTTGAACCTTAAACACTGTTGTTTCTCCTTTAAATACAAATCCTGCTTTTACAAAAGAGGGAAGTTAAAACAGTCCGAGCTCAAAATCCTAAACTGTTATATAACAGACTTGTTAATATTTACACCCCCAACCTTTACATACAACCTCAACAGCAACCAAACTGCTGGACTATGGGGAGAACTCCAGCGTTTCCGTATGTGAAGGGAATGTGGGTCATCTTAAAACTAGGCTGAAGTTCCTATTCGCCAGCTTCTTAATCAAACGCCACCTTAAAAGCTGCAGCTTATACAGATGCCAGAATGTAACTGCAGCACCGTTTAAGGTGGAACCGAAGATTCCCAAACAAAAAAAAATCCCAAAAAGCTGCTGAACTTAATAGAATCCTGAACAACTTTAACTCTGCAGTCTGAACATTTCACTCTAAACACTTTCTCCAACACTCGGAGCAGCTTCAGCTCAGCGTTCAACACCGAAGAGACTGAAGAGACGAGCAGTTCCACCTTTATTAGCCTCACAACCCCAACAGTGACTGTAAGTAGCAGCCATGCTGTGTGAGTGGATCACTGTGTGCTGGTTGAAGCAGATCATCTTCAACTGAAAGTTTCACAGAGACACCTTTAATCTACTTTGTGTTTGATGTCCAGATGAAAGAGATTAGCTAGTATAGGTAACGTTACATACTAGCAGCTTCAAGTAACTAGCATGGCTAACTAAATAGGAGCTTATTTAAAAGGAGGGTCATAAATTTAGTCTATGTTGCTTCTGTTTGATCATTACAGTGTCTCACTGTAAACTGGCCAATCAGAGCAGAGCTCATCTAGTTATTAACGAGCTCAACAAAACAGTGTTTTGTTCTAGGACCAAATCATAGGAAGTAAAAGGGCATTTAACACCACATCTGGCCACTGTTTACCCTGAACAAATTACATACCTCCTATATAGACAATTAAATTATAAATACTGAATAAATAAACTATTAAAAGTGTACAGGGGGCTTTAATAGGGCATAAAATACAGACTCTTGATTCAATAACTTACTTTTTTAAAATTAATTCAAAGTTTGAAACTAACTAACTAACTTTAAAACAACATTTTTATTCTACAGTGTGTGTCTAGACAAAGAAAATAAGTTTGTGACTGGTCAGCTCTCTCTCTCTGAAGGAAAACAAGTATCTCCAAATGACAACCACTGTCACAAATGGCTTTATTTTTAATGTAAGTTAATGGAACCAGATTTTTTCCCCAAACTATTTTAGAGCTTTTCCATTGGTCCAGTTACCACCTTCATTAACCGTATAGGAGCAGTTTATAGTTCTACACTTACAGACTGTAGTCCATCTGATTCTCTGTGTACTTCGTTACCCTGTTCTTTAATGATCAGGACCACCACAGGACCACCACAGAGCAGGTACAATCAGGGAAGTGGGTCATTCTCAGCACTGCAGTGACACTGTTGTGGTGCTGGTGTGAGTGGATCAGACACAGCGATGCTGCTGGAGTGTTTAAACACTGTGTCCACTCACTGTCCACTCTATTAGACACTCCTACTACTTGCTGGTCCACCTTGTAGATGTAAAGTCAGAGACAGTAGCTCATCTGCTGCTGCACAGTTTGTGTTCCTCTAGTCCTTCATCAGTGGACACAGGACGCCGCCCACAAGACACTGTTAGCTGGATGTTGCTGTTGGTGGACGATTCTCAGTCCAGCAGTGACACTAAGGTGCTTAAACACTCCAGCAGCAGTGTCTGATCCACTCACACCAGCACAAGACATGCTACTAAACACACCACCACCATGTCAGGGTCACTGCAGTGCTGAGAACGACCCACCTCCCAGTTTTTTTACCTCTTAAAAACTTTTTTTTACTTTTTGTCCTGTAGCATAAATAAAACACCAACTTCACTCTGAGCCTCGGTTGTAATTCACTCCCACAAACAGGAGCACCACGAAAAGTCATTCAATCTCGGTGCGATATTAATCTCTCTTTGTTGTGGCGGGCGTGAATGGATTAGCAATACCCCAGTGCACCGCGCCAATGTTTCTCTCTAAGCGGAGAGTGCTTTCTGCTCATCGCTGACATTTTTCATCAATGGAAATTAACATTTAGTTCACTGGCTCGCTCCCCGAGTCAGGGCCGGCAGTCAATGGAGCACGGGCGGCGATATTAGGCCGCATGATTGCTAGATCAATAGCAGTTATTACTATTATCATTACACTGGCTGGTATCATCACTGTTATTATGATTCGTAGTGTGTAATTTATCTCCGTGTCAGACGCGCCGCGGGTTTCTTGCCTGATGAAGTTGGCCGTGGTGGGAGAACCGCAGCACGGATCACTGGACTGATACGAATGCGTGCATGAGTGAGTCATTTCTGCGGGTCGCTGCGCTGGACCGGGCAGGCGTTCACTCCTCTTCAGATACAGTCCGCATTTAACTGAGGACAGTACGAGCACTTCAGCAGACTAGACCTGCAGTGAGGACGAGGCTGAAGTGAAGAATATCAGCTTATGTATGTATGTCTCATGAATGTCTCACTCAGTGAAACAAACTAAAGAAATGGGCCCATATAACTGCCAACCAAAATTTCTCCTTGTTTCTCACCCTGTCTCTCTCTCTCCCAATTCCACTTTCTCTCTATTTCTCACTCTCTCTCTTATTATTTCTCAATATTACTCTCTCATTCCCCTCCTCTCTCTTTCTCGCTCTTTCTTGCTCTCAATTCTATTTCTCACACTCATTCTTATTTCTCACTTCACTCATTTCTATTTTCTCTTTATTTCTCACTCTCTTAAGCCTGTATACTCATTCATATTTTCTCTCTTTTTCTCACATCCCCATTTACACACTTTTTCTCACTCATTTTCCATTTGTCTCAGTATTTCTCTTGTTCTACCACTTTCATTCCTATTTCTTCCTTTCCTTACCACCCGCATTTTCTCTTTTTCTCACCCTGTCGTTCATATTTTTCACCATTTTTCCTCCTTCATTTATCTCAATTTCTCCCAATTTCTCAATCTTTCTCTCTTTTTTTTCTTTATATACATTTCCCTCTCCATCTCTCTCACAATTTCTTTTCATTTCTCACCCTTTCTCTCTCTCATTCCTTCATTCTTCCTATTTCTCACTCTCTTAAGCCTGTATTCTTATTTTTTCTCATTCATATTTTCTGGCCTTTTCTTACTTTTTCTTAGACATCCCCATTTTCACACTTTTTCTCACTCATTTTCTCAGTATTTCACACATCCCTCTTTCTCATCCACGTTTTCTCTGTGTCACTTTTTCTCCCACTTTTATTCCTATTTCCTTCTTTATCTCCCATCCCCATTTTCTCTCTTTCTCACCCTATTATTCATATTTCTCCCTATTCTCAGTTTTTCTCTTTTGAGTAATTTATTAAATTATTTTGTTTTTCACCATTTTCTTATTTATTTATCCCACTTTCTCCCTCTTTCTCTTTTTTCTTTTTTATATACATTTTTTCTCTCCATCTCACAATTTCTTCTCATTTCTCACTCTTTCTCTCTCTCATTCCTTTGTTCTCCCTATTTCTCACTATCTCATCTATGTCTCATATACTTTATATTTCTTATTGTTTCTCTCATGTTTCTTTCTCGGTTTCATCACCTCTCCTGTTTTCTTTTTTCTCTTCTCTCATCTTTTTTTTGATTTTACATCTTTTCTCTTTATAATTTCTTAAATCTATCTATCCCATCTCTCTCTTTCCAGTTTTTCTCAATGTTTTCTCCCTATCTGTCTCTAATTTCTTCCCCTCTCTCCTTCTCTACCCTTCTTCTCTTCTGTATTTGTCCACATATATCTTCTACCGCTCCTCTTCGAAAACACACACTCAATTTTGGTCTGTTTTATTCTCGATGTAAGCAAAACAGATTCAAACTGCAGCGCAGCAGAAGTGCCAATCTCTCTCTCTCTCACACACACACACACACACACACAGTATATCTAGATGAATACGCTGTTGTTCTGTTGTTCCTCTGATATTGTCAGATTCCACAACCAAGCAGTCCCGCGTCCTCAAAACTGCACAGCAAACTCTCAGACTTCCATTACGAGAGATGATAGAACTGCAGAACATGCTCCTCCATCCAGAACCCATCACAGAACAGAAACACACTCTGACTTAAACCACCAACATCTAAATTCTTACATTTTCTCTTCTACCGCAAATGAGGTTGATCAGAGACTTGCTCCTTAATTTACACTGGAACTACGGAGTCTACGTAGCACAGTTAGCACCACAAAAACCCGTCCACCCATCAACACTTTCATCATTGAGATACAACAAAGTCTTTCAGAGTGGGTTGGATGTGCAATGCTTTACTTTAAAGAAACTTATTGATACAGATGTTCTTTACAGTGGTGGTGGTGATGGGAACCAGGGTCACCATGTCTACAACACTACAATATAGTTCTTGTATTTACTATCAAACCCACCAGTGAATCCACACGTGACTGTAGAGTTTTTATATGGGATGTTGTGGAAACAAGAAATACATGTTAGGTCCAAACCTTCCCAGAACTACCGTAGCCATCAAGCAGTGTATTGATAACCATTACATATCCATACCGAGAAAAATTTAAGTTTGAGAATTTCAGTAATTTCCACATAAAATAAGTCTACTAGATGAAGAAAACATGTCACTGTGTTTTTTTCTTTTTATTAAATATTTTTTTTTATGCAATGTCCTTTATAGTGGACATCAAGATACTGTTTGACATATTTCTTGTTTTCTGTTCTGCATCAGACCAAAAATCCTTCTACCACATCAGCACCAACTTAATCCTAGAAAAATGAAAACTCAGTAAATAAACTGAGTAAATAAACAGGTTTAAACAGTTTTTAGCCACACAAGCTTAACCTGTTTAACCCCCTTTTCCACATGTACTACCTAACTTCTCTTAAATTAGTAATCAATTAAAATAAATTAGTAATTATTTACATGTTTACAGAGCTTACATATAATATGAATATATATATAATAACTTTCTATCTGGTTCCATTCACCACCACTGTGAACAATTCTGACTCATAGCCAGAGGTGGAAAGTAACGAATTACATTTACTCACATCACTGTAATTGAGTAGATTTTGTGAGTAATTTGTAATTTTTCAAGTAGTTTTTGAAATGGCAATTTTACTTTCACTCAAGTACATTTTGACACTTTGTATTTTACTTTGTTACACTGAAAAAAACTCCCCGTTACTGAGTAAAAAATGAAATGACAAACAAATAGTCTAAACTGAAAGGAAACTGGCCTGGGCGCGGATGCTCGCTCGCAGAATTTCCACTTGAGCCTAATTATTATGTGGACTAATAGTTAATTAAAAATTAACTGACTTTTTTGCATCAAATAATTGAAAGTAACTATGTAACTTTTATTCAAAACAAATTTTTAATTGAGTACTTTTTTACTAAAAAGTAGATTTTTAGATGGGAACTTTTATTTTACTTGAGTAGAATTTAAGCAAAGTAAATGTACTTTTACTTAATTACAATTTTCCAGTACAGGTTCAGCTACAGTGTAGGAGTAGCAGTAAGAACATTGTTAAACATACTTTATGCTCTGGTTGTATAGAATTAAAGGAGACAGTTGTCTGTTATCTGGATAGTTTTGGTTGGTGGACTAAACTCAGTCCAGCAGTGACAATAAGATGTTTAAACACTTTGGCAGCACTGCTGTGTCTGATCCACTCACACTAGCACAACACACACCACCACCAGGTCAGTATGTATGGTTATTGGAGCTACTGTTTTAGTTGAGCAGCATCAATTTCAACATAATTACTAAATGATTGAATTGAATATAAACACTGAATTAAGTAAGCAGACTCTATGTTTGCTTTTCTAGGTTTGAATGCTCAACACAAGCTGGTCAGAACAGGCAGTACTGTGACTCTGGAGCTGCTCCCTTCTGTCAAAAATATTCCTCCATATTGATTACGTGTGATAAAATACAGCCGTGTAATGATCAGGCACTGGCAGCAGGAAGCATGAACCGAGTGAATTTATTTGAACAAATCTAATAATCAGCATGAGAACACACAGCAGGGGGTCAAACCAGAGACAGTCTAATACATCATGCACAAAGCAACGAGCAGGAAAACAGGAGAAACAACACTGGAGGAATAATAGAAACCCACAGGCTGGACAGTGGCAAGACTTCACAATAATAAGGTATTTACACCAACCGGCTACTGGATTAGTATCCTCCCGGAGCAGGAAGCTCATCTGGGGAATATTTGGGATAAATATAGGTAAGAACTACCTGAGAGTGAAATATCCAAGGCCTTGTAAGGCCGTGACCAAGAGGGCATTCAGTGTTGCTAGATTAAGTGAGAGGTTGCCAGATGGGTTTTGGTGGGTGGATATAAAATTGAGCATAATGACATGAGAAATACCAAAAAAATAAATAAAAACAATCCCCATAAACATCAGACACAGGCTTCACATCTGAATCTGAACCCATGGTGTGTAATGACGAGGGCAATCCACAAGCAGTGACCTGAGAATACCAAGGAATTGTAAACGCTCTGCATGGACTAGTGGTGCGAGGTCGCTTAACAAGTGCTCTCCAGCCTGGATTAGCATCACATAGCAGGGGGGTCAAACCACAGACAGTCAAACACAGCACACTCAAAGCAACGAGCAAGAAACGGGAGAAACACTGGAGGAATCATGGAAACCATGGGCTGATACATGGAGGACTTCACAATAATTAGTGGCCACTGTATTAGTATCCCTACGCCACCAGATGTGATCTGGTAACAAGCTCATCTGGAGAATATTTGGGATCTATATAAAAATATGGAGTAAAATATGGTGACTGAAGTAAGTCAGCCAGTGTTGCCAGATTGGGTGAGAAATAGTGAAGTAGGTTTTGGTGAGTGAACATAATTTTATATTTTTTTATAATAATATTGATAATATTATATCAATATTGATATAAAACATAGCTTTTATATTTATCATTTATTGTTATAAAAAATACGTTAATTGTATTTACTTTAACTTATATTATTATACTTTATATATTTTGTATATATATTTTATTATTTCTTTTTTGTTATTTTATCTATTGGTGAATGGAGGAGCAGCAAAGTAAGAATTTAATTGTACAGTGTAACTGTCTAATTCTGCTGTGCATATGACAATAAAACTCTTAAATCTTGAATCTTGAGCTTAATGACATAATAAATACCAGAAAAATACATAAATAAATAATTAAATACCAGGAGATTTTTGGAAGCAGGCTATAAATTGACCTTGAGTGGACTGTACAGCAGGATAGGGACCCTAAACACACACATCAAAAACCTGTGGTGTGTAATGACGAGAGCAGTCCACGAGCAATGACCCGAGAACACCACGGCACTTCAAGCGTTCTACTTGGACTAGAGGAGCGAGATCCTTAAACAACTGTTCTCTAACCTGGCTCACAGGACACTGCTGTCTGGATAGTTTTGGTTGGTGGATGATTCCAGCAGCGACACTGAGGTGTCCAGCACTACTGCTGTGGCTGATCCACTCACACCAGCACAAGCAGAAATTAGGATTGCGAGAGATATTGTGTCCTGTTTTGATATTTACGGCTCAAATTGAAGGTCCAGCTCTTATTGTCAGCGGTCACTTTGTAAAAGCTCAACACCAGTTAAAGGTTCTTCTTAGAACCGTACTTACAACCCTTAGAACGTTTATCATTTACAGAAATCACTTCTCAAAGTGTTTTATTATCTTACACAATGATGTTTCTGTGTGTTTCTCTCTCTCTGTCTGTCTCTCTCTCTCTGTCTGTCTCTGTCTGTCTCTCTCTCTCTGTCTGTCTCTCTATCTTGCTCTCTGTTTCTCTCACTTTGTCTTTCTCTGTCTGTCTCTTGCTCTCTCTGTCTCTCTCTCTCTCTGAATGTCTCTCTTGCTCTTACTCTCTCTGTGTTTCTCTCTGTCTGTGTCTCGCTCTCTCTGTCTCCCTCTCGCTCTCTTTGTCTCTCTCTGTCTGTCTCTCTCTCTCTTCCTCTGTTTCTCTCACTTTGTGTCTCTCTCTCTCTCTCTGTCTCTCTTGCTCTTTCTCTCTCTGTCTCCCCCTCTCGCTCTCTGTCTCCCTCTGTCTCTTTCTGTCTGTCTCTCTCTCTTCCTCTGTTTCTCTCACGTTGTCTCGCTCTCTCTTTCTCTTGCTCTCTCTTTGTCTCTCTCTGTCTGTCTCTCGCTCTTTCTCTCTCTCTCTTGCTCTCGTTCTCTCTGTCTCCCTTTCTCTTTCTCTTTCTCTCTCCCGCTATGTCTCTTTCTGTCTCTCTCTCTGTCTTTCTTGCTCTCTCTCTCTTTTGCTCTCTGTCTTTCTTGCTCTCCCTCTCTTTTGCTCTCTGTCTTTTTCTCTCTCTCTGTCTTTCTCTTTGTCTCTCCCTGTCTCTGTCTTTCTCTCATTCTTTGTCTGTCTCTCTCTCTCTCTCTCTTTTGCTCTCTGTCTCTTTCTCTCTCTCTCTCTCTCTCTCTTTGTCTCTCCCTGTCTCTGTCTTTCTCTCATTCTTTGTCTGTCTCTCTCTCTTTCTCTCTCTGTCTCTGTGTGTGTGTGTGTAAAGGTCAGGTGTTATCACCAGTTGGGGCTCCTGTAAGACATTTAAAGCTGTTTCACCTCATTTGTCTCCGACGCTGAAAGCATGTGTAATTTCACGCAACCTTTTCAGCCGCGTCTCCTCAGCAGCGCGCTCATCTCAGCTCTCAGTAAAATCTCCTCCTGAACTGAGTTCTACTCGCGTCAGTTTAGCTCAGTCTGTTACAGCGGGGGTCCGACTAATGCTCCAGGATTTACTGAGCAAGACAGCATGTGTCTCACACTAAATATCAGCGTGATCAGCAGAAAGGGCCACTGATAGATCACTGATTTCTTCACTTACAGCTTAAACCCGTCTTTGCTTTGTGAAATATTCACTGTTGAGCTAAACGTATGGTAACACACGTTAGGATCCAAATTTCATCAAAACCTCTGAGGTTCCTCTCAGTCCACATGTAGTCCATCAGATAAGACCATGTTCTGAAGTCTGAAGTTCACTTCTTTAGCTTTCTGGTGAACCTGTGAGGCTAAAATCACAATGGAAGCCTATAGCTATCAATTAGCATCCCATAAACTACACGCCTAAAACAGTGCACACTCGCCTCGGACCCTGTGGGGACGTCCAGTGATCTCTAATAGACTTGATTGGTTTCTGACAGTGTATGAGTCGCTGTTATCTATAAACATGCACTAAACCACAGGCCTATTGATGTTTTTCCTCTGTGTGAAGTGATTAAAGTCTATTCACTGCTTACTGCTGGGATCATTTGTTCAGTTACAGTACCGTCCAAACGTTGTAGCCACTTGGGGACATTATTATAATATTAAAGGCAACTTTTCCAAACAGTAAGCTTTTATTTACTCAGCAAAACACTAAATATTAAACAGTATTAATAGAGTAAGTAGTGCTTTTACATACGTCAGTGTGTTTATTTAACCCTTTCAAGCTTCTCCTAAACAACCCAGTATTATTTACAGTTCTCATCTAATACCTGCTTTGACTGCTCAGTACTTCATTAAGCTAAATCAAGATTGCTGCTGAAGGAACTGAATACATTCATACAATGTCTGGGGCATCCAGGAGAAATCTGGAACTACACTTTGTTCTTCAAACTGGATCAAGATCTGATCTACTTCTCTCACAATAACATATTCATGTTACTTTGTATTGTATGTATGATTATTTACATCTGCTTTAATCAGATCTGGTGTTTTTACTGGTTAAAATACATTAATTGATCAGATAAAGACTTTGAAACTTATCAGCTTAGGTGCCTCAGACTTTTACACAGTCTGAGTGTATGTCGCTGACCGTCTCAAACTACCGGACCATTAAATTAAACTTGTCTAGAAACATCTGAAAGCTTCCAAACCACACATTATAAACACACATACTTTGAACGTAAATGAATAAGAAGCTGTATATATTTTCTTGCATAACCACTTTCATGTTTATAAGCATAAGCATAAGCATTCTTATTAGACCATAACCTGTAGCCAGAGCTGTTTGAACAAAACCGAGAAGCTACAGTGACAGACAAGTGAATCATTGGCACTACATATAGCATATACAGACCGATCAGCCATAACCTTAAAACCACCTGCTTATATTTACACTCACTGTCCACTGTATCAGCTCCACTGATCATACAGGAGCTCCACTTACAGACTGTAGTTCATCTGATTCTCTGTATACTTTATTACCCTGTTCTTTAATGATCAGGACCCTTACAGGACCACCACAGAGCAGATACTATTAGGGACGTGCATCATTCTCAGCACTGCAGTAACTTTGACATAATGTGTGTTGTGCTGGTGTGAGTGGATCAGACACAGCAGTGCTGCTGGACACAGCAGTGCCGCTGTGTTTAAACACTGAGAATCGTCCACCAACCAAAACTATACAGACAACAGTGTCCTGTGGGCAGTGTCCTGTGATCACTGATGAAGAACTAGAGGAACACAAACTGTGCAGCAGCAGATGAGCTCTCGTCTCTGTTGCTTTAAGTTTACACTGTAGACCAACAAAGTAAGCATGTCCTGTAGAGTGGACATTGAGTGACAGAATAATGAGCTGTAGTATTTAAGCCTGTTATTTTAGGGGTTAATAACTATTTCAGATGTATCTATTTTTGTACTGCGTGTCTTGCTATACCTTTGCTCCTGTAATACAGTGAATTGCCCCACTGTGGGACTAATAAAGGATTATCTTATCTTATCTTATCTTATCTAACTTTCTGTAAGATAGCTCCTCAGACATTTGGTTTCCAAATCAATCAGTCTACATACTACAATCTTTCTTTTTGGCATTACATACATTTATATAACTAAGCCAAGTTTGTGTCCTTTCAGCTTAAAGGTATGAAATTTGCTGATTAATTAACATTAATATAGTCTGGCAACTCATTATTTATTGTCCCAGCTCATTACTGCTGGGTACACAGAGTTTTCCCGTAACTGCACTGCACAATTCAGAAACCTGTTTACCTGGAATCTGTCAATAGTCATGTTTTTCCTGACATTTAGGCTGAAGAGCTGTGCTTTCAGAACGCCGGCACTTCAGGAGTGGTTTTGTGTATTATTTTATTTTGTTAATTACAGTAACGCTTCGCGTGTTTTGCATTTAAAAGCATGATGCGAGCCGCTGCTAATGAGCGGAAATGTGTCATGTTTTGCAGAAAGTGCACCTGAACGGGCAGGTATTTTACAAAAACAGATAAAATACACCTGCTTTAATGAAAAGAGTCACACCGGTTCGTGAACTTGGAGCCGTCACTAATGAGTCCACAGAATCGGTTTTAGTGGGCAATCAGTAACGCGCAAAACTGTGGATTAAAGCTTTTATGCTGCAAATGTTATATACAGTATTACAACAAAACTCTGTTAAAACACAACCTTTCAGAGTGAATCTGTGATATCAAGAATCACTACACTGCCAAAAGTATTCGCTCGTCCGTCTTCACTCACATATGAACTTGAGTGATGTCCCATTCTGAATCCATAGGGTTTAATATGATGTCGGCCCAACCTTTGCAGCTATAACAGCTTGGGAAGGCTCTCCACACGGTTTAGGAGTGTGTTTATGGGAATGTTTGAGCGTTCTTCCACAAGCACATTGGTGAGGTCAGACACTGATGTGGGACGAGAAGGCCTGGCTCACAGTCTCCGCTCTAATTCATCCCAAAGGTGTTCTATCAGGTTGAGGTCAGGTCCTCCACACCAGTTCTTCCACACCAAACTTGCTTATCTGTCTTTATTGAGATTTTTTTTTTACCATCCCCACAATGTTGGGAGCATGAAAGTGTCCAGAATCTCTTAATGCTTCAGAAAGTCTGCTGAAGCATTAAGAGTTCCTTTTACTGGAACTAAGGGTCCGAGCCCAACTCCTGGACAACACCCACACACCATAATCCCCCCTCCACCAAACTTTACACTCTGCACAATGCAGTCAGACAAGTACCGTTCTCCTGGCAACTGACAAACGAAGACTCGTTCATTGAAGCGTGATTGGTCACTTCAGAGAACATGTCTCCACTGCTCCTGAGTCCAGTGGTGGGCGTGCTTTACACCACTGCATCCGACGCTCTACATTGAGCTTGGTAATGTAAGGCTTGAATGCAGCTGCTCAGCCGTGGAAACCCATTCCATGAAGCTCTCTACGCTCTCTTCTTGAACTGATCTAATGGCCACATGAAGTTTGGAGGTATGTAGTGATTGACTCTGTAGAAAGTTGGTGACCTCTGTGCACTATGCCCCTCAGCATCCGCTGACCCACCCTGTCATTTTACGTGGCTACTATTTGGTGTCTGAGTTGCTGTCGTTCTCAATCACTTCCACTTTGTTCTAACACCACTGACAGTCCACTGTGGAATATTTAGTAGTGAGGAAACTTCATGACTGGACTTGTTGCACAGGTGGAGTCCTATCACGGTACCACTCTGGAGTTCACTGAGCTCCTGAGAGAGACCCATTCTTTACTAATGTGTGTAGAAGCAGTCTGCATGACTAGGTACTTGGTTTTATACACCTGTAGCCATGCAAGTGATTGGAACTCCTGAATTCAGTGATTTGGATGGGTGAGTGAATACTTTGGCAATATAGTGTATAAAGGTGTTTTCTGTTGATAATATGTGGGGAAAGAAGCCTAGCAGGTCATCATGCCCCTGCCTCACCTGCAGAAATGTATTTATTGGTATCTAGGGTTAGTTGATATCCAAGTGTTTAGGTCTACTAAATAATCAATACTGCTGTAGTTCAGTAAGAATTAAACTCCCTGTCAAAAACAAATCATGCAAAAGAAATAGAGAAAAACTCTGACTACATAAACTCCTATAGACCCACCATTCAAATAATAGCTGCTGTGTGTTGGTCCTGTGGGGGTCCTAACCATTAAAGAACAGGGTAACAGAGTATACAGAGAATCAGGTAAACTACAGTCTGTAAGTGCAGAACTACAAAGAGCACCTATGTGATCAGTGTAGCTGATATTGTAGAAACAAGGAGTTCATGTTTTGGCTGATTTGAATATAAACTTAGTGAAAAACAGGTGACTTCAGATTCAGATTCGAGTGAACACTGCACAGTTACAATGAAACAAATGTTGCTAAATCACTAAGTGATTAATTATGAAAAATCATAGACAATAACTTGATTAACTGCAAACTAATATGATTAATTACGAATAACTGCACTGAATCCCATCAGCTTCTGCAATTATTTATGATTAATCATACTGGTTTTTGATTAATCATGATTAACAATAGAAACAGTTTTGATTAATCACGATTGGCTACATAGAATCGTTCACTGACAATCCTATATCTATCTATCTATCTATCCATCTATCTATCTATCTATCAGCTATGTTGGAGCATATATATATATATATATATATATATATATATATATATATATATATATACACCCACCCACACACATATGCTTATAACAATTATAGAGTTAAATCTCTGGAAACAGGAAACCACCTCTTACTGAATATCTTAAATAAATAAATTATAAGACTTCCTCTCTCATCCTGCATACAGCAATCATTTCCACATTCTGAGTATATATAGGACTCATATTTCATGAGTGCATGTTGCAGAACCACATGGAGGAACTAAACTAAGTGCCCGTGTGGAACTGCAATGAAACTAATGACCCGTCCTCAATGTAACCTGAGATTACAGCCATCATCAATAACATCCACTTAACACAGTGATGCTCTACATGGTAATCAGCTATTAGGAGGTAATGCTATCTGCTTACTGCCGTATATGATCATGCTCCTGTCCCTGGAGGCCCATCAGCCCCACTGCATATGAACGGGGAAGAGGTTCGGAGACATTTTAAGCTTTGGGCCCTGTTGTATTATTCATGATGTGTTTTACACATGAATTACAACATCTCATGGCATGCCAAGGTTCCGCGTGCAGAGGAGAAATTGTAATTCATAAAATGGAGCTGAGGCACAGCCGCGGGAGAGACGGCGCAGGCTTTACCGCTGCATTAGACTGTACTGTCACATATATGCACCTCCAGGCTGCACTGTGGCAGATTATGCAATTCACCTTCAACTGATAGCGGAGCACAGGTGGGTGGATGTAAATGTAAAGGTAGCTGCTGATGTTAACACGAGGCAGAGAATAGACACATATGCTACAGATTCCAAACCTCACTTCAGCCAGCAGTACACAACACCTATGTAAGCTGTTTACTGAAGATACTTATACATATATAGAGGATGTTTTAGATTATAGCAACTCCATAGAAACACCAATCCTGTACTTCCACTCACTGGCCACTTTATTAGAAACACCCACCTTGTGCTTCCACTCATTGGCCACTTTATTAGAAACACCCACCCCATACTTCCATCTACTGGCCTCTTTATTAGAAACACCCACCCTGTACTTCCACTCACTGGCCACTTTATTAGAAACACCCACTCTGTACTTCCACTCACTGGCCACTTCATTAGAAACACCCACTCTCTGCTTCCACTCACTGGCCACTTTATTAGAAACACCCACTCTGTACTTCCACTCACTGGCCACTTTATTAGAAACACCCACTCTGTACTTCTACTCACTGGCCTCTTTATTAGAAACACCCACCCTGTACTTCCACTCACTGGCCACTTTATTAGAAACACCCACTCTGTACTTCCACTCACTGGCCACTTCATTAGAAACACCCACTCTCTGCTTCCACTCACTGGCCACTTTATTAGAAACACCCACTCTGTACTTCCACTCACTGGCCACTTTATTAGAAACACCCACTCTGTACTTCTACTCACTGGCCTCTTTATTAGAAACACCTATGCTGTACTTCCACTCTAATATGAAGGCCAGGAGAAGGTATTTGATTGCTCACCTTATTGAAGTACTGGAGTAATTGATGCAAAAGCAATTAATTGTGTGTGTAAGCTGTAAGTCTTATCTGAGAAATGATGCTTTGTGCTTGCTGGCCTACACGGCGGCATATAAAGTGAGCAGTGGAATAATTAGGACTTGCGTCTGCAGGAGAACAGAAAAGTTAAGCGCTGTAGTGAGATGGATTGCTAACTCTGAACAAGAGCGTGCGCGTGTGTGAGGAGTCGGAGTAAACACAACAAAAAAAGGAGGAGAGGGAGACTTCATTTATCGAACCTGCACTCCAAGAACAGAAACATCAGCAACAAATTCCTCATGACTCTGCATCCTGCTTCCCGCCTTTCACTTCCACTCAATATACTGATATTAATGTTTTCTCTTAGCACAACCCTCATGACACTGTGTGAGTAAGCTATACGTCTACAGCTCTGTACGTGTGTCAGATCGAGAGAGAGATTGTGTGGATGAAAAAAGGCATCATGTAGTGGAGAATAAACCCACCCACACTCGTTTATTTTTATACTGTAAATTCACCTCTCGGCTGAGAGAGCCTCGTGTCAGGGTACTTATCAGCAGAAATAGAAAAGTCAGCACCAGCGTCCGCTGTGTGACCTCTCAGAGTGTGTTCACCACCAGGGTCCAGAAAACAGGGACGGTGTTGGCCAGTGGTCCGCTAACAACAGTTCTAGTTGTACAAGGTTTTACAACTACTGCTACTAGTACTATTACTGCTACTAGTAATATTACTACTGATACTACTACTACTACTATTATTACTGCTACTACTACCACCACCACCACTACTACTACTACCACCACTAGTACTATTTCTACTACTATTACTATTACTACTGCCACTACTATTACTACTGCTACTACTACTACTAACACCACTAGTACTATTACTACTACTACTACTACTACTACCACCATTACTACAACTACTACTACTATTACCATTATTACTACTACTACTATTACCATTACTACTGCTACTACTACTACTACTACTATTACCACTACTACTTCTATTACCATTATTACTACTACTACTATTACCATTACTACTGCTACTACTACTACTACTACTACTATTACCACTACTACTTCTACTATTACCATTATTACTACTACTACTATTACCATTACTACTGCTACTACTACTACTACAACCACTATTACCATTATTACTACTACTACTACTATTACCATTATTACTACTACTACTATTACTACTACTATTACCACTACTACTACTACAACCACTATTACCATTATTACTACTACTACTACTATTACCACTACTACTACTACCACTATTACCACTACTACTACTACCACTATTACCACTACTACTACTACTTCAACTATTACCATTATTACTACTACTACTATTACCATTATTACTACTACTACTATTACCATTAATACTACTACTACTGCTTGTGGTTAGGAAGAATACCATCACGGTCCAAAGAAAAACAAGTATCTCCAAAATAGTAACTTTACAGGATGGAACAGAAACTTTCTTTACTTTTAATGTAAGTTAATGTAAATAGATAATCAATATTGGAGCATTTCTATTGGTCCATTCATCATGAATAGGATGGAAAAGTGCACGCCAATCTACTGTGATTCTGCTTGACCACCTAGCAACATAGTGACTACCTAATAACAACCCAACAACCAGCTGGGATATCCTAGTGACCTCCTAGCAACCACCTAACAACATCCTAGCAACCAGCTGGGACAACCTAGCAATCAGCTGGCATAACCTAGCAACCACCATGCAACACCCTAGCAATAACCTGGGATACCATAGCAACTGCCTAGCAAGACCTTAGCAACAATTGTCGAACTGCTTTTGCTGTGCAACCATTCTTTCTTCAAGAAAGACACTTTTTTTTGGTTTATTTAACAGACAAATTCACATTTATACACCATTTCTGGTTCTGGAATCACTGCCCGCCATCATTACAGCACTCAAAAATTGACTGCATTATGGATTTTTTATTTTCGTGCTCAGCTTTAATATTTGTAACTATATTACATACTTAAAAGCTAGTTAGCATTAATATGAAGTGCACGACTGGGACCGCACAGAGCACAGTCCGGCACACTCTTCAAATTCTTTGGCAGAACAAATCAAAATCAGCCTAAAAATAAATAAATAAATAAATTAATTAATTAATTAACCAGTTCACCAAATTCAATTGACTACTGGGTTCAATTTCACAGCCACACTCAGATATGATCACCGCCAGACCTGCTGAATCTAAACATCACTTACATGTAACCTGTCTAGAAATGTGAAGCAGGTAGAAGGTCTCAGACAGCAGCACATGATGCCGCCTTCAAAAGAGATCTATATACAGATACAAGGCAAAGTCACTGAGATCTACAGTCTGGGAAGGATTACAAAGCCACTGCTGAAGCTCTGGGACTCCAGAGAACCACAGCGTGACCCTTTATCCACAAATGGACAAAGCGGTGGTGAATAGGCTGGAGCGCAGATGCTGTAGAGTTTAGAATAAATCTTTATTTACTACAAAGGGGGTGATCATTTAAAGGCTGCATTCTGTGTTTACTGGTGTTTCTTTAGCTTTATATTAAAATGAGTGAATGATCTGCTGAATATTTTTTACAACCTTGGGTGTCTGTTAAAAGCTTGTGGACACTGATCACACACTAAATGCCACAGGGTTTACAAGATTGTTTATGGTTTAGCGACACCCGTTGTTTAGGGTTTTGGCTTAGCAGATCCTGCCCTAGCCCTAGACCTTGGAGATACCGATCTGGCCTGACTGGTTGAGGCTGGTTGACCTGTTGTCAGCCTGGACGTAAAGACAGTGTGTTGCTAGTTTGAAGTTAGACCATGTTCAGATCATACCAGGGTTGAGAGCTCTCAGAACGTTTGTTTTCCTGAAAATGAAGACTAAACTCTGAACTGGTCTCCCTCTTTATTCTGACGGCAAAAAACGAAGTTACAACAGATCTGAAACAGTTCACTGTGAGAAATGAGCGAAAATCTAAGAAATCCCTTGAAGGACTAACACTTTTTCACAGCACTGGAAGTGTTAATACGAAACAGACTGAGAAAAAGTTTTACCAAAGCTGTTTATGAGAGGTTCCATCCAACTTCCCTGCACAGCAATCATCTACAGAGGCCTTAGCATATAACGTGGGACTCAATGTTTTGCTATGATTAGTTATGCAGAGACGTTAATGCTACAGGTAGACGACTGGCACTGTTCGGGACGCTGCATTAGATTACAAGACACCGTCATATGTATCTGTCACCGCTCTAGAGAGCTTGTTTATGACTCAGTATCTTTGGGAGGGGGTGGGAGGGAGGCAGAGTGTGGGATTAGTGACACGGAACAGTTTTCACACCAATATATCACCCCAAAATATGTGTGAAGCGCTGCTCTGCTGTGAGGATCGTACTGACACGCGATGCGTGCGTCTCTGTTCCCCGCTGTGAATTAAACTGAGTGCCGTAATGTTTCTAATGAAACAGAATTTTAAACCACAGTAATTGCTGCAGCTTATGCGCCTCCAAGTGTTAACCTAAGCTGATACGCAGAGCCTGGTTTTCTACCAGCTTCGTCAGTTCTATCTCCACTTTTCAGTCTTCAAGCAGCTCTCCTACGCTCTCGCCAGCTACCTGCTCCTTTATTCACCAGTCTCAGCAACAAACAAGGCTCAAGTTGCTAATTAGTCATAGACGTAGACGTTAGATAAGCATTCTGGGAAGCGTAGGAGACAAGAACCAGGAAAAAAGGTCCAAAGCCAGACTCCTCATTTCATTACTTGCAGCCAGCCTGCAAGTAAACCTGTTTACACAGGGATGTGCACAGGGCTGTTGCTCTAACCTGAAAAAAATGGACCCTCCGGCCCCCCATTTCGCATTTTAACCCATTTGAACATTACAAGTCATCATCACATGACAACAAATAAGCAACTTTCATTAGCTACATCTGCTTGTTGGTTGAAAATTCAGCCCAACTTGAATGAAGCAAGGCTGAGAACATAGCCACTCTTGTCACAAGCTAGAAATAAGTTGTGTACAGAGCGTCGAGAGCTTCATGGAATGAGTTTCCATAGCCGAACAGCTGCCTCCAAGCCTTACATCACCAAACGCAATGCAGAGCGTCGGGTGCAGTGGTGTAAAGCACGCCCCCACTGGACTCTAGAGCAGGAGAACGCATTCCATTAAGCTCTCTACTCTCTGTTCCTGAGCTGATCTAAAGGCCACATGAAGTTTGTAGTGATTGACTGACCCGCTCTGTCATTGTACGTGTTCTACCACTTGGTGTCTGAGTTGCTGTCGTTCTCAATCACTTCCACCTTGTTCTAATACCACTGACAGTCCACTGTGGAATATTTAGTAGTGAGGAAACTTCACCACTGGACTTGTTGGACAGGTGGCATCCTATCACGGTACCACGCTGAGCTCCTGAGAGCGACCCACTCTTTCACTAATGTGTGTAGAAGCAGTCTGCATGACTAGGTGCTGGTTTTATACACCTGTGGTCATGGAAGGGACTCAATGATTTGGATGGGTGAGTGAATACTTTTGGTAATATAGTGTACATGTTTTTGTGCACCCAACAATATGTTAGTTAAGTCTGGTTGATATGATAGTATAATATAAAGCAATATCATGAGAAATATTGTGCATTGTTTGGAAGCATATGTGAAGCATATATATATATATATATATATATATATATTTTTTTTTTTTACAGGGAAGCCCACCACTTCCCAGACAGCAAGAGGAGACCACTGATGGCCCACTTATGGCACAGCTGATTGTGTTTTCTGAGCGGGCACTGGTGATTAAGAAGAGTATTACGGCTCATTTATACTCTCAAATTTTTTAAACATCTGTATGATGTTACATCTCTAGGGCTCTGGGACAAACCGCTATTACAAACTTGTCCACTGTCGCCATGTTTGTTGACTCTGCACTGCCCTCTAGTGGATGTGTTTCTTAACATCAATGCATAGAAGTACGTTGGCGTTTTTAGAATTACACACAGTTATTAACATATGTAAATGGAGTAAAAGCCTGTTCTCATCACTCGTTTTCCAATTGCAGTATAATTTATTATTTTTTCCTTCATTACTTTTGTTATTCAGCAAATTAGTTTAGTAACTTATTTTTTAGTGTCAACAACATGTCCAACTAATTTTTTTATATCAAGCCTTTTGATATATTTAATTTTGTTTGAAGTGACCACAACTAGTTAGATCTGAGTCTGAGGGGGGACCAGGTGTGGTAAGGTGTAGTATGTAAGATTCAACGATTCATCTATCCAATCTCGGTGTAACATTTTATTTTCATCATTTACTTTCTTCATAATCTTGGTGTATATAATTTACTTTATTTTTCTAATTCTTGTGTTTATATTCTATTGTCTAATTATTATCTATTTATTTTATTGTTCTATATTTTTAGCTTATCCACTTATCCTTTTATTCAGAATTATTTATTTTTTTCTTAATTAAATCATATTGTTTGCCTGTTTTTCAAATTTTTTTATCATTTAATTCTTATTGTTTTACTCATAATGTTTCTTATTTTAGCTTTCTTAATTAAATACTTGATTCTAATTTTAATTTATTTTCAGTCCCTTTAAGTTGTAAATGCTCAGTCGCATTAATAATGAGGGTAACCTCAATGTATTACTGAGTGAAAAGGTTGATTGATTGATTGAGTGATTGATTGATTGAGTGATTGATTGAGTGAGTGATGCTTTGCTTGTCAACATGTACGTTTTCAAACAACAGAAACAATCAGCAACTTCTGATTCCTCTTCTTTGTACATGTTTAACTGATGCTATAGTGCCACCATATTCAAGTGTAAAACATGAAATAAAAACACTTGGTTTGTCTGTTCTGGGCTACCGTAGAAACAACTCTGTTGGAAGATGTTACAGGTAGTGATACATTAATAAAATAAGATTTGTATATTATGTATTCTGTTTCTGATAATATACCACGCCCCCTAAATTCTACACACTGCACCTTTAAGCACACTATGAGACACAGGGCTAGCATCCATATTAGTGCCCTGAAACACAAATCAGGATTTCAGCCACAAGAATGTTCTCATTTTCTTATTAAATCATGTCACAACAAACTTTCCTGAGCACAGCACATGTTTTGCAGTGCTTACATAACTCTATTTAACTCACAGTAACTACTGTCCTCTAAAGGATGCTACACACAGTTTACTCTTCCATCTGCTGTGCACCAAAGCTAGGAACGTTAATGATGAAATGAAGCATATGCCACCTGATGTACATCATCCCTAAAACTACAGGTTTATTATTCTTGGCAGTAACAGTTAAACTGGTTTTAACTCTACGCTGTGACACATACAGCTTCTAGTCCTTTCAGGAGACTCACTTTCAGTTCTGCAAAGCAAAAATGCAGCCACAAGTTCAGTCTTAGAAGTCTTAGAACTCCAAGTGGTCGGCCCATTGTTCAGACTAATTTGATATACTGTATTTAAACGTAATAATTATTGCATTTCACACAGAGATGCTTAATTATAATTACAAAAATATACCATTACTGCCATCTGTGCACATTTCCTGAACAATATCTGCTGCTACAATAATATTAAAACTAAATACTGTACTCAGGTACTGCTGCTCTGGCTGCTTCCTCAGGGACTGCTATGGTCATATACTCCAGGCTGATAATATGTCATAGTATGTTACATCCTTCTTTACACAACTCTGTGTATGGTCAGTACTGTGACTGTATCTGACCTGTCCTGTATTTATTGTATGTCTTTTGTTTTTATCACACTCATTTATCTGCACTGTGTGTATAGTGTAGTGCACTTGTGTGTTTGTTGTTGCACCATATGGACCTGGAGGAACATTGTTTCGTTTCACTGTGTACTGACAGTAAAGCCTCTCGAATATCATTAACTCTGGTTTCCCAACTTCAGTAAACAGTTATGTGTGGTAGGAGAGTGAGCACACTGCTCACTGTACAGATAGGAGTTTAGAAATATTTGCTATTTGTGTTTGCACACTGAAGAATTTGACCTCTGTGAAGTGAAAACCCATGTACATACACAAACTAGTGAACACAGACAACTAAACACACACACTAGGGGCAGTGAAACACCCACACCCACACACACACACACACACACACACACACACACACATACACACACACACACACACACACTAGAGGGCAGTGCAAAACCCACATACACACACACTAGTGAATACACACACTAGAGGACAGTGAAACACCCACATACACACACACACACACAAGTAAACACACTAGAGGGCAGTGAAACACCCCATACACACACACTAATGAACTCACACTAGAGGGCAGTGAAACACACACTAGTGAACACACACTAAAGGGCAGTGAAGCACCCACATACATGCACACACACTAGTAAACATGCTAGAGGGCAGTGAAACACCCCATACACACACACACACACACACACACACACACACACACACACACACACACACTAGAGGGCAGTGCAAAACCCACATACACACACACACACACACTAGTGAACACACACTAGTAAACACACACTCAAGCGGGGGTGAAACACCCACATACACACACATTAGCAGTCAGTGAAAAACGCACATATACACACACATATACACACACACACACACACTAGTAAACACACTCTAGTGGGGTGAGACACCCACATACACACACACTAGTAGTCTGTGAAACACCCACATACACACTAGTAAACACACATACAAGGGGGCAGTGACACGCCCACATGCACACACACTAGTGAAAAAACACACACGAGCTCACTCGCCTGGAGTGGTGGGCAGCCCTCTCCACATCACGCTGGGAGCAGTCGGGGCTTAGGCGTCATGCTCAAAGGCACTTCTGCCCCCAGACTGCCCCCAGTCTAAAGTTTACAGTGTGTTTGGCTTTATTGGATCTCCTGAGGTTTTATTTATGATGTCACCAAAGATCGACTCAGCTTTCATCATAACTGTCAACATTAAAAAATCTGAAATTCTTTATCCTCTTATGTTGGGCTGATTGACATTACAGCGACTCACTATCGCCTCTTGTGGTACAGTGAGGTATTTTGTGAGAGAACTAGAAGTCTTACATATTGCACCTTTAAAACATACTTAGAACTATATATAATATTAACTGATGCTTATATTTCTGCTTGTGGGTTCAAATTCAAAGAGTTCAAAAAGCCAGAATGTGTAATTACAGGCTGTTCAGTTCTCACTGATAGATCTTCACTGACAGCTTTTACGTTCCAGTTCAGTCTCTGAGTGAAAAGCCATTGTGATCTGCTACACAGTGAAAGAGGGAAGGATCGAGGGAGGAGAAGATGAAGAGAGGATAGGCGAGATGACAAACGGACTAACAGCTTTCTTCTCCTCTCCTCCCACTTTACTGTACAGATAACAGACGAGAGAGAGAGAGAGAGAGAGAGAGAGAGAGAGAGAGAGAATGTAAAAGCTCTGAAAAGCCTGATAAAACGAGGCGTGTAATCAGACGTGTCTAAATATACACACGGAATTACAGCCTAAACGTTGGCGGAGGTTAAATCCTTATGATTGGCCTCTCATTTATAATAAGAGGAAAATTACAATTCAGAGGGTGACGGATCACTTGGCATTTAGGCAGCGTGTAGAAAAAGAAAAGCCACTGTACGTTCGAACCATGACTTGAAAGAACAGATGATTAAACTATATTTAATTCTGTCTGCGGGATGAGTGGGATATATTGAGGGGCTTTGAGGATACGTTCTGTTTTTAAACATTAACAATTAGGTTATTTTTACATCCGAGAGCGAGACTTGAGGGAGGGACAGCGCTGGAACGTCCAACGTCTCCTAAAAATAAAACATTTACCAGCGACTGTGGATGTGAAATCGTGAAGCAGGACGAGGGAGATGAGTGTTCACTGCAGTACCTTCACTCACACTCGCTCACACCATCGTGGCAGCGTCTCTGCTGTGCTGAGAACGAGACACCCCCCAAACAAGGACACGAGCGGATCTGTGGTTAGAAACTGACCAACGATAAATTAAGAGGGCGACAGGAACAGATGGACTACAGCCTGTATCCTGTACACCTACATAGTGGAGCTGTACAGTGGGTGTTTCTAATAAAGTGGCCAGTGAGTAGAAGGCCTGGTTGGTGTTTCCAATAAAATGATCAGTGCGTGGAAGTACAACGTGGGTGTTTCTAATAAAGTGTCCAGTGGGTGGAAGTAAAGGGTGGGTGTTTCTAATAAAGTGTCCAGTGGGTGGAAATACAGGGTGGGTGTTTCTAATAAAGTGGCCAGTGAGAAGGAGCACAGTGTTAGTGTTTCTAATAAAGTGGCCAGTAAGTGGAAAGTACAGGGTGCGTGTTTCTAATAAAGCGGCCAGTAAGTGGAAAGTACAGGGTGGGTGTTTCTAATAAAGCGGCCAGTGAGTAGAAATACAAAGAGGGGGTGTTTCTAATAAAGTGGCCAGTAAGTGAAAGTACAGGGTGGGTGTTTCTAATAAAGTGGCCAGTGAGTGGAAAGTACAGGGTGGGTGTTTCTAATAAAGCGGCCAGTGAGTGGAAATACAAAGAGGGGGTGTTTCTAATAAAGTGGCCAGTAAGTGAAAGTACAGGGTGGGTGTTTCTAATAAAGTGGCCAGTGAGTGGAAAGTACAGGGTGGGTGTTTCTAATAAAGTGGCCAGTAAGTAGAAATACAAAGAGGGGGTGTTTCTAATAAAGTGGCCAGTGAGTGTAAGTACAGGGTGAGTGTTTCTAATAAAGTGACTAGTGAGTGGAAAGTACAGGGTGGGTGTTTCTAATAAAGTGGCCAGTGAGTAGAAATACAAAGAGGGGGTGTTTCTAATAAAGTGGCCAGTAAGTGAAAGTACAGGGTGAGAGTTTCTAATAAAGTGACCAGTGAGTTGAAGTACAGGGTTGGTGTTTCTAATAAAGTGACCAGTAAGTGAAAGTACAGGGTGGGTGTTTCTAATAAAGTGACTAGTGAGTGGAAAGTACAGGGTGGGTGTTTCTAATAAAGTGGCCAGTGAGTAGAAATACAAAGAGGGGGTGTTTCTAATAAAGTGGCCAGTAAGTGAAAGTACAGGGTTGGTGTTTCTAATAAAGTGACCAGTGAGTTGAAGTACAGGGTTGGTGTTTCTAATAAAGAGGCCAGTGAGTGTAAGTACAGGGTGAGTGTTTCTAATAAAGTGACTAGTGAGTGTAAGTACAGGGTTGGTGTTTCTAATAAAGTGGCCAGTGAGTGTAAGTACAGGGTTGGTGTTTCTAATAAAGTGGCCAGTGAGTGTAAGTACAGGGTTGGTGTTTCTAATAAAGTGGCCAGTGAGCCCCTGTGCAGACACAGTGCGAGTCCCCCGCACTGTAATAGACAGAGAATTACCCCCCCAAGCCTCCCGCGTACAGTCCACATCAACCTCGGCGACTGCAGAGTCACTTCAGCAAAGTCACAAGTGCCGTTCTTTAACAGCAGGTCAAGTTAGATTAGAGCGAGACAGATAAAGGCCTGTGCATGTGCTGCATCTGACCCTGTTTGTGCAATCAGACAGCGCTCCATCTGTTCCTGAGCTCTGCTTAGCAATGCTGAATGTGCTCTGTTGCGTAACGTGTCACTATAACTTTGCGTGTCCGTGAGAGAGAGAGAGAGAGAGAGAGAGAGACAGAGAGAGAGAGAGAGAGAGAGAGAGAGACAGAGAGAGAGAGAGAGAGAGAGAGAGAGAGAGATGATTTTTTATTAAAGTAATACAGTAAAGGCCAGAATACAGTGGTGTTGCTGGAGTTTAACAAAAATGTGCACTTAGTAATCTGATTATCTGATCAGAAGCAGTTATCTTATTATTAAGTGGTGATGTAAACAGCATACTGTGATTACTCAGATCAGATTAAGGTCTAGAAATCTGATGAAGAGGATTTGATCAGTAATTGGGTTTGTAAGTGCATGTATACTCTTACTCTGATTTCTTTCAGGCTTCTCTGTTGGCGGTACCTCAAATACCCAAACAGAGTTTAACACAGTAACTACTGTAGTGTAATTTTACATATACATTTTTTATATATACATACACATTTTCATATATATTCATACATACATTTTTCTATATACATATAAAGCTGTACAAAGTTTATCTCTCCTTTTGCATGTAAAGGAAATGTTTTTCAGAGAGACTTGGTGTCAGAGGTCAGTGTATGGTAGGTTTGAGAAAATATCTGGCTTCTATACCATGGGGGCTTTCTCAGTTTTGCACGTCCTTTATGGAAGGTGATTTAAACCATGTGTTTGTTGGGGTCCTGGGTATAAAAGACCAGGCTCGCGGCAGAGAATTCGGAGGTCTTATTCATTCGGCTAGAGGCCTTCCCAGACAGCGCAATGTCTGAAAACATAAAAGAGGAACTTTACAATCAGGAGAGAAGCCTCTCTCTCTCTGACACAGGAAGATTGGACGTTGGAAGATGATGCTGTACCTTCTTTGTATAATAAACTTATTTGTATTAACAACTAAAGTCAGTCTAAAAGATTTCTTTAGACCACCAACATCGCATCGCTATAGAAGACAATTTCACGATGTTTGGCGACACGACACTTCAGTACAAGATGGCAACAAAACACTGTTGGAGCGACTCTGAGAACATATCATTGCTGTGTCTCCAAAATGGCAACTTTACAGGAGAAGCCAAAAACCAACTCTACGTATAATGCAAGTCAATGGAACCAAAATTATTTCCAGGATATTTTAGAGTATTTACATTTGTCCATTAATCATGAAACTTTAACAAAGATGAGGAAAAATAAAAAGGACACACGTCCTACGGACAGAGACAAATGCTTGATGGAACGGATGGATTTCAATATTCTTCACCTTGTAGATTGTGTATGTTTATATTTTCAGGTAAAGTGGTGTAGTGGTTAGTACGGTGGTGTAGTGGTCAGTACGGTGGTGTAGTGGTTAGTACAGTGGTGTAGTGGTTAGTACGGGGATGTAGTGGTTAGTGTGGTGGTGTAGTGGTCAGTACGGTGGTGTAGTGGTTAGTACGGTGGTGTAGTGGTCAGTACGGTGGTGTAGTGGTCAGTACGGTGGTGTAGTGGTCAGTATGGTGGTGTAGTGGTTAGTGTGGTGGTGTAGTGGTTAGTACGGTGATGTAGTGGTTAGTACGGTGGTGTAGTGGTTAGTACGGTGGTGTACTGGTTAGTGTGGTGGTGTACTGGTTAGTACGGTGGTGTACTGGTTAGTGTGGTGGTGTACTGGTTAGTGTGGTGGTGTAGTGGTTAGTGCGGTGGTGTAGTGGTTAGTACGGTGGTGTAGTGGTTAGTACGGTGGCGTAGTGGTCAGTATGGTGATTACATTCACTGTACTGCTGTTTACATACAATACTGTTTACACTCACTGTACTGCTGTTTACATACAATACTGTTTACACTCACTGTACTGCTGTTTACATACAACACTGTTTACATTCACTGTACTGCTGTTTACATACAATACTGTTTACACTCACTGTACTGCTGTTTACATACAACACTGTTTACATTCACTGTACTGCTGTTTACATACAATACTGTTTACACTCACTGTACTGCTGTTTACATACAATACTGTTTACATTCACTGTACTGCTGTTTACATACAACACTGTTTACATTCACTTTACTGCTGTTTACATACAATACTGTTTACACTCACTGTACTGCTGTATACATACAATACTGTTTACACTCACTGTACTGCTGTTTACATACAATACTGTTTACACTCACTGTACTGCTGTATACATACAATACTGTTTACACTCACTGTACTGCTGTTTACATACAATACTGTTTACACTCACTGTACTGCTGTTTACATACAACACTGTTTACATTCACTGTACTGCTGTTTACATACAATACTGTTTACACTCACTGTACTGCTGTTTACATACAATACTGTTTACACTCACTGTACTGCTGTATACATACAATACTGTTTACACTCACTGTACTGCTGTTTACATACAATACTGTTAACACTCACTGTACTGCTGTTTACATACAATACTGTTTACACTCACTGTACTGCAGTTTACATACAATACTGTTTACACTCACTGTACTGCTGTTTACATACAATACTGTTTACATTCACTGTACTGCTGTTTACATACAACACTGTTTACACTCACTGTACTGCTGTTTACATACAATACTGTTTACACTCACTGTACTGCTGTTTACATACAATACTGTTTACATTCACTGTACTGCTGTTTACATACAATACTGTTTACACTCACTGTACTGCTGTTTACATACAATACTGTTTACATTCACTGTACTGCTGTTTACATACAATACTGTTTACATTCACTGTACTGCTGTTTACATACAACACTGTTTACACTCACTGTACTGCTGTTTACATACAACACTGTTTACATTCACTACTGTTTACATACAATACTGTTTACACTCACTGTACTACTGTTTACATACAATACTGTTTACATTCACTGTACTGCTGTTTACATACAACACTGTTTACACTCACTGTACTGATGTTTACATACAACACTTTACACTCACTGTACTGCTGTTTACATACAATACTGTTTACACTCACTGTACTGCTGTTTACATACAATACTGTTTACATTCACTGTACTGCTGTTTACATACAACACTGTTTACACTCACTGTACTGCTGTTTACATACAATACTGTTTACATTCACTGTACTGCTGTTTAAATACAATACTGTTTACACTCACTGTACTGCTGTTTACATACAATACTGTTTACATTCACTGTACTACTGTTTACATACAATACTGTTTACACTCACTGTACTGCTGTTTACATACAATACTGTTTACACTCACTGTACTGCTGTTTACATACAATACTGTTTACACTCACTGTACTGCTGTTTACATACAATACTGTTTACACTCACTGTACTGTTGTTTACATACAATACTGTTTACACTCACTGTACTGCTGTTTACATACAATACTGTTTACACTCACTGTACTGCTGTTTACATACAATACTGTTTACACTCACTGTACTGTTGTTTACATACAATACTGTTTACACTCACTGTACTGCTGTTTACATACAATACTGTTTACATTCACTACTCACACAAACATCATTGTTTACATTTGTTACTTGCACTTTATGGCTGCTGCTCTTCATACTTGCACATAAAAGCACACAACTTTTATTTTTTAACTATATAAAAAATACTTTTACTTTAACTTATATTATTATACTTTGTATATTTTGTATATATTTTTATTATTTCTTTTTTGTTATGTTTATCTTTTGGTGAATGGAGGACCAGCAAAGTAAGATTTCATTGTACAGTGTAACTTTCTGTTCTGCTAGACACATGACAATAAAACTCTTGAATCTTGTAGTGGTCAGCACTCTCTCCTCACAGTAAGATGATCTGGGTTGGATTCCCGGTCCGGGTGGTTCTGTGTGGAGTGTGTATGTTCTCTCCGTGCTTGAGTGGGTTCCTCCATGTACTCCGGTTTCCTCCCACAGTCCAAACACATGCATGTTAGGTTGATCACTCACTATAAATAGGCACGAGTGAGTGTTGGCCATGTGATGTGATAAAGCAGAAGATAATGGATGATTGGACTGAATCTCCTCCTGCCGCTGGAAACGTGATCTTGCAGTGTCTCCAGGTTGAATTTCAGAAATCTGGTAGCTTTAAGACCAATTGTTTGTTTATAGTGTATGTCACAGAGGTCAGCTAGAGGTCAGGTAAAGTTGCAAGAGCGACATACCAATAAACTCTTTTTAAGGTCTAGCTGAAATGTTAGTCACTCTGTTTGGGGTGCGTTGAAGGCATAAACAGAGATAATGGTGAGCATTCCTGTTTGTGGGTGTTTTAATGAAGCATGTTTTAATGAGAACAATATTTAATTACTTTTTTTTAATTATCCATCTGTTAGCTGTTATATGCTAATTGGCTATTTGAATCAGCCCATTGAGCCACTGTTCCACACTTCCTTATGAATATAGTCAGCAGTCATCGTCCTTCCCTCTCTCTCTATCTCTCTCTCTTTTATCACTCTTAACTTCCTTTCACATAGGAACTTGCTTGAAAGACTTTGATTAGCAGGTTTGCAGTCTCATCCATATACAAATTCATTATTATATCCAACATCCAGAATTTAAAATACACTATATAGCCAAAAGTATTCTCTCACCCATCCAAATCATTCAATTCAGGTGTTCAATCACTTCCATGGCCATGGGTGTATAAAAACCAAGCACCTAGACATGCAGACTGCTTCTACACACTAGTGAAAGCATGGTATCGTGATAGGATGCCACTTGTGCAAAGGCCAGTCGTGAAGTTTCCTCACAACTAAATATTCCACAGTGGACTGTCAGTGGTGTTAGAACAAAGTGGAAGTGACTGGGAACGACAGCAACTCAGACACCAAGTGGTAGAACACGTACAATGACAGAGCGGGTCAGCGGATGCTGAGGAGCATAGTGCACAGAGATCACCAACTTTCTACAGAGTCCATCACTACAGACCTCCAAACTTCATGTGGCCTTCAGATCAGCACAAGAACAGAGTTTCATGGAATGGGTTTACATGGCTGAGCAGCTGCATCCAAGCCTTACATCATCAAGCCGATTGCTAGGAGAACGGTACTTGTCTGACTACATTGTGCAGAGTGTAAAGTTTGGTTGAGGGGGGATTGTGTTGTTGCATCTCAGGAGTTGGGCTGGTATCCTTAGTTCCAATGAAAGGAACTCTTAATGCTTCAGCAGAGATTGGACAATTTTATGCTCCCAACATTGTGTGGACTGTTTGGGGACGGCCCCTTCCTGTTCCAGCATGACTGCACACCAGTGCACAAAGCAGCTCCATAAAGACATGGAGGAGCGAGTTTGGTGTGGAAGAACTTGACTGAGTCCTGTGCAGGTCAGTCAAAGAAGACCTTTGGGACGAATTAGAGCGGAGACTGTGAGCCAGACCTTCTTGTCCAACATCAGTGTCTGACCTCACAAATGTGCTTCTGGAAGAACGGTCAAACATTCCCATAAACACACTCTAAACTGTGTGGAGAGCCTTCCCAGAAGAGCTGAAGCTGTTATAGCTGCTAAGGTTGGGCCAACATCTTATTAAACCCTATGGATGAACCCTAAGAATGTGTGAAGGCAGACAAGTGAATACTTTAGGCAATGTAGTGTGTATGCCAGGACTTGACAGGACTGCTCTCGATGGGTTTGGTCGCGTCTGCATGTTGTTTGTTAGATGTGTGTTGGACTCTCTGGTTCAAATTTCACACTCAGGTTTGCACAACAACTTCCACTTCTACAGATATTACACTGCATTACCTCCTGCTTTTGTTTTCTTTCCCTCAACAGTTATTACCTTACAACAGCTTTTAACCTGCCCTGCTGGAGCCACCCATTTAGAATTAGCACCGAGGTCCACAAGGAACATGCCTGTGGATGTGCAGGAAATAAAAGAGCGAATTGATTCTGAAGTGTTCAGTTTATTGCAGCCAAAAGGGCTTTTATGTTTAATATGTTTGACCATGTTGTATGATCAATATGTTATATTGGCATTGTCCAAAGGCAAACATGTATGTATTTTTGGCTATTTCTATTTTTCTGCATCATTTGGAAACAGCAGCTGATGTTTATATGGTGTGAAAATGTTAAGATGAATGGACCAATAGAAATGCTCCAAAAAAACATGGCAAATATTTGGCTTCCATTGACTTACATTGAAAGTAAAGATGGTTTTTGTCCTCTCCTGTAGAGTTGCCATTCTGGAGACACCTGTTTTTTATTGGGCAGCCAGATTATATATTCAGTGTTGTGATAATGTATTTGCTCGTCTGTCGCAGTAAATGGTTTTGGACCTTCATACAAAAAGAAATATGAATAATGAAACACATGAACATGAGAAGATCTAACCTGTGTTAAAAGATCCTTTTATCTATTGAAGTTTTTGCAACATATAGATCACCTTTAGCAACAACAGCTGCAACCAAACGCTTCTTATAAATGGGGACCATTCTTTCACATCGCTGGCCCATTCGTCTTTGCAGAGTCCTGCAACAGCTGGACATTCTCCTCAATGATTATCTGGCATTCATGGCTTCTTCAATAATAACAAATCAGCCAGGCCCTGATGCAGCAGAGCATTTCCACACTACCACCACCATGTTTCACTGTTGGCGTTAAGCTCTTCTATGGACTGTTGTGTTAGCCTTATGTCAGGTGCCTTACAAAAAATCCCACTTTAGACTCATCAGTCCACAGATCATCACTCCAAAACACTTGGGAGGGGGTCATCAAGGTGGTTTAGGTCGACGCAAGATTAGCCTGCAGTTGTCCCCAGTGAATGGTGCCTGCAGTTTTGTCTGGGGTCTATTGTATGTTTGTGGATGAGCTTTTGAGCAGGCCCCCTCTGGGAAGACTCTAATTTCATTTAAAGATCTAATTTAATTAGCTTTGACAAATAAGCAATCATAGGAGAGACCAGCAGGGCTGAAAACGTTTTTGAATTAAATGGGCGCAGTCTAACATCGACGGAATGTTCAGACATATGATGCCACGCTTATTAAGAGTCAGTCAGTGGAATGTGTACATTACTACAAATATCTTAGGACAGTTATTAACTTAATTGAATTACCTCCACATAAACCAGGACTTAATGATCTCTGGCTTTTATTGAATCAGTTCTATCTTTCTCTCTGGTGGTGTGGTTTGGAAATCTAATGTTAAAGACCAGAAATGGTTAGAATCAGATCATTAAAAGGTCTAAGAGGCTATTATGCAAATTTAGAAGCTGCAGACAGTTAAAGAGGGTAACTGACTCAATCGTAGGTGACAGCACTGAAGCTTCATAATCAAATTTCAGTTAACAACTCCAAAAGTGAAAACACACACACACACACACACACACACACACACACTAGGGGCAGTGCAACACACACATACACACACTAGCGAACACACACACTAGGGGGCAGTAAAGCACCCACATATATATACACATACACTAGGGGGCAGTGAAGCACCCACATATACACACTAGTGAACACACACACTAGGAGGCAGAGAAACACTCACATATACACAAATACACACACACACACACCCACACACACACTCTAGAGGGCAGTGAAACACCCACATACACACACACACACACACACACACACGTTTGTCTTACTATATTAGTGAGGTCATCCATAGGTTTTTATTGATCTTTGTTTTACTATAACTAAATAATGCTACACCTAAACCTAACCCTAACCTTAACCTCAGTACCTTATATAATACTACACCTAAACCTAACCCTAACCCTAACCTTAACCTCAGTACATTATATAATACTACACCTACACCTAAACCTAACCCTAACCTCAGTACCTTATATAATATTACACCTACACCTAAAGCTAACCCTAACCTTAACCTCAGTACCTTATATAATACTACACATACACCTAACCTTAACCTCAGTACCTTATGTAATACTACACCTACACCTAAACCTAAACCTAACCTTAATCTCAGTACCTTATATAATACTACACCTACACCTAAACCTAACCTTAACATCAGTACCTTATATAATACTACACCTACACCTAACCCTAACCTCAGTACCTTATGTAATACTACACCTACACCTAAACCTAACCCTAACCTTAATCTCAGTACCTTATATAATACTACACCTACACCTAACCCTAACCTTAATCTCAGTACTTTATATAATACTACACCTACACCTAAACCTAACCTTAACATCAGTACCTTATATAATACTACACCTACACCTAACCCTAACCTTAATCTCAGTACCTTATATAATACTACACCTACACCTAAACCTAAACCTAACCTTAATCTCAGTACTTTATATAATACTACACCTAAACCTAACCTTAACCTCAGTACCTTATATAATACTACACCTAAACCTAACCCTAACCTTAACCTCAGTACATTATATAATACTACACCTACACCTAAACCTAACCCTAACCTTAATCTCAGTACCTTATATAATACTACACCTACACCTAAACCTAACCCTAACCTTAATCTCAGTACATTATATAATACTACACCTAAACCTAACCTTAACCTTAATCTCAGTACCTTATATAATACTACACATACACCTAACCTTAACCTCAGTACCTTATGTAATACTACACCTACACCTAAACCTAACCCTAACCTTAATCTCAGTACCTTATATAATACTACACCTACACCTAACCCTAACCTTAATCTCAGTACCTTATATAATACTACACCTACACCTAAACCTAAACCTAACCTTAATCTCAGTACCTTATATAATACTACACCTAAACCTAACCTTAACCTCAGTACCTTATATAATACTACACCTAAACCTAACCCTAACCTTAATCTCAGTACCTTACATAATACTACACCTACACCTACACCTAACCTTAATCTCAGTACCTTATATAATACTACACATACACCTAACCTTAACCTCAGTACCTTATATAATACTACACACACCTACACCTAAACCTAACCTTAATCTCAGTACTTTATATAATATTACACCTACACCTAACCCTAACCTTAATCTCAGTACCTTACATAATACTACACCTACACCTAAACCGAACCTTAATCTCAGTACCTTACATAATACTACACCTACACCTAAACCTAACCTTAATCTCAGTACCTTACATAATACTACACCTACACCTAACCTTAATCTCAGTACCTTATATAATACTACACCTAAACCTAACCTTAATCTCAGTACCTTATATAATACTACACCTAAACCTAACCTTAACCTCAGTACCTTATATAATACTACACCTACACCTAAACCTAACCTTAATCTCAGTACCTTACATAATACTACACCTACACCTACCCCTAACCTTAATCTCAGTACCTTATATAATACTACACCTACACCTAACCTTAATCTCAGTACATTATATAATACTACACCTAAACCTAACCTTAATCTCAGTACCTTATATAATACTACACCTAAACCTAACCTTAACCTCAGTACCTTATATAATACTACACCTACACCTAAACCTAACCTTAATCTCAGTACCTTACATAATACTACACCTACACCTACCCCTAACCTTAATCTCAGTACCTTATATAATACTACACCTACACCTAAACCTAACCTTAATCTCAGTACCTTATATAATACTACACCTACACCTAACCTTAATCTCAGTACCTTATATAATACTACACCTACACCTAACCCTAACCTTAACCTCAGTACCTTATATAATACTACACCTACACCTAAACCTAACCTTAACCTCAGTACCTTATATAATACTACAGCTACCCCTAACCTTAATCTCAGTACCTTATATAATACTACACCTACACCTAAACCTAACCTTAATCTCAGTACCTTACATAATACTACACCTACACCTAAACCTAACCTTAATCTCAGTACCTTATATAATACTACACCTACACCTACCCTTAATCTCAGTACCTTATATAATACTACACCTACACCTAACCCTAACCTTAATCTCAGTACCTTATATAATACTACACCTACACCTAAACCTAACCTTAATCTCAGTACCTTACATAATACTACACCTACACCTACCCCTAACCTTAATCTCAGTACTTTATATAGTACTACACCTACACCTAACCCTAACCTTAATCTCAGTACCTTATATAATACTACACCTACACCTAAACCTAACCTTAATCTCAGTACCTTATATAATACTACACCTACACCTAAACCTAAACCTTAATCTCAGTACCTTATATAATACTACACCTACACCTAAACCTAACCTTAATCTCAGTACCTTATATAATACTACATCTGCACCTAACCCTAACCTTAATCTCAGTACTTTATATAATACTACACCTACACCTAAACCTAAACCTAACCTTAACCTCAGTACTTTATATAATACTACACCTACACCTAAACCTAAACCTAACCTTAATCTCAGTACCTTATAAAATACTACACCTAAACCTAACCTTAATCTCAGTACCTTATATAATACTACACCTACACCTAAACCTAACCTTAATCTCAGTACCTTATAAAATACTACACCTAAACCTAACCTTAATCTCAGTACCCAAAAGACTATTTTTATTGATTTTTGGAGAAAATAATGTGCTCAAGTGAGGACCAGCAAAATGTCCTCACTTTACCAAAACATTCAGATTGTCCTATACTAGTGAGGACAAGGACTACAAACACACACACACACACACATACACACACACACACACACACACACACACACACACACACTAGTGAACACACACATTAGGGGGCAGTTAAACATCCCCCCCCACACACACACTAGTGAACACACACACTAGGGGGCAGTGAAATGTTATGGCTGATCGTGTATATCAGGGTTTTGATTTGGCGTGTGGGTGATGAGGCCAGTACGGAGGCAGAACTGTCTTCCGCTCAAGCTGGCTATGTTCTGCTCAGATCTGGGCTGCTGGAAGTTCTCTGGCTGTACATGGACAGGTCACTGAAACCGGAAAAGTCTTTATTACAAAAGCTGCTGTTTAAGCTGACGCTGCCGTGGGACCCTGTTTATTAGGCAGTGTTCATATAGGAGGAATTTCTGTGGCTGCATAACTTATGTGGTTCACTCCTAATTTGCTCCCAAGCTGATACTAAACCAATTACACTATGCAGCTGCAAACTACAGTGTATGCAGAACACAGCCCAGCGGAGGTAAATGCTCCTACTGCCAATACAACATTTTATTACCCCATTATTAAACCCCAACACATCTTACCCACAACAAACAAATACCATAATGAATTCACAGTGACTCAGACAAATATTACATTTAAGTCCCAAAGAAGTTCTACTGGTGAAATATGAAATGTATTCTCTCCATCTCTTTCTCTCTCTCTCTCTCTCTCTCTCTCTCTCTCTCTCTCTCTCTTTACCAATTAAAACAGGATGAATATGTATGTGTGGTTTATTAGAAGCGGAAAGCTCAGTGACTGTAAATGAATAGGACTTCAGTTTTAGATTTATAGTAAATGACCCTGAACATGGTCAAAGCTTTAAAGCTACCATCGTCTTCATTCTACATGGTTCATGTTTATATCTTCCTCTGAAGTCCACTTACGATGTGTGCGTGGGTTTCTAAACAGTTGAGAGGAGTGAATGGAGATGAGTCAGTGGCTCAAAGGTGCATGACATGATTCTTGACTCAGGCGTTAGACTTCAGCTTGGGAAAAAACACAAAGCTGATTTTTTGGCATCTGTTACTTTAATGCTACTAATAAAACCTAAAGAAATAAATAAAAGTGTTCCAACCTTATCAGTCTTGACTCGCAGCCGCATCTCAGAGACACCAGACTCGACTTGCAGCCGCATCTCAGAGACATCAGACTCGACTCGCAGCCGCATCTCAGAGACATCAGGCTTGACTTGCAGCTGCATCTCAGAGACACCAGGCTCGACTCATAGCCGCATCTCAGAGACAGACTTGACTCCCAGCCGCATCTCAGAGACACCAGGCTCGACTCATAGCCGCATCTCAGAGACAGACTTGACTCCCAGCCGCATCTCAGAGACACCAGGCTCGACTCATAGCCGCATCTCAGAGACAGACTTGACTCCCAGCCGCATCTCAGAGACACCAGGCTCGACTCATAGCCGCATCTCAGAGACAGACTTGACTCCCAGCCGCATCTCAGAGACACCAGGCTCGACTCATAGCCACACCTCAGAGACAGACTCGACTCCCAGCCGCATCTCAGAGACATCAGGCTTGACTCGCAGCCGCATCTCAGAGACACCAGGCTCGACTCGCAGCCGCATCTCAGAGACACCAGACTCGACTCGCAGCCGCATCTCAGAGACACCAGACTCGACTCGACGCCGCATCTCAAAGACACCAGACTGGACTCACAGCCGCATCTCAGAGACACCAAACTAGACTCGCAGAGACCCCAGGCTCAACTCATAGCCACACCTCAGAGACATCAAACTCGACTCATAGCCACACCTCAGAGACATCAAACTCGACTCATAGCCACACCTCAGAGACATCAGACTCGACTCATAGCCACACCTCAGAGACATCAGACTCGATTCATAGCCGCATCTCAGAGACCCCAGACTCGACTTACACACCAGAGATATTAGACCCTCAGTCACACCTCAGAGACCCCAGGCTCGACTCATAGCCACACCTCAGAGACATCAAACTCGACTCATAGCCACACCTCAGAGACATCAGACTTGATTCATAGCCACATCTCAGAGACATCAGACTCCACTCATAGCCACACCTCAAAAACATCAGACTCGATTCATAGCCGCATCTCAGAGACCCCAGACTCGACCCATAGCCACACCTCAGAGACATCAGACTCGACTCATAGCCACATCTCAGAGACATCAGACTCCACTCATAGCCACACCTCAGAAACATCAGACTCGATTCATAGCCGCATCTCAGAGACCCCAGACTCGACCCATAGCCACATCTCAGAGACATCAGACTCCACTCATAGCCACACCTCAGAAACATCAGACTCGATTCATAGCCACACCTCAGAGACATCAGACTCCACTCATAGCCACACCTCAGAAACATCAGACTCGATTCATAGCCACACCTTAGAGACATCAGACTCGACCCATAGCCACACCTCAGAGACATCAGACTCGATTCATAGCCACATCTCAGAGACATCAGACTCCACTCATAGCCACACCTCAGAAACATCAGACTCGATTCATAGCCGCATCTCAGAGACCCCAGACTCGACCCATAGCCACACCTCAGAGACATCAGACTCGCCTCATAGCCGCATCTCAGAGACCCCAGACTCGACTTGCACACCAGAGATTCTAGACTCTCCCCCCGGAGACCACAGACTCTCAGTTGCACCTCTGAGACCTTGACTTACACCTCAAAGACCCCAGACCTGACTCTGTCTCAAACCTCAGAGACCCCAGACTCGATTCTCACCTAATCTCAGAGACTAGAATCATGCACGTTCAGAGACCTGAGACTCGACTTTGTCTCACACCTCAGAGACCCCAGACTCTACTCTCACCTACTCTCAGAGACTTGAATCGTGCACTCCCATTTCAGAGACCCCAGACTTTGACTCGCACTTCAGAGACTCCAAGACTCTAAGCTTGACTCAGACTTCTCATGATTATCTCATGATTCATTCAAAGAGGCTAATTTCTGCAGCCTAGTTTTTATACATTAACACTGTACTTGCTACCTAAAGTGTCTTCATCTCAAGAAAATGAGGATTTGCTTTCCGTGACATGGACTGTCTAGTTGCATCGAGTTGCTCCGGCCTTGTTTATCTGGACTTTCAACTTATATGCTGAGCGTTGCTGCAGATATGGAGAAGTCAGGTCAGAGCTGTCGGTTATCTGCAGCGCTGAACAGTATGACGGCAGAGGACTTCTTGATCTTCTCTTTTTTTATTTTTGTTCCCGTTACTTGCACAGCTCTCTCTTCATACTGTGAAGTGACAGGATGACATTTGATAATCTCTGTCCATCACGCTGCGCTGCAGTGCGCGCACACACACACGCGGCAAACGCACACACACAAATACACACCCCCCATCAGCTCTTCAGACTAACAGCCTTCCCACAGAAAGGCTCAGTATGATATTGGAGTCGTGACCTTTTCCTGCTGAAAGGAAGCTGGAACAACCGCGGCTTACAGTCTGCAGCGCCGGCATTAGAATTTCACCACTCGGAAGTGAGAAACTTCTCCTCTGACTGATGACTTTTTATAATTGCCACATTACAGGAGGAAAAGATGAGGTGTTGGAAGTCGTTCATAGTGAGAGCGAGGGCTGAGTAGCTGATTAAAAGCAGTGCAACACTTCACACCTTGAACACTTTTTCATTACTAAATTCTGAGAGACGTTTTAGTAATCAGCTGTTCTGGCTATGTTAGAATCAGGGGTCATTAGGTTTGCCCTTTCAACTCTAGACAGAAGAGAGAAGACTGCAACAGCAAACATAAGAATTACGTCCAGTGCCTAGTAACTTCATATCATCATGAGCAGGTAGTAATAAAGAAAACCAGCCTTGCAGATATCACAATATTAGTACATACACCAAACAGCATATACCTAATTTTCTGATATTAAAGGAGTGGTATGTAAAATGAAAAAACCTGTTAAATTCATATTACAAACTACAGGGGATAACATGTCACCAGAAGGTTGTGGTGCCACCCTGATCATAAGGAAATGCTCAGGCCCTTCTAGCCTGCAAAATGCTGCAGAAACCACAATTAGTACCTACACCAAACAGCATATACCTAATTTTCTAAACTTAAAGGAGCGGTATGTAAAATGATGCAACCTGTTAAATTCATATTCCAAACTATAGGGGACAGCATGTCACCAGAAGGTTGTGATGCCCACTCTGGTGATAAGGAAGCGCACAGTCCCTCCTTACCAGTCTAGACGAAGCGTTGCTAGTTCAGCATTCAAGACTTTTTCATATTACTAAAGTCTAAGAGGCATTTTAGTGATCAGCTGCTCTGGCTATGTTAGAATCCGGGGTCATTAAGTTTGCCCTTTCAACACTTAACAGAAGAGAGAAGACTGCAACAGCAAACATAAGAACAGCATATATCTAATTTTCTGAAATTAAAGGAGCAGTATGTAAAATGATGCAACCTATAAAATTCATATTCCAAACTACAGGGGACAGCATATCACCAGAAGGTGCCACAGTTCCTCATTACCAGTCTAAAAGAACTGTTGCAAGTTTAGCATTCAAGACTTTTTCATAATACTACATTCTAAGGTAATTAAATACTAAGTAATTAAATACTTTTATTTATTTATTTCTACATTTATTTCCGTATTTCCACATTTAGACATTTATTTATTTCTCTAGTTCTCTGTCTGTATGTTAATGAGCTGGACGGTCCTATCCTCACTCTAAAGCAGGATTGGTTAAGGAGCTCAGTCGTTCCGGCTATGCTACTACTACCTTGGCCTCCAGCAGCTGTGCTCTGGAGCCCTGATAGCTGTACAGCTAGCGTAAAGCTATACGTTGTTGACGCTCATTCATTTAGATCAGCGCTGTGTTACTTATGGCAGTGTTTTAAGAACCACTGCAAACAAAAAATAAAAACAAATAAATAAATACAGAAATAAATGTAGAAATAAATGAATAATTGAATGAATAAATGTAACAAAAAACAGAAATAAATGTAGAAATATAGAAATAAATAAATACATTTATTTATATATTTATTTATTTATTCATTCATTTATATATGTATTTAATTATTTGTTTGTACATTTATTTATTTATACTTTATTTATTTATAGGGTTACTTTTTGTCCTCCATAAAGAGGTGTTTCCTCTCTGCTGTAAATGTAGGCATAGTTGACTAATTCCACTGAACCTTCATAACCATTTAACTGTTTCTATGATATTATCTTTATGTAGCCTTTCCTCAGACTCCTGCACAACACTGTATATCTGTCCAGGTACTGTACAACTGTGTTCTCCTGCACAGTGCTTGTCCTTGGAGTCTTCTCTCTTATTCTTCTCAGAGCTACACTATTCATCATTGATGTAGGTGAACTTGTCTTCCAGCTCCAGATTTGGCTTCACTGTGTTGCAAATAGGAAAGAGAAAACTCACACTGTCACACAAATCACTGAAGCCATCGTATTTAAACCCAGTTTGAGGAGATTCCTCACTCCAACCAACTTCTTTACCAATACTCATGTAATATATTTTGTATATACTAGCACAACTACGAGCAAACGTAATGTACATCTTTACTGGTGAACAAGTCTACATGTGTATGTTTTATTGTGTTTAAATACTATTTTTATGATTATTTTGGAGATATTTGTTTAATTTTGGACTGTGACGAAATGAAGAAAGCTGCAGTTGTGCCATCTGAGCTGCTCCCATTAAGCCTCCCATGTGTCCTGTTGTCTGGTGGGCATAATAACTGACATGCAATCCTGACATGCATCACCACAGCGCTTAGAAAACCCACCAGTAAAGGGCGAACAGTCTCTTTAGGGAAGTGTCACAGTCCATAATGGGTTATTTTGATTAGCAACCATAATATCAACATTAAGAGCATAATAACTAGCTATAGCAAGTTCTCCTTATTGTAGAAATCAGGGATTTAAAGGGGTAGTGAGGTGTTGCGTGCTGCCGGACAGTAACGTTAGTGCTTATAGTTGCCTTTATAAAACCTCCTAGCCCAGCATGTGAAAGCAACATGAATTACTGGGATTCAGTGGATGTGTGTGTGTGTGTGTGTGTGTGTGTGTGTGTGTGTGTGTGTGTGTGTATGTATGTATATACAGTGCCCTCCATAATTATTGGCACCCCTGGTTAAGATGTGTTCTTTAGCTTCTAATAAATTGAGGGTTCTTTTAAATAATATAGGACCACGATGGAAAAAAGAGCAAAATCCAACCTTTATCTCAAGTGCATTTATTCAGTAGGAAAAAAATCCCACATTAAGAAATAATTGTTTAACATCAAATAATGTGTGCCACAATTATTAGCACCCCTGATGTTAATACTTTGTACAACCCCCCTTTGCCAACAAAACAGCACCTAATCTTCTCCTATAATGTTTCACAAGATGGGAGAACACAGAAAGAGGTATCTTCGACCATTCCTCTTTGCACAATCTCTCTAAATCATCCAGCGACCTGGGTCCTCTCCTCTGCACTCTCCTCTTCAGCTCACCCCACAGGTTTTCAATGGGGTTAAGGTCTGGGGACTGAGATGGCCATGGGAGGAGCTTGATTCTGTGTGTGGTCAACCATTTCTGTGTAGATCTTGCCATATGTTTAGGGTCATTATCTTGCTGAAAGACCCAGTGACGACCCATCTTCAGCTTTCGGGCAGAAGCCACCAGATTTTGTTTTAAAATGTCCTGGTATTTCAAAGCATTCATGATGCCATGCACCCTAACACGGTTCCCTGGGCCTTTGGAAGAAAAGCAGGCCCACAGCATCACTGATCCTCCCCCGTATTTCACAGTGGGCATGAGGTGCTTTTCTGCATACTCAGCTCTTGTGTTACGCCAGACCCACTTAGAGCTTTTTGGCAACAAATGCTGTATCTTTGTTTCATCTGACCAAAGCACACGGTCCCAGTTGAAGTTCCAGTACTGCTTAGCAAACTCCAAACGTTTACGTTTATGATTGTGAGTGAGAAAAGGTTTTTTTCCGTGCATGCCTCCCAAACAGCTTGTTGGCGTGTAGATAGCGTCTGATGGTTGTTTTGGAGACTTCGTGACCCCAAGATGCTACCATTTGTTGCAGTTCCGTAACAGTGAGCTTTGGAGAACTTTTTATTTCTCTTATCATCCTCCTCACTGTGCGTGGTGGCAAAATAAACTTGCGTCCTCGTCCAGACTTGTTTACCACTGTTCCAGTTGCTTTAAACTTCTTAATAATTCCTCTGACAGTAGATACGGACAGGTGTAGGCGAGTGGCTATTTTCTTGTAGCCATTGCCTGACCTGTGAAGGTCAACACACATCTGCCTTACTTGAATGCTATGTTCCTTTGTCTTTCCCATGTTGAAGAGAAATGGCCTCTGTGTCACGTCATAATTATACCCCAGGGAAACAGGAAGTTGTGAATTGCTAATTAAATGTTCCTACATACTTTGATTAACTTCGTAAACTACTGTAGAAGTGACAGAAATTCTTTAATTACATTTATTTCCTAAGAATTGTTAGGGGTGCCAATAATTGTGGAACAGGTGATTTTATGAAGAAATATTATTTCTTAGTCAGGGTTTTTATTTTCCCCCTAAAACTCTACTTGAGTTAAAGGTTACATTTTTCTACACTTTTCAGTGTGACAGTATGTTTCCACAATAAAAACTGAATTTATTTTAAGGCTTTTGACACATCTTAACCAGGGGTGCCAATAATTATGGAGGGCACTGTATATATATATATATTCTGAACATAAAGGAGCTGTATGTAAAGTGACACAACCTGTTAAATTCATACTCCAAAGTACAGGGAGAAGTATATCACCAGAAGACTTTGCCTCCAGCATTCATATATATATATATATATATATATATATATATATATATATATATATATATATATATATATATATACACACACACACATACACACACACACAGACACACACACATTTTCATTTGGGACTATTATAGCACATATCATAGACTTTAAATATACATATTAAACCAGAAACTTCAAAAACTATCATTAAACATTGTCCAGGCCATCAGGCAGTGGATTCAGAACAATTTCATGTAATAAGTTTCAGTGAATGAGATTTTAGAGACATCAAACTCTTCAGACGCCTGGAGAAAAAAAAAACAGTCCGTGTGCAAAATTGGCAGAAAATTGGCAAAATAGTTCCACCGAATATTGAGTTCATGGGTCTGAATACTGAATAAAGCAGTAATATTGTTTCTTTCTGTCTTACTTGCTTTCCTTGTTGTTTTTTTTGCATTATTGTTGTCTTTGTTGTTTTTTACTCTTCAAAATCCTCACTTCGAGATGGAGCCTGATCTTATTTCTCATATACACGGGGGCACCCAGAGTGCTCATAATTATGGTCATCATAATCATTAATATAAGACCTTGTTTTATTGTTTGGTTAAAATTGTGTTCACTGCTTATTGTTTATCTTCTATCTCTGTGACAGGATGCTCTCTGTACATTGTGTATTCACAGTATTCACTTTTTCCACATTTTGTTATGTTACAGTAACAAAATGGATTAAATTATTTTTTTCCCTCAAATTTCTACACACAATACCCCATAATGACAAAGCTTGTTTGTATTTTTTGAAAATGTCATTAAAAAAATATTTAAAATTATGTACATAAGCATCACAGCATTTGCCATGACACTCAAAATTGAGCTCAGGTGCTTCTGTTTTTCCACCAATCATCCCTCAGTTGTTTCAACAACTTGGAGTCCACCTGTGGTGAATCCAGTTGATTGAACATGATTTGCAAAGGCACACACCGTCTAAATGAGGTCTTATAGCTGACAGAACATGTCTGAGCACAAACCAAGCCATGAAGTCCAATGAATTCTCTGTAGACCTTCAAGACAGGACTGAATGTCTGCAATATTGAAGGTTCCAAGAAGCACAGTGGCCTCCATCATCTGTAAATGGAAGAAGTTTGGAATCACCAGGACTCTTCCTAGAGCTGACCGCCTGGCCAATCTGAGTGATCAGGGTAGAAGGGTCTTAGTCAAGGAGGTGACCAAGAACCTGAGGGTAACTCTGAAAAAGCTTGTGTGGTTTTACATGCCTATTTACACCCCAAGATTTGGTCAGAGAATTAAATGAGCCGTCTATTTTTTTTGTAAGATCAGGAATAATTTGATGAGCTCTGCTTTGATTGGCTGGTTTACAGTGAGAGACCACAATGCAGCATGTTGAAATAGACCAAATTAAATGAACCTCTGTGTAAATAGGCTCTGTCCCCATTCTTTTTTACTTCTTTTTATTTCTTTTTTTTAGTTTTTAGCTATTCTACTAACTTGGAGCTGCTAGTGTCTAACGTTACATATCCACACTTTCATCTGGACATCAAACATAAAGCAAATATAGCACACAATGATACACACACACACACACACACACACACACACAGCATGGCTGCTACTTACAGTCACTGTTGGGGTTGTGATGCTAATAAAGGTGGAGCTGCTCGTCTCTTCAGTGTTAAACGCTGAGCTGAGTGTTTAAGAAACTCTCTGGAGTGAAATGTACAGAGCAAACTAACAACTTTAATTTAGAAACGTATTTGTATTGCTGGGTGGGACTGTGTGTATGTCAATTTTGGTGAAGACTGTTATGTAACAGTTATGTAGGACTTTACAAATACAGGTTTACATTATATGGCACCTTAAAATATGGCATGTTTCTGATAATTACTGCCCATAATTTCTAATTTCTAGCTGTATGTTCTCCTCTAATATGTTAAATTGCTATATTTATTTTCTCCTCTAATATGTTAAATTGCTATATTTATTTTCTCCTCTAATATGTTAAATTGCTATATTTATTTTCTCTTTTAATATGTTTTAATGGCTGTATTTTTCTCTCCAATATGTTAAACTGCTATATATGGGACCTTTAAATATGGCATGTTTCTGATAATTACTGCCCATAATTTCTAATTTCTAGCCATATGTTCTCCTCTAATATGTTAAATTGCTATATTTATTTTCTCCTCTAATATGTTAAATTGCTATATTTATTTTCTCTTTTAATATGTTTTAATGGCTGTATTTTTCTCTCCAATATGTTAAACTGCTATATATGGGACCTTAAAATATGGCATGTTTCTGATAATTACTGCCCATAATTTCTAATTTCTAGCTGTATGTTCTCCTCTAATATGTTAAATTGCTATATTTATTTTCTCCTCTAATATGTTAAATTGCTATGTTTATTTTCTCCTCTAATATGTTAAATTGCTATATTTATTTTCTCCTCTAATATGTTAAATTGCTATGTTTATTTTCTCTTTTAATATATTGAAATGGCTGTTTTTCCCCTCTAATATGTTTAAATTGCTTTATTTCCTTCTCTATTATGTTTATATTTCTGTACTTTATTCACTAATACGTTTAAATTGCTGTAATATTTTCTCTAATATGTTAAATTGAGTTAATAAACAGTAATTCTGTGTTAAAATATGCAGATGTGTGTTCGCTGTAGAGCATGTGTTTCTTATTTTTCTTAAAAAAAAAAAACCAAAATACCAACAGAAACATGTCATTTGACCAGGAGGGTCTCAGAGATATAAGCACAGACATCAAACTTTACACTTTGGTGCTGCCTTGCTGAGCCAGACTAGCTACGGGGTACTCACATGTACAGCACATCAGGTCTATATACACTGTTTGTGCAATGTTGTCCAATACAATAATCAAAATTCAGCTCTAATGATGCTCCTCAGTGTCTCACCAAAACAACTCTTTGGATGAAACCTTCAGTTCATCCTATGGACAGAGATCTGGTAAGCCTGGAGGTCAGAGCAACACCTTGAACTCTTTGTTATGCTCCTCAAACCTTTCCAGAATAATATGTCCAGGGTTGCAGTGTCCACTATCCTGCTGAAAGAGACCACTGCCATCAGAGAGTACAGTCACCATGAAGGAGTCTACCTATAAGCATGTTTAGATAGGTGGCGCTCACGTCCCAGCAGTTTTCCAGCAAAACTTTGCCCAGAGCATCACACTCCGTCTACCAGCTTGTCTTTGAAGTATATTTCGCACATACATATAGAGACGTGCATGCGAAGCAGACATTTATGGTCAAAGGTTAATGGAGTATGACACACATTTTGGCAGAACATCTGGTTTTAATTAGTGATTGTATATCATAAAAAAACTTCCCTCGTTCTCTGTTTTACATGTTTGGTAATGAAAAGTAATTAAGTAATTTGGGCCATGTGTTTCGTTTCTATGGGTGAAGCGTTCACTATGAGAAAACAAACCCCGAACATTCAGAAGATCTCCATACTTGCTCCATCTCTCTGACATCGGAAGATAACTTAGACTTTAAAAGATGACTTAGTCTCAGAAGATGTTAGAAATGATGCTGTACTTTCTTTGAATATTAAACTTACATTTACAAGTAAAGTCAGTGTCAGCAGAGATCTCTTCAAGTCATCAACAGAGCATTGATACAGAAGAAAGGAAACAACATCTTCCTACACTGCATCCTGGTGCCATCACTTCCCAAAATACATGCCATCTATATAGCCGGCCATCCATGTGATGTGCAATAAAATGGGACCGAATGACTTTGCTCCACGTAAAAGGCCGAACCCAGAGTTTTCCAGCAGAACATCACCTTCCCATAATGTTCTTCCCATAATGCATCCTAGTAAGCGCCTCATATATTCCCGGCCTTCCATTTGTCTAAAAGAAAATAGGCCTCATTAGGCCACACGGCCATATTCCATCACTCCAAGCATCCCCAGAGTCTTCTTCCCAGAGTGCTTCCACTGGTACACGCCACACATACCCAGCAATCCATGATATTTAAAAATCATCGGACTCATTACATCAAACGGCCTTATTCTATCGCTCCAAATATCCCGAGAGTCGTCATCTTTCCTACAGTGCATCCTGGTGCCATCACTTCCCCAGACACATACTATACATATACCCCTCTCCTTTCAGTTCATCCTGTTTATAATCAGATCTGCCAGAGTCGCCAGCTACACTCTGAAACAATTCTCATCCTCTGTATTAACCCAAACCAAAACTAACTCTGTCTCTGTACTAACCCAAACCAAAACTAACTCTGTCTCTGTACTAACCCAAACCAGAACTAACTCTGTCTCTGTACCAACCCAAACCAGAACTAACTCTGTCTCTGTACTAACCTAAACCAGAACTAACTCTGTCTCTGTACTAACCCAAACCAGAACTAACTCTGTCTCTGTACCAACCCAAACCAGAACCAACTCTGTCTCTGTACTAACCCAAACCAGAACCAACTCTGTCTCTGTACTGACCCAAACCAGAACCAACTCTGTCTCTGTACTAACCCAAACCAGAACCAACTCTGTCTCTGTACTAACCCAAACCAAAACTAACTCTGTCTCTGTACTAACCCAAACCAAAACTAACTCTGTCTCTGTACTGACCCAAACCAGAACCAACTCTGTCTCTGTACTAACCCAAACCAGAACCAACTCTGTCTCTGTACTAACCCAAACCAAAACTAACTCTGTCTCTGTACTAACCCAAACCAAAACTAACTCTGTCTCTGTACTAACCCAAACCAAAACTAACTCTGTCTCTGTACTAACCCAAACCAGAACCAACTCTGTCTCTGTACTAACCCAAACCAAAACTAACTCTGTCTCTGTACTAACCCAAACCAAAACTAACTCTGTCTCTGTACTAACCCAAACCAGAACTAACTCTGTCTCTGTACCAACCCAAACCAGAACCAACTCTGTCTCTGTACTAACCCAAACCAGAACCAACTCTGTCTCTGTACTGACCCAAACCAGAACCAACTCTGTCTCTGTACTAACCCAAACCAGAACCAACTCTGTCTCTGTACTGACCCAAACCAGAACCAACTCTGTCTCTGTACTGACCCAAACCAGAACTAACTCTGTCTCTGTACTGACCCAAACCAGAACTAACTCTGTCTCTGTACTAACCCAAACCAGAACCAACTCTGTCTCTGTACTAACCTAAACCAGAACTAACTCTGCCTCTGTACTAACCCAAACCAGAACTAACTCTGCCTCTGTACTAACCCAAACCAGAACTAACTCTGTCTCTGTACCAACCCAAACCAGAACCAACTCTGTCTCTGTACTAACCCAAACCAGAACCAACTCTGTCTCTGTACTGACCCAAACCAGAACCAACTCTGTCTCTGTACTAACCCAAACCAGAACCAACTCTGTCTCTGTACTAACCCAAACCAAAACTAACTCTGTCTCTGTACTAACCCAAACCAAAACTAACTCTGTCTCTGTACCAACCCAAACCAGAACCAACTCTGTCTCTGTACTGACCCAAACCAGAACCAACTCTGTCTCTGTACTAACCCAAACCAGAACCAACTCTGTCTCTGTACTAACCCAAACCAAAACTAACTCTGTCTCTGTACTAACCCAAACCAAAACTAACTCTGTCTCTGTACTAACCCAAACCAGAACCAACTCTGTCTCTGTACTGACCCAAACCAGAACCAACTCTGTCTCTGTACTAACCCAAACCAGAACCAACTCTGTCTCTGTACTAACCCAAACCAAAACTAACTCTGTCTCTGTACTAACCCAAACCAAAACTAACTCTGTCTCTGTACTAACCCAAACCAGAACTAACTCTGTCTCTGTACCAACCCAAACCAGAACCAACTCTGTCTCTGTACTAACCCAAACCAGAACCAACTCTGTCTCTGTACTGACCCAAACCAGAACCAACTCTGTCTCTGTACTAACCCAAACCAGAACCAACTCTGTCTCTGTACTAACCCAAACCAGAACCAACTCTGTCTCTGTACTGACCCAAACCAGAACCAACTCTGTCTCTGTACTGACCCAAACCAGAACTAACTCTGTCTCTGTACTGACCCAAACCAGAACTAACTCTGTCTCTGTACTAACCCAAACCAGAACTAACTCTGTCTCTGTACTAACCCAAACCAGAACCAACTCTGTCTCTGTACTAACCCAAACCAGAACCAACTCTGTCTCTGTACTAACCCAAACCAGAACCAACTCTGTCTCTGTACTGACCCAAACCAGAACCAACTCTGTCTCTGTACTAACCCAAACCAGAACCAACTCTGTCTCTGTACTGACCCAAACCAGAACCAACTCTGTCTCTGTACTAACCTAAACCAGAACTAACTCTGCCTCTGTACTAACCCAAACCAGAACTAACTCTGCCTCTGTACTAACCCAAACCAGAACTAACTCTGTCTCTGTACTAACCCAAACCAGAACTAACTCTGTCTCTGTACTAACCTAAACCAGAACCAACTCTGTCTCTGTACTAACCTAAACCAGAACCAACTCTGTCTCTGTACTAACCCAAACCAGAACCAACTCTGTCTCTGTACTAACCTAAACCAGAACTAACTCTGTCTCTGTACTAACCTAAACCAGAACTAACTCTGTCTCTGTACTAACCTAAACCAGAACCAACTCTGTCTCTGTACTAACCTAAACCAGAACTAACTCTGTCTCTGTACTAACCTAAACCAGAACTAACTCTGTCTCTTTTCACTTTCTGAGGTAATAACCGCCCACCTGTCCCACCAAATACTATAAAGAACTGACCATCAGGGCCACCCTATCACCTGGCACCAACCAGTTCTCCTCTCCATTCATGCTATCTGCTACATCCTTGACTGCATCACTGTATCATCTACCTGATGTAGCACCTGTGCAGCTTTTAAAGCTTTTACCTTTAGACTCAGCTTTAGTTTATAAACTGTAAATACTGTTTGACCAGAGGAGGATGGGTCTCTGCTTGTGAGTCTGGTTCCTCCCAAGGTTTCTTCCTCCACAGAAGGAGTTGTTCTTGCCACCGTCGCCTCTGGCTTGCTCACAGTGTATAAAATGTTGAGACTTCATGTTTTCATGCTTTTAAACTCTTGTAAAACTGCTTTGTGACAACATCACTGTAAAAAGCGCTACACAAGTAAACTTGAGCTGTCAACCCACTTGATGTAAAACAAAACCAGGCTCATTGTGACCTTATATGGCTTCGATATCCACTTCTGACACTTATTTGCCAGTAAACAGGGACCAGTCTGACCAGCCCTGAAAGCAGCAGGGTGTGATGCACTGTGTGTTCCTGACACGTTCCTCCCGTAACTGCAATGAAACTTTTTTGTGACCCGTGCCATATTAGCCCCTCTGTCGGTTTCGAACAGACAGGATGGCTTTTGTTGACCCTACACACTGCTGAGTGCTGGGTGCCCAACACCTTGTTTTCTGTTGGTGGGTTTCACTCAGGTGACCAGGAGCATCCCGCAAGCCTTGCTGTATTGGAGACGTTCTGTTCATCTAATAATAACAATTTGGCTCTTGGTAAAGTTGCTGAGGGCTTCACGCCTGCCCATCTCTTCCACATCCCACCCATTGACTATGAGAGCAAACTGTTTACTCACCATCTTCCAGACCCTGACAGGCTGCTGTTACGAGTCTATGGGTGTGTCTCAAACCCTAGTGAGTGTCTAAGTAGGCTGTCTAGGTAGGCAGCTGTTTAAGTAGCAGTGTTCTCTCCTCATAAAACAGATTACTGAGACGCTCTAGTTAGAGAGAGACTGCGCCATGACTTGTTCCAGCCCACTGCAGCACGAGACCGGTGGTTTAGCTGGTTGCTAAGCTACCGGCCAGCATGCATAACAATAGCCCGAGGCTTAAAAATCTGCTAACATAAATGTTAATGTCTCGAGTATAAAAGTGTAAAATACTGTTCTGTGTGATTATATGACCAGAAACACATTAAAACTCCAGAGAGAATAAAATAAACTCACATTTTAAAACCACTTCACTGCTCGTAGATTAGCCTGCGGTGCATCATGGGATTGTCTGAGCGGCTGAGGAAGAGTTCGATGCTTCCTTAAAATCAGGTGTAAATAAGGTTTCTCAGTAGACAGCATGTTTAAGGTATGTAAGAATTGGGACAGTATACATGTCAGGAGCGCATACTATGATGTAAAATGCTGCCTATGTAGGAGATCAGTAGGATTTGAGACACACCCTACGTGTGGTCATAATGTTTTGGTTCATTAATGTATGTTCCTTACATTGCTCTACACACATGGTGGTGGGGTGATTTCATGTGATTGATTAAGCATATGATTTTTATTCTGATTAACAACATACAACACTGACCCAGAGCCAACTTTCATGTGGCTCCGTCAAGGACTCAATAATGACTGTGATACAGAATTCAGTCTGCAGCTTTATACTGAGGCACAAAACTTCAGGATCTACTGAGTGAAGGACGCAGGGAGTGCTCAGACAAGCGTATGCCATCTCCCACAAACCCACACAAATGCAGCGGCACAGAGGCTCGAGTACAATTCTCAGATTAATGAGGATTCAGGATTTGAACTCTCTGGAGATGGTAACGATTAAACCGCTACAAGTAGGAAACAAAAACACACGAGAAACAGCCGCCGCGAGCCTGCTGGTGGATTTTCATAATCTATAGAGTAATTATGATTTCACCGGGGGCATGACGCTATACTGCGCACGTCTCAATCGCGGCTATTGATGAGAGCAGTGAGGGAGGAGGAAGAAGGGTGCTGCCATCATTTACTGAGGGAGCTGTCCACGAGGCTGGTGCTGAAATCTGAGGAGTTTGGATTTGTAGCCTAAGTAGAAGTGTAGACGTACTGTTCGCTGTAGTACATACACTGACATGGAAACATTACATTTATTACATATTAAAATTACATACAGAAGTGGTCAGTATTGTCATGATACCAGCCGCAATATCGAGATGCTAATACTGAAACTGTACTATGGTAAAAACCTAAATTACCAGGAAATAACAGACAAATTCCACATTCTAAGAACATTTATAATGTTATAAATGGTGGGGCTGAAGCCAATCTCAGTGTCATCGGACGAAGGCGGGGTACACCATGCACAGTTCACCAGTCCATCGCATGGCCAACACTCACTCACTCACACACTCACACCTACGGGCAGTTTAGAGTGAGGATCCTAACATGCATGTGTTTGGACTGTGGGAGGAAACCGGAGTACCCGGAGGAAACCACTCAAACACGGAGAGAACATACACACTCCACACAGAACCACCCGGACCGGGAATCCAACCCAGATCATCTTACTGTGAGGTGCTGACCACTACACCACCATACTGACCACTACACCACCATACTGACCACTACACCACCATACTAACCACTACACCACCATACTGACCACTACACCACCATACTAACCACTACACCACCATACTGACCACTACACCACCGTACTAACCACTACACCACCGTACTAACCACTACACCACCATACTGACCACTACACCACCATACTAACCACTACACCACCATACTGACCACTACACCACCATACTAACCACTACACCACCATACTGACCACTACACCACCGTACTAACCACTACACCACCGTACTAACCACTACACCACCGTACTAACCACTACACCACCATACTGACCACTACACCACCGTACTAACCACTACACCACCATACTAAGCACTACACCACCATACTAACCACTACACCACCATACTGACCACTACACCACCGTACTAACCACTACACCACTGTACTAACCACTACACCACTGCACTGACCACTACACCACCGTACTAACCACTACACCACCGTACTAACCACTACACCACCACACTAACCACTACACCACCTTACTAACCACTACACCTCCTGAAGAGTTCAGATCTCAGCCTATTATCAAAAATGTATTATTATTATTATTATTATTATTATTAATATTATTGCTGTTTTGTTGTTGTTATAACATATTTATATTATAACTAATAATATCTATAACATAACAGTATTGTAAATAATAAGGATATAGTGCTTTCACATGACTTGCAGTACTTGAGGGAGGCAGTAGTTCGTAGGGGGCTGGTAACGCTTTAAGTCATAAAGACACATATAACATTAACTTAATAATTCAAAATCAAACGTTTTTTTACATTATGGCCAATATAAATCTTAACATAGACCTACAATTAAAAAAAATAAATAAGCATAATCAGTCTGAGACAAACACAGCTGCAGGTACTGATACAGACAGTATCTGGACCCACTTCCAGCCCGACTGGTTCAGTTCACTGCTGGTGGAACACATTCTAAAATCATACAAGTGAGCTTCATCAGTAAATCTCTCTTCTTCTAGAAGCACATTGGCACCGCACTGTCAGCAGAATCTGCTTGTTTTATCGTACAACTCTCTTTACAGACTCTCATATCGCTCCTGCAGCACCAGCTGCTCTTAAACACCAAACACGACCTAAAATGATAGTGACGTCTGATTTCAGGTCCTGGATCTCAGAGTGTATTTCTGGCCGAGCATCAGTGACCCAAGCGGTTCAACAAATCAACTGATAAACCAACAAAGAAGCAGAAATCAGGTTTATTATTAGTGCTGATTGTGAGGTAGCGCAGTGGGCGGAGTCAGAGAGGTTCAGCTGTTTCAAACCAATCACAAAAACTCTCAAAACTAAACAGACATCTGGAGACCAAACAGTGACCACAGTGGAGCGTTCTCAGTGAAAACACAGCCCATATCTACTGCATACATTTCTATTTTTTCCTCTTTTTTTAACATGCAAAATAGGTGATCTGATCTTTCACAGTCTCTGATTCTCAGGTTTTCAGTGTGGGCACCTAAAAAAAGAATTGATGGTAACGTTACTAAGGCCACTATGTAGCTATAATTGTAGCTCTAGTGCATTAAGCCATGATTTCAGGCCCATACAAAATAAAATCCTGAACACAGTGTTTTTATGTTTTCTGCAATTATTTTCTAATAGGTTAGGATGCATCATGACCCTTCAGAGCAGGGTTTCTCTACCTGTGGACTGCAGACCACCAGTACGCCCTGGAGCACTCTCTAGTGGTCTGTGGTCCTGCACTGAGGGTGAGTTTGTAATCCGCTGGCAACATCAATTTTATTCATAAAGTCATAAATATGATTAACTTCTAAAATTCGAATATTTTCTCAACCAAGGCTGTGGTTCAAGGTTTTAAACTTGGATTGCAGATGAGGCTTGTTGTGAACACGCCCTGACCTTTGGCTATGCATGTTTATTCATTTTCTTTTTCTACAAGCCATAGATGATCAGTGATAGGACAGGTGGCCTAAAAACAGCAGCACATATGAATTGCGAGTTTTCATCTGCAGTCAGGACGAGAGACTGAAGCTCCTGCTCATGCAGCTGTAGTTTTAAATCTCTCACCAGTGACCAGTCACATCACCCACAGACCAACCGTTCACTGTACAATACTCACTCCTACCGAGCACACAAGGGTGAATCAGCTCATTCACCAGCTTTCCTGTTCCACCCTAAATACTTCAGCAGAAGCCAGAAGATACCTGCAGATCCATTTAAGATGGAAACAGGAGAACTGGTGAATGAAAAGCTGAGCTGGTGCTGGTGGTCAGTAGGAGTGAGTATTGTAGTATGTAAGGGTGATCTGGGGGTGATCACTGGTGATAGATTTAAAAGCATACGTTACAGTAAGTACACAGCGTAACGTTAATGACGAGAGGGGCGGAGTTGAGTGTGCGGTGCTGGTTGATCCACAGGACAGTAAACGACAGACGTTGTGGAGCTCTTCGGTATCAAGGTCCAAGGTTCTTAATCTGCTGCTCGATAGCAGCTCATCTTCCAGTTCAGCTCAAATTTCTCTTCATCACATCAGCATCACCTCCAACATCTACTGTGATGTTTTGTTTATATCTTACTCTCCTAATATCTTCTAAACTAGTGCAGCATAGATTCCTCACCTCCATCTTTTCCACACTGCTTGGGGCAGAAAAGGTTGAGGAGCCCCGGTTTAGAGTTCATACTGTTAAACATTATGCAGTCATACACATCACAGACCTCCTCCACGTGTGGTTTGAGTGACTGGATCACAGTTCGTCTCAAAGATGTAACGTACCCTGCTCACATCTGTACTTAGGGCCTGGATCACCCAGGAGGCCTCTTAATGGCAAGTGTTAACAGAGCCTGAGGGTCCATACTGCCTAATTCAGGAGATGAAACAGCTCTGGAGATGCTATCACCCACAGAAAAACAGAAGACAAACTATTCCCTCCGACGTTTGTCAAAAAATAGGATGCAGCTGATCTGCATTTTGGCTGTTGCCATGCGAATGCCAGAGACAGCGGTGATCCGTCAAGTGAGTCAGAATTCCTCCTCCTCCTCTTCAACTTATGAACACACTGAACGTTTGGAAGAAGCAGTTACTTCACAGCGCAGCTTCTAGTGGTGTAATATTTCTTTCTACTCTTTCATTTCCTGCAGAAAAAACAAAGAACGTGAACGTGCAAGCCGTCCAAAAGCAGAAACAGCAACTCTCTCACCTACAGTCTCCTCCTCTCACTCTCTGTCAGTCTCGTCTGGATGGAGCATCGAGACTCTTGACCTTGGCACACAGCTGATACTGCCACTTCGCTGCTGTACTGGTGGACCGCTCGCGCTCGAGTGGATACACATTACTGGACCGGCTGCCAACAGACTGACACTTGCACAACTTCTCTCAGTGGCCCCGGTTAGCCCTGCAGGGGTCCTTAAGGCAGACCCCTGCTGCGATAGAGAGATGTTGAGAGAGCGAGAGAACACTGTGATAATAAGCAGTGGCACAGAGGAGTCAGCTATAGAGCACTACAGCGTGAAGAACATTATTTAACCCCTTTAAACAAAAGGATAACATGGTTATTCCTGCCTTTCACTCTAAATTACTGTCAGTGATGCGTTCAGCGACTTTACCCGCTGATCTACTGGGATTTTCACGCACAGCCATATCTAGAGTTGATGCAATAAAGAAATAATAATCACTTTGAGGTCAGCGGAGAATGGCCAGACTAGTTCAAGCTGACAGAAAGGCTACAGTGACTCAGATTAGCTCTCTGTACAATAGGCTTCAAATGATGTCATGTCACTGTATTGCTGTGGGACGATCTGCAGATGGAGGGCAGTAAATGACTTTCCACACAGGGGGCGCCATTACATTCTCAAAATGTTTGTGGTTTACATTGTTAACAGTGATTCAAAAACAGTTTAACTGAGAAACCATTAGAAGATTTAACCAACAGTTGTTGTTCATGACGGAGAAAAATGCAAGAAATTGACTGAAGAACGGCAGCAAATATGAATTGCTAGTTTTCTTCTGCGGTCAGGACGAGTCACTGAAGTTCCTGTTCATGCAGCTGTTTTCTCTCACCAGTGACCACCCACAGACCAACTGTTCACTATACAGTACTCACTCCTACCGAACACACAAGGGTGAAGTCAGCTTATTCACCAGATTATTCATAACATATTATACTAAATAAATAGAATGCAGTACTTTTACATGATTTGCAGTACTCAGGAGCGAAGCAGTAGTTCGTAGGGGGCTGGTAACACAATTTTAGGTCATAAAGACATATATAACATTAACTTAATAATTCAAAATCAAGCATTATAGTTAGGGCTGGGTATCGCCACTGATTTCCCAGATCCCAATTTAATTCAATTTCCAATTCGATTAAATTCAATATTGATTCATTTAGGGATATTTCAGTTACAATAATATGTTTTGTTTGAATATGAAAAGAGATTTTTAGAGAACTAATGTGGTAAATGTACAAGGAACACTCAACCTACCATTATTAAAAACATTAGTGTTTATATTAGACATGGAAGGATCAATAGGCTATGTATCGTATCTGCCGATTATTAATCAAAATATGCGATCAGCCGATATTTATCCAGTTTAGCCGATCCCTAGAGCTGATCCATGGCCTTAAACAAATTAGTCGAATTTCTGTATTTCCAGCTAGCAGTTCATCTAGGAAGAGGATAGCCCCCTCCGGCCAGCTCCTGGCAATTCCTATCTGAACCACTAGGTGGAAATACATACCCTTATTTTTAACAAACTGACTAAAGCAGCAGCCTCGCAAGAAAGTATGCGCCGACAGAAAACATGTCGTCTGGCAGTGTTTACCGTATGTGACTCAGAGTCTCGTGGGAACCAAAGACATTTAACTCTATTAATCTGATACAGCACTGCACACAGCTGAATACAGTGAGTATCAGTAAACAGCAGAGCTAGCACACACAGCTAGCACAAAACTAATAACCCAGAACACCATACAGACCAGATCTGACCGGTACCAACAGAACAGCAGCAGCAATTCAAGATCTACATTTAAAGGGGAGGGGGCAGGGGGGGCTGTAATGCTAATTTTAAAGGTCGATCTCGGGTTTATATGAATCGATGTCGGATTATTCAAATGAAGATCAATTTGAATCAAAAAAATCTATTTTTTAAACACACTCTTAATTATAGTCAATATAAATCTTGACAGAGACCTACAAATAAATAAATAAAAAAATCACAGTAGCAAAATAAATAAACACCAGTCTGAAACAGAGATCTGGACCCACTTCCAGCCCAACTCTGCTGGTGGAACACATTCTATGATCCGAGGGAGCTTCATCAGTAGATCTTTCTTCTTCTTCTAGCAGCAGGTCAGCAGAATCTGCCTGTTTTATCTACAGACTCTAATATCGTTCCTGCTGCTGCTATTAAACACCAAACAAGACCTAAAATAATTTCCTGTTCCACCTTAAACAGTGCAGAAGGAGTCAGAATACACCTGCTGCTCCATTTTAAGGTGGAAAGTGAAAAAACTGGTGAATAAAAAGCTGAGCTGATGGTGCTGGTGGTCAGTAGGAGTGAGTGTTGTAGTGTGTAAGGGTGATCTGGGGGTGAACACTGGTGATAGTAACGTTTATGATGAGAGGGGCGGAGTTGAGTGTGTGTTGCTGGTTAATCCACAGGACAGTAAAAGAAAACAAAACCACAGACATTGTGGAGCTCCTCGGGATCGAGGTCCACCAACCGCCAACACACAACTTGTAGCTCAACACTTTAGTTTGTGGTGGTTTGTTTTTTTGGTGGTTCTTAACGTGCTGCTTGATAGCAGCTCATCTTTCAGTTCAGTTCAAACCTCTCTTCATCACATCAGCATCACCTCTAACATCTACTCTGATGTTCTGTTTGTATGTTTCTCTCCTGATATCATCTAAACTAGTGCAGCACAGACTCCTCACCTCCATCTCCTCCACTCTGAAGACCACACTGAGAACAGAAGTCTGAGGCTGCAGTGGACACAAGCTCACCAAGACTGGAAAATGTAGCCTGGTCTGATGGATTTCTGCTGAGGAACACAGATGGTAGGGTCATGATTCAGAAGCAACAGCATGAATCCATGGACAACATACCATGCCACAAAGCTAAACTCGTCCCAAACCAGTTTGATGGACATGACAGTGAGTTCAGTGTTTTTCATTTCCCAGGACCACCACAGAGCACATATTATTAGGGAGGTGGATCATTCTCAGCACTGTAACATCACTGATTATGATGTTATTGTGTGTTGTGCTGGTATGAGTGGATCATACATACATACATACATACACACACACACACACATATAAACACATATATACACGTATATATATATATATATATATATATATATACACGTATATATATATATATATATATATATATATATATATATATACACGTATATATATATATATATATATATATATATATATATATATATATATATATATATATATACATACACGTATATATATATATATATATATATATATATATATATATATATATATATATATACACACACATACATACACACACACACATATGTATATGTGAGCCTTTTTTTGTTTTATATGCACCCACTACTTATATACACACACACTACTTTGTTATATACATACACCACATATAGGATATATATTTAAGCCCACGTCCTAATGCTGTTTAAAAGCTTGTGCCTGTGTGAGTGTTCACAGTGGACGAGCAGAAGTAGCTCTGCAGGAAAAGCTTTGATCTCTTGTTCTGGTGCCAGACATGCCATTAGGAAAGCACTGCGCTTCCAAGTTGGCCTCGAATCAAATCCTAACACTATAAAATAACAGCACTTTGTAGCTACGGGCTTGCTGTATCTATAAGTAACGCAGAGCCAGAGTGGGAGCGCACAGCACATTTCCTCTTTAAGGGAATTCACTGGAAACAGATTTACAAAAGGGAGATGACTGCAAGACAAATTTGCTTAAGGAAATTGAAGAGAAATTGAACACGGTGAACTTCTGTACAACACGAGAGACGCTGCCGCTTCCCTGTTCACTCCACTGTGTGCACATTAATAAAACAAGAACACCACAGTCAGACTCTGCAGAGCCCCTTCGCTCATTTTCAGATTCAGCCCTGAATAAATGACACTGATGACGCGGGGAGTGAAGTTAAGAGAATAATGGTAGAAATCATTACTACTTCTGGAAGCAGAGTTCTCGAAATCTACTGCGACAGTCCGTCTCGACAGGAGGTGATACGGGAACCCTATGGGTCATTAGTGCCCACAGTAATACGTCCATTTCAGAACTGACCCCACTTAACCCCTTAATTCAGAGGCAGCTGTTTCTGCCCCCTCGCCTCCTTTAATACCCATCACAAAATACATTCACCACCTTTAATACTCATAAAATAAATACTCACCTCCTTTAAAACCATAACAAAATACATTCACCACCTTTAATACTCATAAAATAAATACTCGCCTCCTTTAATACCATAACAAAATACATTCACCACCTTTAATACTCATAAAATAAATACTCGCCTCCTTTAATACCATAACAAAATAAATACTCACATCCTTTAATACTCATAAAATAAATACTCGCCTCCTTTAATACCCATCACAAAATACATTCACCACCTTTAATACTCATAAAATAAATACTCATCTCCTTTAATGCCCATCACAAAATACATTCACCACCTTTAATACTCATAAAATAAATACTCGCCTCCTTTAATTCCATAACAAAATAAATACTCACCTCCTTTAATACTCATAAAATAAATACTCGCCTCCTTTAATACCCATCACAAAATACATTCACCACTTTTAATACTCATAAAATAAATACTCATCTCCTTTAATGCCCATCACAAAATACATTCACCACCTTTAATACTCATAAAATAAATACTCGCCTCCTTTAAAACCATAACAAAATACATTCACCACCTTTAATACTCATAAAATAAATACTCGCCTCCTTTAATTCCATAACAAAATAAATACTCACCTCCTTTAATACTCATAAAATAAATACTCGCCTCCTTTAATACCCATCACAAAATACATTCACCACTTTTAATACTCATAAAATAAATACTCGCCTCCTTTAATACCCATCACAAAATACATTCACCACTTTTAATACTCATAAAATAAATACTCGCCTCCTTTAAAACCATAACAAAATAAATACTCGCCTCCTTTAATACCCATCACAAAATACATTCACCACCTTTAATACTCATAAAATAAATACTCACCTCCTTTAAAACCATAACAAAATAAATACTCGCCTCCTTTAATACCACTAACAAAATAAATACTCGCCTCCTTTAATACCACTAACAAAATAAATACTCACCTCCTTTAATACCACTAATAAAATAAATACTCACCTCCTTTAATACCACTAACAAAATAAATACTCAGCTCCTTTAATACCCATAATAAAATAAATACTCACCTCCTTTAATACCACTAACAAAATAAATACTCAGCTCCTTTAATACCCATAATAAAATAAATACTCGCCTCCTTTAATACCACTAACAAAATAAATATTCACCTCCTTTAATACCACTAATAAAATAAATACTTACCTCCTTAAATACCACTAATAAAATAAATACTCACCTCCTTTAATACCACTAACAAAATAAATACTCACCTCCTTTAATACCACTAATAAAATAAATACTCACCTCCTTTAATACCCATAACAAATAAATACAAAGCTCCTTTAATAGCATAATAAAAAATAAATACTCCCCTCTTTTAAATAACAACAAAAATACACTCTTCCTCTTCCTTTAAATATAACAACAACAACAACAACAACAACTTCCTTCCTTCCTACTACCACCACCACTAGTACTACTACTAATAATAATCTCTTTTATAAACATAATAATATTCTTCATCCTTAATAAAAAATAATAATAATCTTCATTAAGCTGAATCAAGATTGCTGCTAAAGGAACTGAATACATTCCTACAATGTCTGAGGCTGAAGAGAGAGAGAGAAGGGTGAAAAAGATAAAAGAAAGAGGGCAAAGAGGAAAGAAAGAAAAGGGACGAATGCAGAGAGAAAGAGAGAGGGGAAGAATGAAAAGAAAGTAAAAGAAAGTAATGTAATAGAAAGAAGGACAGAGAGAATAAGAGAGAGGGGGAGGAAATAAAGAATAAAGAATAATGAGACAGAGAGAAGAGGAGGAAGAGAAATAAAGGTAAACAAGAAAGGAAAGAGATGGAGAGAAAGAGAGCAGTCGTATGCAGTAGACGTGTTTTCTGCAGGCCGTTTGTATTTGACTGGTAGTCTGTAAAGTGGACTGGAGACCACCCTCTGCCCCCTCTCTCCCATCTGTATGAGTGAGTTACACAATGAGAGGACAGGAGCTGTTTGATCTGATGGATGAGTGCACTATCCCTCTCACTCCTCTTCTCTCTCTATCTGTCAGGAGTGGACAGAGGTTCAAACGAAAGAACCAGCACTCGGTTATTTCCACCAGACTGACAGCTTCACTCACAGCACAAACACAGAGTCACACCTTCCACAGTTTATATGTGTTAAAATAAAAATAACAGAGTCACTGAAGAAGTCACTGTACAGGTTAAAAACGGACAACATGTGTGTTAATGTCATTTACACACTTCAAAAGTTTGTGTTTTTGTAGGAGCAGAGTGGAACTTATCAGAGAGGAAGTGAAATGCAGACCAAACCACCATTAAACCACCTTAAACAACCTTAAACCACCATAAACCACTAGAAACCACCAGAAACCACCTTAAATCACTGTAAACCACCCCTAAACCACCCTTAAACCACCTTAAACCACTGTAAACCACCCTTAAACCACCAGAAACCACCTTAAATCACTGTAAACCACCCCTAAACCACCCTTAAACCACCTTAAACCACTGTAAACCACCCCTAAACCACCCTTAAACCACCTTAAACCACTGTAAACCACCCTTAAACCACCCTTAAACCACCCTTAAACCATCGTAAACCACCGTAAACCACCGTAAACCACCGTAAACCATTATAAAAACCATTAAACCACCATAAACCATAATAAACCACCATAAACAACCATAAACCATCATAAACCATCATAAACCACCGTAAACCACCTTAAACCACCATAAATCACCATAAACCATCACAAATCACCATAAACCACCATAAACCATCATAAACCATCGTAAACCACCGTAAACCACCTTAAACCACCTTAAACCACCATAAACCACCATAAACCCTGTATTCTTCCTGCTATACACACACATTGGCTGTGTTACTTGAGGTGCATTGGGGGGCAGTGGGGGCTAGATGTCTTCCTCAAGGGCACTTCAGTGGTGTCCTGTCAGTTCAGGGGATCAAATCAGCGACCCTCCAGTCACATGGCTGCTTCCCCAACATCTAGTCCACGACTGACGTGGAGACAGAATGTATATGCAAGTCTATAACGAAGCCGGAGCAAAACAAGGAATAACAAAATACACGAGTGACTAAACTAGGAGCTAAAAACAAACAAACAGAAGGTAAACAAACCAAAAGCAGGAAGAACAAAAGACTCTTAGCTGAAGGAAGACCACAGAGCACAGAACAGGGCAGGAGCTGAACGACCCCGCTGCATGACGAACACAGGACTGCACACATGGAACTAGACACGGCTGGAAAGTCATGACGAGGAGGAGAAGCAATGAACTGACACCAGTTGTAAAAACAGGAGCACATGGCAAGGACAGACACCAAGGAAACAAATGATCAGAGGGGAGAAGTGTGACAGGTGTAGGCATCAAAGTCATCCGCTGCTTCATTTGGCAGCATTTATATGCAGCAGCGCAAGATTAAACCTATTTTCCTTCACAGAGAGTAAACAGGGCCGTCAGGTGGCCGGCTCTGAGGTCCTTTTCTCATTGGCTGGTTGGTGGTGGACGTTAAAATGCCTGGACGAGTCTCTAAACGCATTCCCGTCAGTATGCCTCTCTCTCTCTCTCTCTCGCTCTCTCTTATTAAATATGCATCTTCATCTTATACATCGTTCAGCCCACATAAGACAGTGAATAAATAGTTGCGTTGCTTTCCTGAGGTGGTGTTTGTGTTACACAGCAGCAGCAAAACAAACCGCCGACTGGAGAACACATTTATATGACGGTTTAACCTGAGAGGCTATTCCAACAAACAAATCACACCAGCCTGAAATATATAAACTAAATACATAATTAATAGATGCCATTTTAATATATATACACAGCAGTGGGGCATGGTGGTACTCACTAAAGGCCATTTTTCTTTTTTTCTTTTTTAAGACTGCAATATGAGATATAACCAGTGCTTAATTTCTCTCATATTTCAGGTACCTGTGTTCCAGAACTTATTTATGTGGATCCACCACCTCTTTGACGTCTTTTTTTTTGTAGGACACCAAAAACTATTTGTCCAGTGGCGTCTCTGGGATTTTATGGTTGCAGCTCTTTACTGCAGTCATTAAAGCTAGGATTATTTTATTGTATAGAATGCTACTATGTTAGATGGACACTTGAAGCACTGTTGTGTCTATGCGTTCCAGGACCTTTTCCATCACTGCCACTTGCTGGATCACCCCACCTTTAGTGTTCCATTACCTGATGTTTTACAAATTAAGCACTGAATATAACCATTATCTTTTCAGACAAAATGCTAGCCAGTTTATATGTTCAGGTGTACCCATAGCTTTCTGTTGTTTGTTCAGGGGTCTTTACTAATGAAGCTTTAAAGCCAAACAGTTCACACCATCCATCTGAAGGTGCGTCCGAAATCACCTACTTGACTAATACTCAGTAGCAAAATCAGTAGGCGAGCGCGGCTAGTATGTCCAAATACTCAGTAGGTATAGAGTAGAAGGCCAATGGTACCCAGATGACCTTTTTAATGTATGCGACCACAGCACACTGCGCTATCCCATGATTCACCCGGAGCCACAGAAGAATAAAAATAAAAAAAACGGTGGAAACATCGGCTGTGTGTACGTAGCTACGGCTAGTGAACTGCCGCTACAGAAGTTAGCGCTACTGCTGAGTAGAAAATGATGAAGTTCCTCCTGACTAGTCTTCTCTGAGTTACAGCTCAACACTGTCTGAGTACATATTCAGACAAAAACAGAACAGAGTCACAAATAGTATCTAAATCTGTCAGTTAACGAGGCTTTTAAATGAATAGCAGGACTTTTACGGTGGTGGTCTGATGTCGTTTCACAGGACGTTGGTAAGATGGCGCGTCTGAGCTTGTGTGGCTACTAAAACTCACCTACTGAAATTGTCTACTAGTCTACCGCTCGAGCAGCACATACTGACTCTAATCTAGTACTTACTGACTAGTAGAGGATTTCAGACACACCCTAAGACAAGTTTCAGCCTCAGTTGTTCCGCCCACAAGCCCAGAAGGGGTGTCTAATATATCCCATTCAAGATACTGCCAGCTGTATTCGGACTGGCAACCCGCACTTCCACATTTTTGTTGTAGACCTTTGTTTCTCGAGTGTCTGTTTTGTCGTGACACTGTCTTTACATTAGGGGTGTAAGAACATATTGGAAATATCGAATATTGTGATGTTTTGTTTCATGATACTGTATAGATTATCAAAAACACAGTATCGATACACAGATTCCTGGCACAAAGTGAATCATTGTGTGTTGTATTTAAACCTCTGACCATTAGATGGCAGTGTTGTAATCCATTTTTAGCTCCACTCCAACAGTAACAAGCAGCACAAGGGCGCTATGCTATTGGAAGCATTAACAAACCTATTCATATAGTGGTGTGTTTAAATAGTAGGATTTGAAAAATCACAATATATCACTTTACTTGTAAAGTAGTAAGCAATTCTTGCCCACATTAAGTGGGGAAAGGTTCTAGACTCTCTCTAGAAATTCTGGCTATGCAAGACTACTCTAAGACTAAACACAGTGCAAATGCATCTAAACCTGTCCAACTGAGCCAGAACTTTGCAGATCACACTCCCAACCTGACATCCAGGACTCGGCAGCTGCCAAACATCAGCCACCTCGTTAGGAGAGTTGGGAAAAATCTGGAGGAGTTGTGTTTGGAAACCCCTGATATGGAGAAAGGACTGTTTTACTCTGAAGATAATGTTCAGAAGCTCAGTTTCTGTTTACCTGAGATTGAGGAATCACACCTGGCCGGTCACAACAGCAATTTCTGAGACCACCTTGCTCTGAGTACTAAAACCCTATTAGTAGCGTGCCTAATGTGCTCCCATAGTGATGCTACATAATCTGGTGTCTTGTGCACACCAGTAACAATATTTCACAGTCTATGACTCCCTCCCGTCTATTAGTATGGACAAACAGGGACGACACACACACACACACAGAGTGCAGTGCATCTGCTGTCCAAACACACTGTCAGCCTCCCAGAGAGAAATTCTTTCAGCAACTGCAATATGTACCTTATTATTCTGTCTCTGTAGCCATCATACACACACATACAGCTGCCATCTCAGTTCACACATCTGTCACAAACAGCTCATAACCCCGGGTTCCTGTGACAGTTCCTCAAACGCCCACAAACTCCAGGTTGGCAGAACAAACATTCAATCAATCATTCATCCACTCTGTCCTTGTATAATCTCTCTCTCTTTCCGTCTCCCTCAGTGTGGCTTTTTCATTTTTTCACAGGTTCTCCTGAGCTATTGAACGCCCAACAGAAATATCTCCAACCAATTACTTCAGCTACAGCTCGAATGGGAGACGCCAGCAGGTCCAAACTTCCATTCCTTCCTCAGTCCCATCACTTAAACAAATGAGGAGTAGTCTGTTTTCCATGATAGCGGACCTTTAACTTGTTGAAGAAATGCTGATATTGTTTAAAAGTGTACTCCCCAGCTAAGAAGATGTCATAGAAAATTCTATGAATATACATCTATGGCAGTTTAGCCACACCCATTCACACTGAACTTAGAAAGGCAGTTTCAGCTCGTTCTGCTTTTTAAATACTCTTTTTTACTTTTTTTTAAATCTTATGCATATTTTCCAAAGGCACAGTATCAGAACACAAGACGCTTGGAGGAGAACATTCATTCATTCATTCATTCATTCATTCATTCATTGGGGGTACTAGAGCCTATGCCAGCGTTCACTGGGCAGAAAGCAGGAAAAACCCTGGACAGGCCGCCAGTACAGCACAGGGAAGATACACAGATTTACATTCACAGAGACAATTGAGCAAGTATTTGGACTGTGAGAGGAAAACTACAAAAACCAGGGGAGAACAGACAAACCCCACATACAAAGGACCCTGGGTGCCTGGGCCCTTGAATCCAGGCCCTTCTTGCTGCGAGGTGACAGCCCTTCTCATTTTGCTACAGTCTGCCTGGCCAAGGAATCAAACCCAGGCCCTTCTTGCTGCGAGGCCACAGCCCTACTCAGTTTGTTAGTTTGCCTGGCCAAGGAATCGAACCCAGGCCCTTCTTGCTGTGAAGTCTGAGCACTGCACCACTGTGCAAACCCAGGCCCTTCTTGCTGTGAGGTGACAGCCCTACTCCGTTCGTTACAGTTTGCCTGGCCAAGAAATTGAATCCAGACCCTTCTAGCTGTGAGGCGACAGCCCTACTCGGGTTAATACAGTTTGCCTGGCCAAGGAATACAATCCAGGCCCTTCTTGCTGCGGGGCGACAGCCCTACTCAGTTCAATACAGTTTGCCTGGCCAATGAATCGATTCCAAGCGCTTCTTGCTGTGAGGCGACAGCCCTACTCAGTTTGTTACAGTTTGCCTGGCCAAGGAATCGAACCCAGGCCCTTCTTGCTGCGAGGTGACAGCCCTACTCGGGTTAATACAGTTTGCCTGGCCAAGAAATTGAATCCAGGCCCTTCTTGCTGTGAGGCGACAACCCTACTCAGTTCAATACAGTTTGCCTGGCCAAGGAATCGAACCCAAGCCCTTCTTGCTGTGAAGTCTGAGCACTGCACCACTGTGCAAACCCAGGCCCTTCTTTTTGTGAGGTGACAGGGGAGGGCCATCTACACATCCAAACACAGGAAGCTACAACAGTCCACCACTATGTTTTACCACTTTTCAGCCCAGGCCCTTCTTGTTGTGAAGTCTGAGCACTGCACCACTGTGCAAACCCAGGCCCTTCTTGCTGTGAGGTGACAGCCCTACTCCGTTCGTTACAGTTTGCCTGGCCAAGAAATTGAATCCAGACCCTTCTAGCTGTGAGGCGACAGCCCTACTCGGGTTAATACAGTTTGCCTGGCCAAGGAATACAATCCAGGCCCTTCTTGCTGCAGGGCGACAGCCCAACTCAGTTCAATACAGTCTGCCTGGCCAATGAATTGATTCCAAGCGCTTCTTGCTGTGAGGCGACAGCCCTACTCAGTTTGTTACAGTTTGCCTGGCCAAGGAATCGAACCCAGGCCCTTCTTGCTGCGAGGTGACAGCCCTACTCGGGTTAATACCGTTTGCCTGGCCAAGAAATTGAATCCAGGCCCTTCTTGCTGCAAGGCGACAACCCTACTCAGTTCGCTACAGTCTGCCTGGCCAGGGAATCAAATCCAGCCCCTTCTTGCTGTGAGGTGACAGCCCTACTCAGTTTGTTAGTTTGCCTGGTCAAGAAATCGAACCCAAGCCCTTCTTGCTGTGAAGTCTGAGCAGTGCACCACTGTGCAAACCCAGGCCCTTCTTTTTGTGAGGTGACAGGGGAGGGCCATCTACACATCCAAACACAGGAAGCTACAACAGTCCACCACTATGTTTCACCACTTTTCACCCGGCTGGGGAATCAAGCCCAGGCCCTTCTTGTTGTGAGGTCTGAGCACTGCACCATTGTGCCTGGAGAACACTATCCAACAATTCTGTTTTTAGAAGCTAACTCCCGGCCAACACAATTTCACTTGCCCGGATATCATTTTACTGTGAAGATGAACAGGTGAAGGTAGATTTCCTTAACTTCCTTAACTGAACACAACATGCATAACAAGAAAACATTCTTAACATTATACAATTTGTGGGGGAACTCAAAACTTTGCAGTGAGTAAGAACACTCTGGCTTCCCTAAAGTGGGCCTGTGTGCCAAATCACAATGCTTTGACAGGGAACTTCAGACAGATTCAGCTTCAGCGTAACCACCCCAGTTGCCAAATCAACACAGACTTTGTGGTTGAAGGCAAAACACCTACTAACGTTAGGGACTGAGCAGCGCCTGTATTCCTCTGTATCTTGGCAAGTTATGACTACTCAAGAGAAACACTTCAGTTGAAAAAGAAAGGTTGGTAGCCTCAGTCACGCTGTACAGATTCCAACAGTGGAGAGCTTTTAATTAATACTAAAGGCCTCGGGTGAACTGTACTTATATCTTGCCTTTCCTGCTTCCATCTCAGAGCCATACAATCTAAAATCTAATGCCCAGGTTTGTGGCAATGTAGCCTTTAGGTCAGGGGTATTTAATTAGAATTCAGTAAGGTCCAGTTAGAGGAGATCTCCTCAGGCCAAGGTCTGGACCATCATCATTTCTAATGTGTGTTATGATTCAGTGTTGTATCCTGTTTACTGAAGTAGTCTCGTATCAGCATCTTATACCATCAGCTACTGAAACACCAACACATCCCACATACCGTTCAGTATATTTACTGTTTAAATACTGAACTGAATTAATTATTTATAAACTTCTAATAAATGTTTTTACTCACTTAAGTTAAAAACAAGAGCTACATTAAACAAACAGAACACTTAAAAGAAAAAGAGCATCTTAGTGTTTATTTAAAGAAACAGTAAATTAAGCAGCGTCTTCTCGTTAAATCAGCTTCACATCTGGACCTGTTGGTTTGTCTCACCTTTTCTGTTTTAAGCAGTTATTTTTAGATAACATTAATCTCCGACTTGCTCTGTGTGTGCACTCCCGAATCTGCACAGATCTGATTGGCTGAGGAGCACCTTTGGTGATCTTGCAACGCACGTGATTGGTCATTAAGCTTACTTCACCGCAAAGCCTGTATACCGTAAAGACAAGAAATGTTCCGCCACTTGAAATAAACACTGTCTCCCCAGGAGGGGGCGCCCTGCTAATATCACTCCAAGATCATAATGCGATCCATAAGGCGATCCTGAAAGAGGAGAACCTTTGGTTATTGGCAAAAACCCCCAGAAGACTCCACTAACTTCAAATACACTTCATTCATGTGTCCACTATTAGAGAACCACAGAACAAGAATGGTATTTCTACACCATACAGGAAGCCTATGGGGATGCTGTGGTATGACCTCATCCCAGCTTTGAAGCATAGTGGAGGGAGCATCATGACCTGGGGCTGCTTTGCTGCCTCAAGAGCTGGATGACTTGCAAGTATTGACCCGAAACACTGAAGTAAACCAACTAAAGAACAGTTTAAAGATATCCCAGAAACACTGAACCACATTTTCAGGGATGTTCCAATGTTCTCTGTGACATTGTGAAAATATTATTTGCAGTTATGTGAGGGGGGGGGGGGGTTTACCTTGTGTTAGAACTTCCTGTGCGGCCGTGGATACGTTAACACTAATTACAAAACGAAAACAAACATATAAAATGACCAGCATATCATGTTCAGTTAGAGGGAGTCAGTAATTGGAAGAAGAGGAAAACTTGGCTTGAACAACAGTGTTACAAACACAGCACATAAAGATCAGAGTGTTGGGGGGCCGCCTTCCAAAGAAGAGGACCTGCGTCTCTGACTGAAGCTCTAAATTTAAAACATCCACCCAAACCTCCGTATGTCTGCTCTTACCATTCTGTGGAGGAGAACCAGCACCAGAGCCTCCTTATCCAGAGAAACGTCTCGCTTATGAAGCTCAGAGGAAGCAGACGTGTCGGGTGCTGGTGAGTCTATCAGTTCAGTAACTGTTTTCTGATCAGTGTCCACCGCGCTAGGCTATCTGGACTGTAACTGACACCCACGCAGAGTGGCTCGGGCAGCTGGCTGGACTTGGGTTTAACCGGCTTTCAGAAATATAAACTCACCGTCTGTGTGTAGGAGGACACGCCCACCTTCCCACTGTGCAGCTACTGATACGCTTCAGTACTTTTATAGTTTTTCATTACTGAACCGTCTACACCTTCCGAGAGTACAGAGTAATTAAACATGTCTTCATAAGTAACCTCAGACCACCTTCTCATATCACCCACCCACTGTGTTATTAACCTCGGACCACCTTCTCATATCACCCACCCACTGTGTTAATAACCTCAGACCACCTTCTCATATCACCCACCCACTGTGTTACTAACCTCAGACCACCTTCTTATATCACCCACCCACTGTGTTATTAACCTCGGAGGAGACAGTGTTGTCCCATTCAAACTTCTTACTGTCTCTCTGGTCTCCTCCCATGTAACTGTATCATTTTGGTTAGCTCACTGGAAGTTCTAACATGGAAGAAACACACGCTTGAAAGTGGGTGTGGTGAAATACGGTGATTAGAAAACGGTTGGTGATCACGATCCTGCTGAAGAAGGATCTACAGGATATTACATGCAAGCATTTGCTTACTTTCTTCTATATATATAGCCTGCAGTGTGGATGTTACTCAGTGTGGTCCCAAAAATACTGATCTGAAATTATTGGTTCGCTTACTTTACTTGCAATTGCAGCATAACTGGGTTTGAAGGTCTAAAAGCACTTGTGAGTAAGCATGATGTCAAATTTCAAAGCCATACACCATCTAAGCAGTCAAACAACCTTCTCTTGTGCAAACTCGAGAAAAGGTTTGTGAGGGTGGCTTTCAATGGTGCCTACATTGTTGCCTGTAGGCCTCATGGACCGTCTCGTGTTTGAAGGATAGCAGCGTTTACAGTATCATCTCAAAGGGATAAAGAAGAGGAAACTTTTTGGTTCTTACCTGCAAGATCACATTGCAGCAGGAGGGCTATTTACTCAAAGATACCAAGCTAGTACCTCATGAAACGGAGGCACCAAAACAATCAAGGGAAGAGCTGCAACAGGGCAATCAGAGGCTAGAGTATCTGTGGTCAGAGGGTCCGGGGCACTTGAGGCATCACAGAGCCTGGAAGGGCTTTAGTTCCAAGTCTCCTGACTGAATATCTCTCTCCATCTCCAACGTGCAGGCAGCTATTAGTGTTCCATGCCCAGTTTGGCAAGCCTGCGTCCTTTCCTCTGCCTCCAGCGGGAGAAATTAGCCTCTTCACCATCTGATGAAAGAAAAAAAGGAATAAATCAAGGAAAGCATACCACGACCCTTTGGTTCCACTTCTGCCTCTGCAACATAAGGTGTTTCCAGCCCACCAGCTACTTCCTCTTCCTCTATGTCAACAACATTTGTATCCCCCTGGAACCCCAAGCTCTCCTAGCCGAGCAGCAACTATTTGCTTTGCCTCCTTTTTAAACAGAGTCCTAGAGACATGAATACCAAAGTGCTCAGCGATTGCTAACAAATCATTCTTGCGATAAGCTGCAGCATGGCCTAAGGTGGGCGTATGAAGTGAATTAAAGG